>JADAZS010000010.1:0-504354 GCA_014872975.1 Diaporthe citriasiana | reverse complement strand
TATAAATTAATAATAGCTTATCCCTTTTCTACTCTATAGACTATATATTATACTATAAATACTGGGAGAATAAATAGATAAATCTCTTTGGTATATTCTATATATCCCTATTTGTGGAGTTTCCTATAGATTTTATTAAATACTTCCTTACCCTTTTATGATAATAGGTAATAATAACGATTAAGCTTTACATACTACCATCTATTAATTAGTAGGACTTTTATTATTTATTCTTCTAGTAGATTAATTAGACCCTTATCCTTCTAGAGGTTAGGGTAAGCCTTTGTTATCTTATAAAGCTTGGTTATTTAAGCTGGTTTCTTATTATAAATATAGATATTATTCTTAGTAATAATAGAAGAAGCTTTATTAGGTATCTTAATATTAAGCAAACCCTTAATTTAATTAAGATATACTCTATTAGGGGGTATTTCTATTATCTCCTTAGGTTTTAATAAATTAGGGTTTATATTAGTAATCACTGTGTATATAGTATTATTATAGGGGGTAACTAAATTGGGATTAATTTATAAAGGCTTAGTATTAATATCTTTACCTTAAGTAAGAGTAATAATATTTAGAGTCATCTTAAATTTAGTACCTATTAGGGTAGTAATAACATCTTATATTAGCTTCTATAATATATTAAATATGCTACTAGTAAGGTTATAGTTTTAGGATTTAGTAATAAGGGTAACTTAACCTATTATGTTTACTATAATAAGGGTTTTAATAATTTTACTAAAGTTTACCACAAAGTAAGTAGTATTCTTATAGTTATAAATAGTCTTAAGGTAAACACACTTATTTACCTTTATAGGTTTAGTACCTAGATTATAAAGCACCATATATTTAGGGACTTTAGAATCTAGTATAGTGTTTATAACAGCTGGGTATAAAGAGGTAAAAGTAAAGGTATAGTCTTCTAGGAGATTAATATAGTATACTATAATATAAGCTGTTTGTTTTGGCTTTAATATAAATAACCTAACCAATATAACTTTCTAAATAACTAGCTTAGAGGTTTTCTTTAGGATATAAAAGGGAACCATAAAGTTATAATAATTGGGGTAAGTAATTATACTGGTCTTATATAAGATCATAATATTATAAGAAAACTACTATTTATTACCAAGTAGATAGTTTACTATTAAATAACAATCCTTAATAATCTAAGCTTTAATATCTTACTTAATAATACCTAGTATTCCATTAACTTTATTACCAGGTATAAAGAAGGTAAACTTGGTAAGTTTATTAAGGTAGATAAGACTTTTTCCGATACCTAAGATTATTTTTGGTTTACCCACCTTGGGTTAAGGGATTACTTTAATTATATACTTAAAGTACTTAAGAAAAGATCTTACTACTAGTAATTAACTAGTACCAGGGTTAAGATAAATCTTAATATCCTTGTTATAAATACTACCACATATCTTAACATATAAATAAGTAAAGCTGCCAAGGATAGTAATATTAGCAGGTTTAGGGGGAGTCTTTATAATAATATTATTATTAGTAAAGTGTAGATAATTATAAGTTATATTAGTAGAAGTAATACTATTAATATAAAAGGCAGGCTTAAGATCCGGATAAGTCTGGTTTTTACCTAAATAATAAAAAAGGGTATTACCTATTAGGAATATAGCTTTATAGGTACTATAGGTGACTTTAAGATTCTTTATATCTAAGATTTTATAATAATCTCTAGAGGAGATAATATTACCTGTAAATCTATTATTATTACTAGAGTTAGATATATTAAAACTATATTTATTATTAGTATATATGGTGTAAATATTATCGGAGTTAGAGTTAGAATTAGCTTCCTGTATAATATTATAAACCTTATTATACTTATCGTGCTAATTATTACAAGGCTTAGCCTTATTATAAGGCTTCCTACTATAGTTATCTACCTTATCACAATTATCACGCCAAGGCTTCTAATAGTTATCATAATAATCTAGATTTAAATACTTGTAATTATTATACTACAGGTAGGATATAGCTAAGGTATTTAAAAACTTATTAGGGCTATAAGCATCCTTTATAAGAGCTAGAAGAGTACCACGGCTCTTATTAATATACTTTATATAGTCTTAAAACGTTACAAACTTATCTAGTAGCTTAATATTTTAACAAAATATAATAGGTATTATATTTTATATCTAATAAAGTATACTATCCTAGTTATTATTATTAGGAGAGATAAGCTTTATAGTATAAGCCTAATAAATCTTCTTTTAAAAGTAATTATTTAAGGCTTTATGGTTTTTATAAAGTATCTTTAACAAGATATATATCAAGTTATACTCTTATAAGGTAATAGATTACTTAATCGTAAATCACTCCTTTAAGGTATTAATAACGGTTTTTATACCACTATCTAGCAGAGCTTAACACTCCTTATAAGTTAACTTAGTATACTAATAGTAAAAGCAAGATCTACTAAAGGTTTGGGTAATAATAGATAACATCTCCTGCTAGTAATTAGGTAGCATATAATAGTTATTAAGAAGACTTAAGATATATTCTTTAAAGTAGTTAATATTTGTATAAATAGTATCTTTCCCTAAAAAGACTAGGCTAAAGTTATCCTTATTATTATATAAGGGGTTAAAGATACTAATTTACTCTTATAACCTTAGCTTATTATAAGAAGGATTATATAAAGTAGGATTTATAACCAAAGGATTATAAATATTAGGCTATACTAGATTAAGCTTAAATAGTAGGTAATAAGAGTTATATAACTTTAACATTCTACCGGTAGCTTATATAACTTTACGGTTATACGGGTTTGGTGGCTAACCAAATAAAGGTAAATATAAAGGGTATCCTGGAGGTAATCTGTAAGGCTATATATTTGGAGGCTAACCCTATAGAGGGTAGCTTAAATATGGGTATAAGTATCTATAAAGAGGATACTATAGTTGTAACGGTATACTTAGAGTATAAAGATTAATACTATAAGGGTTAGTAGGTAGCTATGGTGGTATTAATTAACGTGACTCTAGCTATACTAAGTGATATAGCTCTGGTAGCCTTAAGCAGCAAGGTATAGGTGGCTATTACTCTTCTTCTTTATCGTTAAGAAGCAAATAATTTTCTGGATACTATTAAGAAAAAGAAACCTATAATATAAGGGTAGATAAAGCTTGTAATAGGTGGTAATTATTTATCTAATAGTACTTAAAAGGGGGAGGATTATACTTAATTAAAGGCTCTAAGTAGTTATATTTAGCCAAGTAGTTATTCTCTCTTAAAGCTCCCTAAATAGTTTAGCTAGGTGCCAGAAGGTTGCCACGATATTATCTGGTAAGCCGGAATACTGGTAAGGTAGCCTTAGGCGGCTTACTAATCCAAGTATATTAGCAAGGTGCCTCTTTGGTACTAGATAGCTATTAGGTATTAGCTTAAATATCTCTTAATATAATTATTATATTATCTATTATAACACCTAGGTTATTAAGCTTATTCTTAGTTACCCGAATTTTCTTATTATATTAGTATAACTTTTATATTAGATATAAGTATTTTAATTTATAACTAACTTTTTTAAGAAAATTAGGTAGTAGTTTTTAATTTCCTTTTAAAGTTACCATCTTATATTCTCCACCTTATATATTACCTTTTATACTTATCTCCTATATAGTATTTTCTAAGCTTATACTTATTTCTACTTATAATTATTTTAAGTCTTTAGATATATTATCTTTACTATCTATTTTAAAGGATTCGGCAAGGTAAGCTATATTTCTTAATAGGCTTACTTGGGTTACTTAAAATACTTAGGAAGAATAAGCTGTGGGGTATCACGGGGTATAATAGGTATTTAGTATAACCATATTTAATACAGGAAATATATATCCTAGTAGGTTCTAGCTTATCGGTATAACTAGTAGTACTATACTTATAGTTAGTAGTATTATAGTAGGTAATATTATACTTGGGGATCTATATCCCTTAATTAAAAAGATACCTAGAATATCTCCTAATATAATACCTACTTACTAAGTATAAATATAAATTAATTCTTAATAAATAAAATATAGTAAATATAATTAAAATAGATATAAAAGGAAGGGGTATAAAAGCTACTAAATTTACTTATATATATAGAATTATAATATCTATAACTACTTTTACTAGCTTACTAAAAATTAAGCCGGTTTAGGAGTCTAGGATATAATAGGGATTATAAAGTATATAATACCAGGTTACACAATTAGCTACTAAAAATTTACTAATAACTACTTTGTAAGTAAGAAAGGTACTTAGCTTTAAAAATATAAACTATTATTAATTATCAGATAGTTTATAAGGAAGTAATTATTAAAGTATTAATATTATTAGCCTACTAAAAATTAAGCTTCTAATATTAGTATTATTATCACGGGCCTACTAGAAATTAAGCTATTAATAATAATATTTATTACTTAAGTTACTAATAGTATTACTCTTTGGGTAATATTAGTAAACAATTAACTTACTAAAGATTAAGTTAATTACTTAAAGATAATAATAATAAAGAACTTCTTGATGTCTCTATAATATAAGAAGTTATAGTTACTAATTGTGGTATACAAGTTAGGTATAATTATATTATATTTATGTGTGGTGTAGAAGGAGGGTTACAGCAGTGGGTTACACTATTACGGCCTTTAAGTTATGCTTAAAGGGGTGGTCTGTGCGCTGCCAGCTGCAAGCCAGCTGGTACCAGCTGCCTACTTTCTACACCGCTATCTGAATGACTAATAGCTATCTGTGCCAAGGTGGCTACACCCTACGGTGCCTGCCACAATCTCTGTATCCCTTCTCGTGACATTAATAGGTTTAGAGGACCTAAGAAGCCTTGATTATTATATTATTTCACTGTAGCGAGCCATTTTACAGTGTTAAACATTTCACTGTGGTAAGCGCATTTCGCTGCAGCAAGCTATTTTGCTGTAGCTATTTGAATATAGAATTTTAGCATATTGGATTTAATACGCTATACCTATTTTCACCCTACACTGTCCAGCAGCCTCGCTGCTGGATAGTTAACCATTTTACTGTGCCTAAATGATGGACCGGACATACAAGAAGGGGTGCAAGGTTACTTCAGGCCCGTTAACGTGAACGTTTCCGGGAGCCTTTTTCTTCAGTGGCCTAGCTATCGGCCAATGTACCTAAAACTCTGTCACAACTCTTAGTCTCGTAGTCTATATGATTGTCCCTCCGCGGAATCGGCCGCCAGGAAGATTCCCCGCATTACTAATGCAGGAAATCCCGTGGCCGTCGTCAACTCCCGAGGCAGGCAGGGAGGGGCCGAGTGGGCGGACCAGAGCCGCGGGAAGACGAAGCGTGACGTTGATGATGCCGCGCTGAGAGTTCCAACCCCACCTAGGTGGCATGGTGGACCGACCTGTCACCTCCGCGAGGACCCTGGGGAAGCCCCGGAACCTAGAAACATTTAGTAGAGCGATGGCGTCGAATGAGGGTGAGATAATTCCGTAAACCCGCTCGCGGGCGTCTTTGTGATTTTACAAACTGAGGGCACAGTCCGTACCAAGGCTACGGCTGTTCAGTCCAATTCCCCAGAACTCTGTGCCGCCAGGAGGTTGATCTATCTTCTTGAAAGAACTTCTGAGGAGGACAGTTGGACGATCGTCCACCAGCCAGGCTTTGCTTAGCTTAACGACAGTCGATGACAGAGCATTACATAAACGACGGTCGGCTAATATCTTAAGCGGGCTTCATATAAGAGCATCCGGGACCTGGAACTCCCTTTCGACCTGATTGTCTTGCCAACAACTTGATACTCCAAGGTGATAAGACGACGACGACGACGACGACAACGTAGCCATGGCCCAGGACGCGAAGACCCCAGAGCTGCTGGACCTCACCATCGACAACATCACTCCCAACACAATCAGGATCAACAACCAGGGCGATAATGAACGGCTTAAATACCTCCTGGAACGGCTCGTCACTCATCTGCACGACTTTGCACGCGAGACCCGGCTCAGCACCGATGAGTGGATGACGGCGTTGATGTTCCTGACCAAGGCCGGGCAGATTTGCAGTGACGTCCGGCAAGTTAGTTGCTCTGACCTTTCCGATGCCTTGTAACACGCCCCCAAACGGGGACCCATTGGGAGAGCGGCCGCTGACTTGTCCTGTGTGCTGGCAGGAATTCATCCTGCTCTCTGACATCCTCGGGCTGTCCCTCCTGATCGACAGTATAAACCACCCGAAGCCGCCCAACGCCACGGAGGGGTCCCTTCTGGGCCCCTTCCACACGCACGATGCGCCGACCTTGCCCAATGGCGCGAAAATGGCCAATGACCCCGAGGGCGAGCCCATGCTCGCGATCTGCACCGTCAGAGACACCGAGGGCAATCCCGTGGCAGGCGTCAAGATCGACATCTGGGAGACCGACAGCAGCGGGCACTACGACGTGCAGCACTCGGACCGCGGCGAGCCGAGCGAGCGGTGCATCCTCATGAGCGACGAGCAGGGACGATTCTGGTTCAAGGGGATCAAACCCGTCAGCTACCCCATCCCGCACGACGGGCCCGTGGGCAAGCTACTGGTGCTGCTGGGCAGGCACTGCTACCGGCCGGCCCATGTGCACTTCATGTTTGAGAAGCCGGGTTGGGACCACTTCATCACGTATGTGTGCAACCCTTGAGCCTTCTGGCTCGTGCTTGTTTGTGTGCACTGTCTTTGCTGACTCGGTGACAAATCAGCGCGCTATACCTCCGTGGCGACCCGTACGAGAAATCCGACGCTGTCTTTGGCGTAAAGAAGAGTTTGGTGATCGACCTCGACAAGGTGGACAAGAAGACGGCGGATGAGTATGATGTGCCGGAAGGGATCTGGTTGCTGAAGAAGGATTTCGTAATTATTACCGAGAAGGAAAGCCTGGCGCTGAGAGACGAACAAGCAATTAAGGCGCTTAAGGATCAGGGACTGAAGATGAAGCTGGTTGACCATTTGCCGATTCCTGACGTGGACTGAATTGGATCGTATGTTCCGAGTGGGATTGCCCAGTCCGTTGAACTGATCACAACCAGTTACTGATTCGGTATCACCCCGTGGAGGGCTGTACGACCGCCAACTCTGGTATTAGCATTCTGATCATCATTCAGCCAATCAACAGAAAATGTGATATGGTGCGTTTCGAGCTTTGTCGCTGTGTTTCCATCATCCTTCGACGTCTATGATTGGTGGTTTGGGGGGGGGGAGGTCTGGTCAATACACGACCATGATGACTAGCTGCCCGTTGAATTGCCCCTGCGTATCGTGCGAATGTTCTGCTTGTTGCAAACTAGACGGTTGGTACACTTGTTTCAATGCAGATAAAGTTCAGATCCCTCATGAGTGGTAACCTTGTTCCTCCATCCGAAGCCTTCTAGTGACCGCGAACTGATGCGTCTAGCAACTTGATTACGTTGTCGTAGAACCCCTGCGCCCCCCCGTACTTCTGTAAGAGGGCTTGCACATCAACATCCGCGTCGTTGGTCAAGCTTCGACCCACAAAGGCTGCATTTCTCGTGCTTGGAATCCGCAGCATCTCCTTCTCCACCTTCCAGCCACATTCCTTTGCAATCTCAACGACCCAGGCGCAGAGAGAGTTGTACGCGGATGGTGACTCTGCCTTGTCCTTTGGCGGAGGAGCACGGAACCTCGCACCCGTCAGGTTGTGACTGCAGCACGGTATCATAATGAAGGGGCAGTCCGAGAGTCTTGCCAGAATGGGTGTCCATGGCGTGAGCTCATCGGCGTGGTTCGAGATGATGAATGTCTTAGGCGGGAAGACTCCGTCGTGGTTCAGTCCATCATGGGATCTCCCCTTACCGTCTGGTTGCATAGCAGTGATGACAGATGGCAGGAGTATGCGGGTCTCTAGTGACTGTCGCTCTACATAGCTGTCACGTGAAGTTCGAACTCGGACTTCAGTGCTGTACTTCAGCCATGACTTTCTGGCTCGTGCGTCGAAGCCCCATCCGGGGTAGTTCTCGCTGTTCAAGATGTGCGTGAGGAGACCATTGCCACAGCCGATATCTACCCAGCCAGGGAACTCGGAGTCCTTATACATTTCTTCCCATAGTTCGATGAGGAACGCCGCAATGCAGATATCCTCAAAAACGTGTTTGACAGGGTCAGTGACCTCCTCCCAGCCCTCGACGAGAGATCGAGCGTACTTCTGCTTCAACGTAGCATATCTGTTTTGAAGTGCCGCTTGTGGAACTAGTATGTCGTGGTGGACACGCTTCTTATAGCCGTCCACTTGGCCCTCACCGTGCTTGTATGTCACCCTGAGCAGGTTGAATGCCGTTCTCGTGAGTTTGTCGTCTCGCTTCCTGCCCTCAAAGAAACGGTAGCTGATGGAAATCGTGCCGAGAGAATGTTCTGGGTTCCAATCATGTAGAAAGGCAATTCCTCGCACGGCCGGATGATAGAAGGGAATATCAGACTCTGACTTGTAGTGTGGAAGGTAGATGATCAGAGACCGCTGCAAGCCTTGCGATGTGGTCCCCAGGTAGAAGACACAGGTTTGTTCGAGCGGCTTGTCTCGCAACTCATTGCGAGGGATCATTCGACGAACTAACCGCCGCGCTTCCTCGAGTCCTGCGAAGCTCGGAACTAGTGGCTGGTCGTCGAAAGAGACCTCAGAAACTTCTGAGCCGGCGACGTGGTCCAGTAGAACATCGGCTCGAAAGAGCCAGGATGAGTTGATGTTCGGGTTGCGGATTAGATTTAACATCACCCGGTCGAATATGACCGGGTCGAAACGTACTTCATTCTTGAACAAAGGAGTCCATTCGGAGCGGCTACTGCCGGCTCCCGCCTCGAAGATCTGATAGGAGACAGCCGATGCTTTGTTGCTGGCGTCGCTCAGATCATCAGGTGCAAAAGGCATCTGTGCGTTGAGAAGAATGGCCTGCAGAGGTGTCAGACTTGAAAGATAACCTCTTGCAAGATGACCTGCTGAAGCATGACTTCATGTGAGGTATTAGCTGCGGGTATAACCTCTTGCGGGATAGCCTTCTGTCTTCTGTGGGGAATACTTGCACGGTGTCGTCGAGTGTGCACTCTCAAGCGACGGTGCGAAGCTTTCGAGTTTCCCGTTTGCGGGACGTATGGTGCAGAGCAGTGACCAAATTGAACCTGACTTTTGTTTGAGGTGTGAGGCCTTCGGCGAGGACGATAATGACTAACGAACGATTGGGTTGGGCCCCTGGAGGCCCGTGATGGAAATCAAGGTTCGGAAAGTTCTGGCTTTCCTGTCGGGCTGGCCCTGATCTAATAATAAGCGGGGCAATGCACAAGGAACAGTGGACGGACAGTGGACAACTGCGATGCGTCTGGGTGTGTGTTGTAAGTAAGTACCGGGCACACAGCTGCCCAAGGTGATAAGTACCCGGTATGCAGGTAGCAAGTGGCCAGGCCAGCCAAGCCCAGCGCGCTAGTTGGTGGGCAGAGTCCGGGTCTGGTGATGGCAGGTGGTGGGTGCTAAGAAACGTAGGGGGCGAGGGGCGCAAAAGCGGCGACTGGACGGGACGGGCTGGGACCCCTCCTCGATTCACTCCTTCCCTGCTACGTTGCTGCTACTTAAACACTTGCCGTCCTCCACCCTCAGCAACTCTCTTCTACAACGACCACCCTATCACCACCACCACCGTCTCCATTCACTCTCCTCAACAGTCTGCTAGCCAAGTTCAGATCTACAGCACCTCGGCTTCACCCCGACACCTCAATACACCAATTTCAGTGAGACGCCATCTGTGCCGTCCGTCGCTGCCTATGTCAATCGAAAATCTCAAGTCTTACGGTCAGTCTTCCAGCTCCACCGCCCAATTCCTCTGCACTCAAGATATGCCCCTCCCCACGATGCATTGCCTGTGATTGAGCAGCAGACGTCAATCCTGCGTCGCACACATCACAGTGCTCTTGTTTTGTCAGCGACGTCGACGGTCGAGATCCCACAGCCTTGGGACCGCCCTCGACGAAACAGCAGCCACTTCCCCGCGTTTGGGCCCGTTATCAGCCTAAGCCTGCAAACATCAAAGCTAACATCAGCCCTTGCAGACCCCTTCGCCGAAGCCGACGAGGACACTGGAGAACAGTCCAAGGCTCCTGACTATATCCACATTCGGATTCAGCGTACGTGCATTCCTGGCCGCCTCCCCGCGAAGGAGAGTAAAACATGGTTGATAGCGCTCACGTGCAACCATGACTCTACCTGCCGATCCCCCGATTGTGTTTGCCATGCCTTTGCCCAATCTACGGGACACCCGCTGACAACACTTGCCCAACAGAGCGAAATGGACGTAAGACCTTGACCACTGTTCAGGGCATCCCTGCAAAGTTCAGCCGGAAGAAGATTCTCGCAGTCGTCAAGAAGAAGTTTGGTGAGTGCCAACCACCACCCGCCCATCCACCCTCCCGACTTTGACTCATACCAAGACCGGTGACTAACTTTGCCACAACACAGCCTGCAATGGCACCATCGTCAACGACGCCGAGATGGGCGAGGTGATCCAGCTCCAGGGCGACCAGCGCAAGGATTTCCAGGAGTTCCTTACCAGTAAGGACGGTCTTGAGCTTGACCCCAAGACCATCAAGGTCCACGGTTTCTAAGGGCCCTCATCATGTCACGTATCCTCGACCAGGACTGCTGCGCGGGAACGGCTTGATTCGGAGGCGATACCTAAACCAAGGAACACATCAGGTCTCCTCTTGCTACAGCTTCTCCAGATATGGAGACATCTCAGGCGCCGGAGAGGAACACTTGACATGATACCCCACCGATCACGGACGATCGAACACTTGGAGGAGTCCTCATTTTTTTTGGGACCGATTGAATCAGGAGTTGATATCTTTGTAGCCATGCGCTTCACTCGTTATGACTTCCGCAGTATTGGCGTTAGTAGCAGAAATGGCACATCGTTCATATTCCTACAGCGTCGCTCTCCCATGATATTAATGATCTCAGCCCGTTGGTCGGCGGCCCACGATAGTTGGCATACGTTCTGCCCCTAGCTGACTTGCGACTGACCCACCAGGCCCTAGCGGAATACAAAGGGGAACATGTCGCTGCAACCGTACCACGCTCCTACGCTAGGGATTACACAGACTCAAAATTCCCGCCGAACCTATATCAGTGCCCAAACCGTATAACTCCAGCCCGATGCTTCCTGCTGACTCGATTGTACTGAATATGGGGGTATCTTAAGCGGATTTGACAGAAATTCCCGGATCCGAGAAGAATATTAAAACCCAGAGCTATATCACTGCTCGCCTCTTCAAGGTTCGAGTGTGATGTTTGCGAAATTGGCCACGTTGACCACCAATTCTCCTCCCTGACGCAGCAACCTATATCCCAACGCAACAAATGGCAAATCGAACCAGTCCCGGTCCCAGTGCTGTTGTATCAAGAGGGCGACCATGCTGATATAGCTCGCCATGGAGAAGACGCTGATCGAAGTGGAGGTCTCCTTGAGGATGTTGATCTTGCGCTGTGTTATGTGGTATACGAGCGTGAGCGTCTGCAGATGCGAAGCTATCAGTGAACTGCTACAGCGAGCAAGTAGGCGGAGCCGAGTTGAATAAATGCACAGGACTCTTACACTAGTTATAATTATCCAGGTGGGCAGGAGCAGGAAAGGGTCCTGCGAGCTGCCACTTAGATCAAGCGTCCATGATTGTAGGTACCCGTTGAGGGCGGACACGGAGACAAGGCGGAAGGCTGTCGCAGAGGGTGTATAGTTCACGAGCCTAGCAAGGAGATAGGTTAGAGTGAGTAGACAAGCACAAGATCGCTCCAGCGAGGGAGAGAAGAGGGCAAGCATCAGTGACTTACCACCTGGACATGAGGCAGTCCGTGAAGAAAAAGGAAAGGTACCCGGAGCACCCGCACCAGACGATAGCGAGCATGGTTTCAGTCAGGAGAAGCCTGTCCTCGCCAGGCGTCCGCCCCTGCGCGGCGCCCGCGCCGTCGGAGGTGGCAAAGGCGTGGAGCTTGAGTAGAAAGCGGATTGCGACGGGGAAGCCAAGGTATATGGACGGCAGGATGGACAGCAGCCGCAGGGAGAACAGCACGGGGTGCCACCACTCGGACACGCCCAGCACGGCGGCCACGCGCGGCTGGAGGAAGGTCGGGTGGGCTATTGGCTCGGACTCGGGGTCCGGGGCGGCGGCTTCGGCGGCGCACGTGGTGTCCTTGACGAGGCGGCCATTTCTGGCGACGGCGACATACTCGGTGTTGAGCCTGGTGGTGGTGGTCGTAGCGGTAGTGGCGGAGGAGACGTGTCTCGCTGCCGCTTCTGCTGCGTGTGCCTGCTCCTGGTCGTGTCTGTTCGTCGACCACGTCCGCGCCCTGGCTAAGGCTGACATCGGCCGGCTCTCCCTTCGTCAGGGGGGAGTGGGACGACCCCTCGGGCCCTGGGGCAGAGGACTTCCTTCGGGGTTGGCTCAGGGATTGGAATGCTCAGTTGGCGAGCTTCTCATAGCATGCGTGCAGTGGATGTATTGGGAAAAATGACAAGGCGTTCCAACAAAGTAGGATTGATTGTGAGCTAGTGGAGGAGAAGCCAGGTAGTCGGCTTGGAGAGGGGAAACCTCGACTGGAACTGAGAGCTTCACGCCGATGCTGAAGTCATTCCCAGGACTCCCAATTCTATTTTTCTGGAGAGGCACTGCGAGGTAAGCTGGTACTCGTAATGGTGTCCCGGTTGGCTTCTTAGTGGAGGTCATGTGCCGCTCTACCCATAAACCTCTGTTCTTGCTCTACACGCGTAGAATGATTGTCTTGGTTTTCAATTTGCTGCCAGGAGCAGTGCCCAAATCCAAACTCCCAAGCATGCCAAGGTTGACCTCAATGTTCTTTCGAGACCCTATGCCTCGACGGGCAGCTAGGGTACCTACCTAAGGTAGCGTGCCACCGTGCCCCCCCCCCCGGGGCGGTCGCCCCTTGCAGAGCATCTTGACTACCGGCAGGCTAGGTAGGTACGGGCCTGTAGTGGGCCCCAGACCCCGGCTTATCGGCTGGGCTGGCTGGCTGGGCAGGCATGAAGCATCCGCCAAAATTTTGCTTGAGGAAAGTCACATCATGACCCGCAGAACGCGGTGATATGCCGATCAGGCGCAGTGTACCTACCAAGAAGTCAGCCACGAGGGCGGAAGGACAACGGAGATCGCGTTGCGGGACTGGGCGCTCAATTGTCGGCAACCTTACGACGGCTTCATAAAGCCCAAACTCGGTTCGCGATCTACCCAAGCTCGCCGCGAGACGACGGGCCCGATCCTCGACTAATACTCGACCTCGACCTGGATCTGGAAACCGCCCGGGTGTCCCTGTACATACTTCGTCGCGATCATGGCAGCTACTTTTCGCACGCGGCCATGGCTTTCGGCCTCGTCACGGCCAGCCGCACTTCCGTCGTTCCTCTCCGGACCGCGAGTCCACCGGGCGAATATCGAGCAGACCCGAGGCAGAGCCTACAAGCCTGATGCAGCATACAGGCAAGGCATGGGCTCTGCACAGAAACAGCGGAGCCAGCAACAAGCAACCGCAAGTATAATAAAGAAGATGCAGGCCACAGACAAGCTACAGGACTCCGGATCTATAGCCATGCTCTCTCCTCGTAAGCAATCCCCTACGGATAGTAGTCCGAGACCATTTACGGACGCACAAAGTTAATATAGCCTTGCAGGAACCATTGTGCCCCTGCCCCTCTCTAAAAGACCTCGAGCGCCCAAGGAATTCATACGATACCACTGGGAGTTACTGAAGCAGCGTTTCGTTGACCACCTGCAGCGATTGATGAACTCGTGGGCGACCAAGCCCAAGTGGAACAAGAGGGCGCGCATTCGCTCCACGAACAGCGAGATAATCGCCGCGGCGCGCAGTCTGCACGCCTCCATGTCTTACTGTCTCGCCAAGGGCGGCGCGGCGGAGAAGGCGCAGCTGGCGCAGATCTGCGTGCCGAAGCTGTACCGTTCGCTGCTGAGCGCCATCGAGAGCCGCCCCAAGGGCAAGAGCTACGAGTGGGAGCGCGTTGCCGAGACGGGCCGGCCGTGGTGGCCTCGAGTCGTCGACAACAAGTGGACCGAGACGGATGTCGGCTACAAGCTGACGTTCCGCCAGGCCGTCGTGGGCATCAAGAGCAAGCAGCGCCTGACTGAGCTCAACGCAAGGGGCGAAAGGGTCTCGCAGAAGGAGATGGAGCTGCTCGAGTACATCGTGCTGTTTCGGCAGGTCGACCCCGTGAACCTGACCCAGTCCGACTGGCAGATCTATGGGACCTTGAAGGAGACGACGTACGAGGCCATGATGGAGGAGGCGAACGAGATGCAGGAGGCTCAGAAGATGTTGGCCCAGAGGAAGCTGGACACAGAACGAAAGGCGCTTGGGGCTCGCAAATAAATGTACAATACTACAGTGGCTCGTGCCTGCATAATCGCATCCCGGGAGGGCCATTGACATTGATCGCCGTTATCGTAGACGTGCTGCCCTCGTACGGCGCTCCACGAGGAACTCACTTCAGATCATTCAATTTTGGAAGCCGCATGATGGTATGTCTAATGTCTAGGAGTGGAGACATCCTCCACAATAACATATGTGCCTTTAGCTTCGTGTGAAGATACTTCACGCTCACCCAGCGACTTTACTCTCCCAAGACTTCTCCCGCCCACCGACGCACGCGCGCCCCACGACTGTAGCCTTGCGACTCACGCCCGCAATGTACAAACCCCCCACAAATCACCTCCCAAAAGCTGAGGGCGAGTGCCTCAGAAGAATTTCCCAGCATGCTTGGACACCGGTACCTCCTCACTCTGATGTACGACCACCTCTGTCTCGGAATCGTCGTCCACGACAGGGCGATCTAATCCAGTGAACCGTGTACCATTCTTCTTGGCCAAAAAGAACTGGAGCGTGAGCCTCAGTGCACAGGCTGCGAAGCCAAAGAGGAGCCCGCCCACGGGGGCAGCAACAAAAGCGCCGAACGCGGCCCAGTCATTTCCGTAAAGGCCCTGCTCGAGGAGGATCAGTTGTGCGCCAGCCAGGGCATCGCCGTAGTAGATGGTGCCATAGATGAACACGCTGAGGATGCCGCCCAAACCACCGATGACGACCTCGAAGCCACGCCACCAGTAGATCCTATCGTTGAGGCCGAGGACCAGCACGGGAATAGTCGAGGCCGAGAGTAGATCCGTAATGAGGTAAATTTGCAGGATGGAGATGGCCCTCAGCGCGATGACAATCACCGGAATGATTAGCAGGACGACGCCCAGGCGGATGAACCAGATGTTCAGCTTGTTGCGGAACAGGTCGTTGGCGGCGGACGAGACCATGGCGGACTGAAGCGAGTCGAAGGACGCAGTAGACAGCGACACGGCCATGACGAGCACGATCCCGATGACCCAGTTAGGAAGCTGCTCCAGTAGGAGGAAGAGTGCGACACTGCCGTCCTGAGCTGGGTCGCCGGGCCAGGCGCCGGACCAGGCCGCGATGCAGCCCGTCATTCCTACGAGGGTCAGGATGATGAGCACGCAGACGACGGCGATACTGATGCCAATCCAGAGGTCCTTATCGGTCTTGGAGGCAAAGGTCCGCAGCCAGAAGCTGGAAAGGAAGAAGTCGTTGGTCATGATCGCCACGGGGAATATGTACAAGAGCTGCCAGCCGAGCAAACTTGGCTCCAGAAGACCGGAGCGTTCGACAAGGCCCGGCTGTATGTCAGTGCGCGCGCCGATGGTGATGGTTGCGATTATAATGAGGCCTAGCACCATGGTGCCTTGGATGTTGTCCGTGGTGAAGGAAACCTTGAAGCCACCGAGAGCTGCAAGAGATACAACGTCAGATCGCGGAACCGGCGTAACATGTTTTGCCATCAAGACAACTCACAAGTGTAGATGGTGGTAACCACACATTGCACGATGAGGACAGGGAGTGAGTCCAGTCCTGTCAAGGTACTAACGACCTGGCCAATCGCTGACAGCTCGGAGACCATGTACAAGAACATGGTAACCAGCGTCAGGAAACTCAACCACAAGGCCGTTATGACACCGTATCGCTGGCGTGTCCATTCGGTAAGGACGAAGCCCTCAGGACACTTCCGGCGGATGATGGGCCCAAGAGCCGCGAAGATCAGCAAGGGCAGGGCGGACATCAGGGCGTACGTGACCACGCCTTGCACGCCGGCAATGGTGGCGAGCTCTGGATATGAGAACAGGATGCCAGATCCGAGACCTAGGTCGGTTAGTAGGATGATAGGGGGGTGAGGGGACAGGTATGGGGCAGGTCTTTAAACCGGAGCGGCAGCACGTTTCCCACGCAAGCATTAACTTGATCGAGTAATTACGGTACAATCTCAGCTTCATTTCCACGAGGCCCTCGTGGTCTCCCCTCATCAAGTGGTGAGTGAGAGGTTGGACCGCAAGGGGTACGCTCGCTTCAAATCCGCGCCCGTAGTGAGCCGCAATCTCTGCCCTATCGAAAGAAATACTCGGACAGACCAAGTCTCGGCCTTCTAGAAGGAGCCCACGGACAGATGTCTCTCGAGTAATCTTTGACGGGGCAGAGACAACTGTAAATGTTGGATACGAACCTATTGCCAGTCTCACAAGTATACTCGCAGCCCCCCCCCCCAGCCATTTGGAGAGGACGCCGCCCTTGGGCTTCTCGTGCTCAAGGTAATGCTTTTCTGTCTGCTACCGCTCTGATTTCAGGATGGTAAGCGATTTCTCGCATTATCTCACTGACCAGAAGCGATGAAGTTCAGAGCGATCGGAAGTGCTGCCAAGGGGTTAGCCGACGTTGAGGACATTGGAGCAGTACAGCCAGGGGCGGCAAATCTGGCGCCGAAGTGACAAGGCCCTGCATGCGACAGGTATCGTCCCCTTCAACCCAAGATTCGCTCCAAGAGGGATTGTTTTCCTGACCAGTCCGAGTTCTGTTGCCAGAGAGGAACTCGCCCTTGGAGTCCTTGCGGAATCTCCATGCCAGGGCTGTCCCCAGAATACTTTTAAGTAAGGTCAGCTTACTTCTGCTATGGCATTTGAAGGAGTAGCACGGCCTCTGCCTCACAGCCGTCACTCACAGAAATGCACCATAAGTCAGATAGACTATGGCGTTGGACGCCTGAAAGGACGGCTGACCCATTATTCGTGTAAGTTGATTGATGAGACCCTCTCGATTACTCGCAGTGGTCGAAATACAGCCGAGAGTAACACAGAGACGGGAAGTGAGACGTTTGAAGGACGAACGAATATGGTGATCACGCGCGCAAAGTACCAATGACCATTGTGTGGAGGACTGATTTACGATGAAAATTTGCCCGGCATGGCGTGTTGGCCGGCTGGAATCGCCTTTACCCAGTACACTCAGCGGATATCGGCGCAGTGTGGGGGGCTAATCTCGCGCTTACGGAGCAGAGCTCGAGGATGCGAACTGCTGATTGGCCTACAGCTAACTTCTTGATGATCCATGGCTGACGGCACTGCGTACGAAAAAGCAAACTCTAGTCAAGTGCCGCGATTGCAGGCTGGTTCTCGTTAACATGATGGTGATTTACTACACTGCTGCACTGCTTTGCCCGCATGCTTTTCGAGAGTAGAAGCGTTCCACCTCAACATCGACCGGTTTTGGGCATGCATCTCGCCCGTCAGAGCCTCTTGGGTGCGGACCTGATAAACAGTTCATAATTCGTGCCGAGACTCGGCTCGGACCTGGACATCGCTCTCAGGATTGCTATCATGCCTGACACAATGGCGATTCATAATTACTTGTCAGACTGTCGTCACCATGACCTGTACCTCTGTGCCTCATTCTTGGGTAGTCTCTTTTAGTGACCGTCTTTTTCTCTCTCGGTGCCCGTGCTATCCCCGCGAACGGGCCTCGTTTTGGGACTGCTGATTATTGCGTAGCCCTGAGCTCAGTCTGTGACCCAGGTGACATTTTTGCCTTGCTTGTTCTTCAACCCACCCTTATTCGGAGAGCCGTTCTCGGAATTGGCGGCCTCGTTCGGGTCGTTGGTAGCCCATATGCGTTCGATGGACAAATCAAACGGCCCAGGTATCCTGTCTGTCAGACCGATCCCGATGGTCCGGACCTTCTGCCGCAACATCTCGGTCTGTGGCTCGACAACGTAGCCGTGATTCGTCCTGACAAAGTCATTCCACTTGATCAGCACGGTTTCCCACTGCCCAGGCCGCCTGCTGAACAGACGATGCTGATGTATGTCTGTTGGCACGATGGACTCGGTCTGCAGGTTGACCAGGTAGCTCCGCCCATCAGATTTGATCCTCAGCGCGAGGTAGGCGTATGGGTCGATGTCCCACAGGCTCTTGCCAAATAGTGTTCGCGGCCTGTCCAGCGTCCGCCAAGCTGCATATCCGGATCTTTCCACGTTGGGGATGTCCTTTGGTAATTGGGTCGATATGGAACCGTGAAATCTGGCATGTCCATTGGGGTTTTCCCCTTGTGCCGAAGAATCCGAAGATGATCGTGGAGGTATCCATTCAAGCTGTGCTTTCGAGAACCCCCCAATGTCTGCATCTGACATGAGCTTGCATGCTTGCATGGACTCCTGTGCGCGGAAGGAATGCAACTCGAGAGGTCCGGCTGGGCCCTTGACCGCCTCAAGATTGAGTGCTTTAGAGTAATAACAGTTAGAAATTTTGAACGTTCAAGGTACGTAGGGCGCATACCAATGCTTGTGAACCTCTTGAGCTCGTCGACACTGCGGCCAAAGAAGCCCTTTGACAGGTGTGGCGTGGCCCTCATCTCTGCGGATTGACACGTATGAATCGTCGGGGAATTGAGATTTGAGAGCCTCGTGGCTCAAAGCACTATCCCATGCTAGGTAGCAAAGATTGCTTCCAAATGCGCTGCAGACTGAGACTGGCAGAAACGGGTGCGAAGCCCAGTTGTGGTTCGTGCCTCCATTGAGGACGTCATTTTTGGGAGCTCTGGAGCTCAACATTGATTACGTAACACATGCACAGCTCCGACGACAACCCCTACTTGCTGCATCCGCTCATGGCCATGCAGCCGCTGTCAACTTCTTTCAGTTCTGCAGAAGAGGTTGTCGAATTGGTCCATTTTACAAAAGTGCTACATCCTATTCAGCTACGGTTTTCTTCATTTCAAATGCATACTTGTTGCCGTCTTTGCCTGGGGCAGAACAATTTCTCGTGTGGCAAGGTCTGTGTCGAGTGACTCCGTCTTCCTGCCCATGCCTGAGGTATTCAGGAAAGCTCCTATCAACCGAGCTCTGACAATTATCCTTGCCTCTAATGGAGAAATGAGATATTTTCTGTTGGTAATTGGAATGCTAGCATTGGGACTCATGATCTGGTATTGAAATTTTATTTTCCACTTTTTGTTTCCCCAAGATGCTTTCATCTATGCCACTGACCAGACTTGCAAGTGCTATGGGCTGTGCCGCCGTACAATTGGACCAGGATTGAATGTAGTGTTAGAGGAGGCTTTGGCTGACCAGGTGAAACTTTGCTTAAGAGTGGAAAGGGCACAACGATCCAGCGTTGAAGTTGTCCAACACCTAGGCTTTGTGCTCTCCTCAACTTTCAAGAGTGACCCTTGTACTGGGCTAGATTGACTTCTAGACTGGGTGATGGAATTTCAGATCAAAAGGTTCAGCTTCTTGAAATAACTACAGCTATAAGGTCTGGAGAACTGGGGCAGGCTAAGGTGGACAGAAGGCAGCATCCATCTGAAACTGTCCGCCATGCAAGTGCAGTGAATAGGAGAACAGGCCGCAGCATACCTCTTGAACCTGGGAAGCGGTGATGCGTGCAAGGGCACGTCTCCAAGGACGATTAGAATGCTAGGGAGCTGGGAGATCAGAGAAACGGGCTTCCTTTAACTTGTTGCCCTCAAATCACTGCCCCACTGGACAGCCAGTGCAATTAATCAATCTACCTAGGTAGTGTGGAGGAGCTGGTGACCTACCTGAGGCCTGGGTAGGTAGGCAGGAAAGGGCCTGCTTGCTAAAGATGCAGTGGTGCCAAAGCACAATCCCCTTGGCCACCTCCACCCACCTGGGCACACGCCTGTCCCCTACATCACTCATCAGTCTGTTGACTACTTCCCAAAAGCAACCATTTTCCATCAGCACTCTCTGTTGGTGCAACACCTTCCGTCCGACCTTTACCATTGATCCGTTTGAACGTTGTGCACCACTTTACAGCATCATTAGCCCAACATCATTCTTTACCTCACTGACTGTTGCGCTGACTGACTTTGACCAACTTCGACACAACACCCTCCTTCTGGGTCCCCCAACACCTTCCCATTTCGTGAAGTTTCTGCGTTGATTTTTCGGCGTTTTCTCTCACTTTTTATTACTTACCTTGGCACCACATTCTTTCACACACAAGACTGGCCTTCGTGGCGCCCATTGACATCGTATCCAACAAAGATGGCATCGCTCAGCAGATCCTGCGAGCCCTCCCCGGAGCGATACAAGCGAAAGAAGGGAGCGACTCTCACTGGTTCTGACCGGGCACCCTCTCCCAGTGAGATTTCTTCAGCTGGCGACAGCGACGTTGGCGGTAAGTCTCCCCTGGGAGGAATGACTCTTTGTTCACACCGTCGCTGTGCACACCTGGTCTCGTTTGCTTTTTCCCCCCAAGTGAATCAGTCCCGAATGGAATTGACTGACAGTCTCACTAGGTGCTCGCCTCGATGCTTTGTCAGTTTGCGAGTCTCCTAGGTACACCCCTCCTCATGCTCGACTTGGTATTGGAAACTCTCGTTTCGCCCTCGAGATGCGGTCTGCTGGAAACGAGTGGGTGGCTAGCCTGACATTCCTGAGACTTCATCAACTGACTCCGTCTAGGTCTCCAACTTGCCGTGTCAGCGCAGATGATCGTGACGACGTGTTTATTTGCTCGCCCACCAAGGCGCTGAGGGAGCGCCGCTCGGAGCGTTCCATCACCACCGGCAACATGCAGCGTCTGGATGTCGCCCTGGCCAATGGAGACCACACTCTTCGAACCCGTGCGTCGAATGTGAGTAGCCGCCACCAGATCGATGGTGTTGACGCACAGAACCTGTACCCTCCCACTGCCTGCGTCTTCGTTGCCAAGTAAGTATCATTCCTCTCTCCACTATGTTATTCCTAGGTCTGACACTGTATCGTAGCCTTCCCGAGCCCAAGGATGATCTCAATCTCGAGGCTGCAATCTATCGGGAGTTCCTGAAGTACGGAAAGTGCTGGGTCAAGATTCGCCGTGACTCTCATCACATGCCCTTCGCCTTTGTCCAATTTACATCGGACGAGGAGGCGAGAAGCGCTTTGGAGAATGGCAAGGGAGCAATCATTTGCGGCCGCCCATGCCGCACCGAGATGGTCAAGGCCAACCGCACCTTCATTGTCCAGAAAAAGTCAGGCAACCCTATCACCGTTGAGGAGGCTCAGAACACCTTACTGCCCTATGGCTCGCTGAACAAGTGCGAGCTCCTGCATCCTCAGCTACGGGAGCCACTCGGGTTCCCGCCCACAGTACTGGTCGAGTTCTCCATGTTCGATGCTACTCGAGATCTTCACACTGCATTCCGCCACGATCCTGTCTACATTGTCTCGGCTTTCGACCTAAAGAAGAACTGCGCGGCCACTCGTGACAGCAGTGACGAGGCATTCCTCACGGCCTGCGAGCGAGACCGCCGCTCCGTGTTCGTTGGAGACTTGCCAGTGCACGCGACCGAGGAGGACCTTGAGGAGTTGTTCTCGAGCACCGGAGAGGTTCTAAGGGTCAACGTCATCAAGAAAGTGAACAATTCTGGCATCGCCCGAACCATGGCGTTCGTTGAGTACTCTCAGCCTGACATGCCTGAGACCGCAATCAGCAAGTTCCATGGCAGCGTCTTCAAGGGAGCAGTCATTCGAGTTGAGCGCAAGTCTGTCAAAGACCGCGGCCCAACCCCTCGCCATTCCCGGTCTCAGCTCCTGCTTCGGCAGCCAGACGATTCACCCGTTGCGCGAGGACCGCCCAAGTCTCCTGCCGTCCAGGTTGTCAGCACCCCCACTCGTCCGACTGCTACTTCGGCTGAGATGTCTCCTGCGCCTGTTCCTCCTCCGATGTACGGTGGATGGGGCTACGGCATACCAAACTCGCCTTTCGCGCATCAGAACTATGCAGCAGGCTACGGCGCCCACCCCGGCGCTTCGGGTATGCCAATGACGCCTCAGGCAACCCCTCAGATACCCAGCCCCTGGACCTACTACAACAGCTACTGGCCTGGCATGATGGGATACGATCCGTCCTCTTTCTACATGGGCCCTTACACGTTCCAGTCTCCTACTCCCATGATGGCCGGCCGCACTGAGGAAGCAAAGGGTCAGTCGACTCCTACTCGCAACGGCCATGGCAGTGTTGGCAATGATAGCCACAGCGGCCGCGGTGAGGACTGAGGGCTCCCCCCTTGCAACAACACACACGTTTGTTTGTTTGTTTCTTTCACTTCCTTCGATGTATTTTCTCGGGTTTGGTCTGAAAAGTTCTCCTGTTACTACACACATCTTTAATACCTGTCAGCATGACACACTTGCACCGTGTCAGGTGGGGCTTCTGCCTTCATAGCACGTCGACTTTGTCGTTTTCAATACTGAGCGTGACGGGGCTCAGTCATCATCCTGATCACGCAACACCAGGCTCGTTGGATTCTTGTCGGCCCAGTAGGGGATTTCGTGCCATGCCGGCTCTTTATCGCTGAGGACCGGAGTTTCAGGCGGCCGCATATTTTCATGTTGGTCTAATGGACGGGTACGCGGACAGGGACGGCCTAAATTTCGGGCCCTCACATTGTTCAGATAGACAGGACTGTTTGGTTTGTTTGGAATTCTTCCGCCAGATGGAAGGTGGCTTTAGCTAGCTCGTTGCCAGTTAGCTGTCACAGATGAATCCAAAGATCTGAAGTATATTGGCTGCATCGTGACTTCCATGCCTTGTTTATTGCCGGTTACGTGCTTTCTGCAGTCGAAGTGCCCATGACGGTCGCCAACAAGCTTATGAGAAGACCAGTTCGGTTTCAAGAGCCCTTTCTTGATAGCATTGCAGGTGCGACTTTTTCTTCTGTTTAGGCACAGGCAGATAGATGTGGCGAGCTTCTGTGGAACCTTGAGGAGCCTCCACGACAAGACGTTCCCACTTATGAAGATTCAGAGAGCCCACTACCCGAGAAATAAAAACGTGCACCTCATTCCAGCAGCCCTGTACCATATCACGCAAGTTGAGAATGCGTACACAAAGGTGCGCCGTGGCAGGCAAGAGGTTCTACCACGAGAGGCTATCCGACAAGACGTTATTCACCAAGACGCTATCCCATAAGAGGTTGTCTCATGATAGAGCATCCCCCGATAGGCCATCCCAGGAGGATTATTCTAAGAGAGGTTACCATGCAGGAGGGGAGGTTACCCTGCAGGAGGTTGTCCTGCAGATTATCCTGAGGGAGCAGGAGGGTATGGTAGACGGTGTAGTAGATGGGGTTGTATTGATGTATCGAAGAGGAGAAACTCCCCCCTCTGGTTGCTAAGAAAATGGCTCCTTAAAAACACACCTGCCTAACCCCAAACGCTCCTTCCGGCACCACACGAGGCCCTCTTCTCTCCATGCCCGCGACCCCGAGGGCATTCCCAAATAACTCTTCGTCTCGGACAGATACTCTCTCTGAGCCGTTATTATAAACCAATAACTCCCCAACTTGGTTCCACAGTCTTCTGCCAGACACCCGGGCTTTTCTTAACCCAAGAGAAAAATCACAAAAATACAATCTAGGAGATTAGACTTCCTCAACCCTTTCCACTCTGTATAGGTTTCTTGGCAAGCCACCCCGGCCCCACACATACGCTTCGAAGAAGAAGGGATTTTAAGGGGGAATTTGTCTGGATCGGAACTTGGCAACTCGGTTAGGAGGTTTAGAGGTCTTCTGGTTCTGGTTTATAGTGGTATCGTTATTATCGAAAAGAAAAGAAACTCTGATTCCGGGATCATAAGAAAACTGAAGGATAGGCACTCTCTATACGAGTCTCGGTGGGACCTCCATGTAGTAGATGGGGTTATATTGATGTGTCGAAGAGGAGAAACTCCCCCTTCTGGTTACTAAGAAAATGGCTCCTTAAAAACACACCTGCCTAACCCCAAACGCTCCTTCCGGCACCACAACGGCTTAAAAGGAGTGGGTCACTGCTAGCGCTGATTGGTTGAGGCTTGGACTTAGTGCAGACTCGATCCGATTTGCAGGTCAGATCACGTGCCAATGGCTTCCGTCTCGGTCCTGGATTTTTGCACACCAAAGACTTTTCGCAGCCCATCCCGCAGCGAAGCGACTCCATCAACGACCCGAGGAAGAATACCGTCGCCTTTGTCCCCCTAACCCATCAACAGTGGTATGTGAGATATCCGTTAGATTCGGATTGACATTTCGTTTTGATATTATTCAATACTGACTTTTTCCCCGCTCCAGACAAACCGACAAAATGAGTTCGTTCACCTTGCCTCACGATTTCGATACACCCCGACGACAGCGAAACTGACAAAGTCGAACAGCGAAGGGAACCAGCTCTTTCGGAAAGCGTCACAACAAGACGCACACTCTGTGCCGTCGCTGTGGTTAGTAGCGCATACCCACCGGATATTCGACACGGCGATTAGACGAGCAAGAGAACAACAGAACGAGGAGGATCAATTGCATGGAGGACATAACGACAGAGGGCTGACCGATTTATCTCGTCAACAAACAGGTCGCCGATCTCTGCACATCCAGAAGCACACCTGCGCTTCTTGCGGTTTCCCCGCTGCTAAGACCAGGAAGTGTATGTGAACCGAAGCACTCGCCCTTAAGCGGACCGCCACCCAGCCATGGAACGGAGCCAGCAAAAGAAGCAGGGGGGCTAGAGCAGGATGCTGACAACGATGTAAAACAGACAACTGGTCCGAGAAGGCCAAGCGCAGAAAGACCACCGGTACCGGCCGCATGCGATCTCTCTCCACCATGTCTCGACGCTTCAAGAACGGTTTCCAGACCGGAACTCCTAAGGGTGCCCGCGGTCCCCAGAAGGCATAGACGACCAGCCAACACGAATGCGCGGCGAGGGTCAGTCAACGGTTCGGAGACATGCGGTCAAATGAGCAAAATGGCGTCTAGGGAAGGGGGAATCACACAATGCTGAACGGATCGGACCATTCTCTTTTGCTTCATGATTCCGGGCAAGATGCAAGGGTTTCGGTCTTGCAGGTCGTCATAAAAAAAATATGGCATTTTGATGCGTTCGGGGAGTCGAGATTCGTACGTAGCTGGAATACAAGGCTATGCGGATTGCAATCAACCATGAAGCCAGCATGAATGCGGGCAATTGAGGACGGCTGTTTCGCGAAATGACGGAACTCGGACAAACCTCGCAACCACGATTCCAGCACATCTACAACCTCAGATACGATGCTCGCGGTACAATGCAGAGACAAGCCAAGATCAAGCGGTGCGACAGGAGAGTGCCCCAAAGACGCCGGTGATGATAGACGGCTGTCTGTTCCTCCTGTTGGAGTGTGCTTGGCCCCTTATTGCCCGCGCTCGAAGACCTTGACCACTCCATCTCCGCCAACGTGGTACAGATACTCATGCTCCTCTATCACACGGTCCAAATTGCCTCCGCCTCCAGTGATCCTGACCACCCCGCTGACATCCTTAGCTGTTCCCGTGTCTAGCAGCCTCAAGCTGACCACTGCCTCGGCCTTGTGCGCTAGCGACAAGACGAAGGCGGCGTGCTCCTTCTCCAGCGTTGTAGTCTGCGCGGAAACCAGTGGCTCATCCGCTGACAATGTGAGGACGGTTGCGTGGACTTTCTGTTCCGCATCTAGTCAGCATTGCCCGGCGCCGGAATTGTTATTGTGAACTGCTGAGCAAAGCTCTGTACCCAGGACTCCGTTAAGCGTACAGTAGAGAGTCGAATGACGGCACATTTCCCCCCGTTGCTCCAGATAGTGCCAGATTACGGAGGTAAATCCCCAAGGGTAACAAGCACTTACCTCTCGTAATCCAAGCACCACATCCTTCCACGCTGTCCCCGTGACACCATCCCCAGACGACGCGGCCGCGAGCAACACGTCCGGCTGGTCCAGTATCAAGACGACCTTGCCACCAGCAGCTTGCAGCTTCTCGACGGCCGCGCCGAGCACCCTCGCGACGTCGGCGAGGCACGGGCTGTCGAGGTACAACTGCTGCTGCTGGTGCTGGCCGGGACCACGCCCGGCGGGAGGTCCGGCAGCCCCGTTGCCGCCACCTAGAAACAGCCTGCTGAGGCCGTCGACGAACAGGAACCTTCCTCGCGCCGCTGGGGTGTCGAGGTTGAGACCCTAGATTGCGCACCGTGTCAAAAGTTAAAATTTCGCACATGGGGATGGGGATTGGGCATGAAAAACAGGTCGTAGTAGGCAATGAGTGAAAGAGGTATGAGAGAAAAAAAAAAGGGAGGGGGGGGTGGAAAAGGAGAAAACACACCAGCCGTCCTGTACCCTCTTTCCAGAAGGCGTGATCCCTCATAAAACTCACGAGCAGCACCTTGACGTCCTCGCGGGCCCCGTCTGCATCGTCGCCGCGATCGTGTCGTGCTGCCGCGGTAGTTGGCCGCAGCAGGCTGTAGAGGTACCGTAGGGTCAGCCAATTTGTGCTCGCTCCGAGGATGCCTGTCAAAACAATCTGGGAGGTCTCGGGCGGCAGGGAGAGGTATGACTCCAAAAGGGGTGGTATCTGAGACGCCATTTTCTGTTTTGCTTCTGTCTGGTCTGGTTCGTCTCTCACGGTTTGAACGTTGTGGTGGGATTCTGCCTACTCTAAATTTCTTTGCTGAGGCGGCTTCGGGGCGGGCATCACTGTCGCACTGTGGGGAAAGTGCATGACTGTCGAAGCCCAACATCAACTTATAAAACACATCTCTATGGAACGATCTTGAAGCTTTTGGACCTTTTTTGCCATAATTAACTTCGTCACATTTTGTCTTCAATTTTATTAGAAAAGCCTAGGGGAACACCCTCCGGTCCTCTTTGGGTAACTGCTTGTGATAACGGCATCTCGTCATACATGTTAAACAGCGTCTCGAGCCTCGCTCTGTTTCCACAATGCCGGATGCCGTCACACTAGCAGCATGGAAGGCAAGTCTACATGAGTTCACAACGGGAAATCAAAATACTCTGGCCCAGGTTCAAATTTATCCCGTCTAACTTAAATCAACAAGTTTCCAATTACTTTCTTTGAATAGGTTCTTTCTAGTCACATTGACATGTCCCGGACTTGGAGGTTAATCTACAGGGGACGACCCCACTGGAGATTCTACCGTAGGAAGTTACCAAAAGGAAGACAAGAAGGCGGCAGCTGATCGGTGCATTCGGAACTTGAGGCTGAAAATGCAAAGCTTCATACACATGCTGTGGAGTTTCTCGTCTAGATGCCAATGGCCGAAACATGAGAAGCCAACTCAGCCAACTCATTCTTCCAAGTCCTGTTAGTGATACCCCAACTCCTTTCTATGATATGCATATACATAAGACGCTAGAATCATGCTCATTCGCACAGTCTCAGTCTTCATAAAACTCAGCATCCTCCCATGCTGTCCGCTCAATATTCCACGGTCTTGAAGTTCACCTAGAACTTCTCCATAAAATTAGAGCGTAATGTCCACATTCTAAGCCGTTTCCCATAAATGTACAACGGCGCCGCAGTGAATGCTATGATCAGCTGTATGACGCCCAGCCAGATAAAGACCGACTTGGACCCGTCCGTCTCGAGCCACTGTGTCACGAACAGGCTGAAGACGAGCCCGTGGAGGATGTTCTTGCTGACATTCAACGTGACGAGGGCCTCGCCTGCGTATTGCCTGTAACTGTCGACGCAGAAGGTGATTGATGTCGTGCTTCCGAGACAACAACCGAAGCTTATCACACCTAGGAACACAGTTGGAACAATCCAGTGGTCCTGCTCTTCTGCACTCCAGCCAAAGCCCATCAGGCCAATCACGGTCGAGATACCGATCGGCAGGGCCATAATCAGCCGGAACTCTGGCTCGTATAGGCCTCCGTTGCGCTTCGCCATCGCCTTGACAAAGATGTCGGAGACTTTCCCGGCCACGGCGGTACCCAAGATGCCACCCACGAAAGGCGAAATGTATATCAAACCGACGCCGAGCGCGTTAAAGTGATAGTATTTCTCGCGGTAAATGACTGCGATCGACTCGGAGACCACGATTAGCCATCCCACAGAGCATGCATATATGGCAGAGGACCAGAGCACAGCGGGGTAGGCAAACAAGATGAATGGCCGGACCATGACCTTGAGCCAGCTGTCCTTGTTGAGCCGGCCGTGCCACGGACGAAGTTGCTGAATGAAAGATTTGGCCTCGCGCTCCCGCCAGTGTTCGCAGTATTCATTAAGGTCGACCTGCTCCTGCTGCCGCTTTTCCGGGTCGCGAGGGGACCAAGGCAGGTAGCTCCGGATGGACGAGGTCCTGCTAGGTCGCTCGGCCGCGGGACTCGGAACCGCTGGAGTACTAGGTGGAGGGACTTCCTGTGGTTCCTTCGGCGAGGGAACCGGCGGCTCATCTGATGAGCTTTCTCCTCTCGGCACTTCGAGTTTCTCGTTCTTGTGCTGATAGAGTTTCGATTCGGGCGTGCCCAGAGTGTGGTCGTTAACAGTCTCCGCAGCAGGCGCAAACATGACATGGTGTTCTCCTCCAGGTACCCTGTCTTGAGTTTCGACTGTCTCGGTTTCTGATCCGGTGGAGAAGTGTACATCCTTGTGTTGCTTGTGCTGCTTCTCCTCCGGCTGGGGCGATGCAAGAGGATTCTCAGAGCCTGGAACCTGCACCCGTTCGTGCCGACTCAAATATCTTGATGACATCCGCTGGAAGAGGCCCGGTCTAGCCGGCGCCCTCGTCCTGCCGTGAGGCACTCTCATCCAAAACGATTCACTCACGAAGAGGAACAAGAGGACGCTGCAGAATGCGACGACGAGAGCGACGACCCTGTTAGGCTGTCAGTTTAGATTATAGACGTAGCTAGGATCCGGGGAACATACCAAAAGACCCAGCGCCATGAAAGGTTCTGGACGACGACTGCTGCGACCAAGGGCACGAGGTTCTTGCCTCCGAGCAAGAGGAGGGTGTAGATACCGAGTCGGAACGCCCTCTCATGCAAGAAAAAGATCTCAGCGACCGTGGCTGATGGAAGACACTCGACAGGGCTAACAGACATGCCCTGAAATATTCTCGCCACGATGAGCGAGGGGTAATTCGGTGACAGTGCGCACCAAACTGATGTGACGATAAAGCACAGAGCGCTGACGAGGTATACAGGTCTCTTGCCCCATAGGATAGCCGTGGGTGATGCAATGACCGAGCCGATGCCGAGCCCCATCATATAGAGACCCGTGGTCAGCGAGACCTTGGAGACGGGCACGCCATAGTCCTCAGCTACATTGGTAAATCCGGCCGCCAGAACCGACGTCTGCCCACCACCGACCATGCAGTAAATACCTATCGAGAGCAAAGCGGCGTCGCGACGCCAGGTCGGCCAATTTAAAGGATCATTCGGGACGTCCTCGGGCTGGGGATCCAAGATGATCTTCCCGTCAGAGGTTTTCTTTTTCTCATTGGTTGGTTTTTCGGCCTTGGATGGATAATCCCCCTGGCGGATGCTGACTGGTATGGATGAATGAGATGTCCTGGCAGGAGCATTACGCAGGCCAAGTGGCTCATTTTTGTGATCCGCCAGTAAAAGCACAGATCCTTTTGCAAGTTAGACTTGGTCAGAGACGATTTTGAGTGAGAGATCTCACCTGGGACCTCAATGGTGTTCTTGTCATTCAGGACACCAAAACTCCACTTGGGTGGGCGGTTTGACATGTGCTCGTCCTCGCCGTCGGACTCTCTTTTGGGTGAGTTCATGTCCTTGGCCTTTCGTCTGCCAAAGAATGGTAAGCGCGACATGAGCGAAGATTGGGCATCGTCTTGAGTCGCCATTGTTGAGTCCGGGTGAAATGCGCAGAGATAGGGAGACCGGTATGGCTTTTTTTCTTTTGTTTGCGAAATCCTGTCAACTTTGTTGAGGGGCTCTTTAAGATGAGCAGCCCAAAGGTCAGAAGTTGTCAGAAATTCAATCCAAAAGTGGTTCCTCTAGAAGGAGTTGGTGGGAGGAGGGAGCGAAGCCTGCTCTGCGCTAGGAGGTGTAGTTCCGTGCACGATGTGTGCTTGGCCTGGTCCTTCCTCGACATGAAGAAATCAAGAGAAGGAGCAAGGACAAGAGAGAGCAGGAGGAATGGAACGTCTTTGTGTGCGCCCTCTTATCTCTTAAGAAGCTGTTGCCCCTCGAGATATGGGCATCAAGGGTAGGCGTTTGAAGTACCGAACGATATCTCAGCAGCAGGGCTGATCGGTCCAAGGTGGCGCAGATGGCCCACCAAATGGGTCGGGCCTCAACCTGAAGGCTTCTGGTTGGTAGCGTTTACCTATGTACGAAGGAACCAGCCAAGGGACGATTCAAGGCAGAGAGACAAAAGGAATGTGCTATTTCCAGGTAAAACCTGTTCAGGTATGTATATATAGGCAGATGGAAGGACCGGATGATCTTGAATAGATGAAGTCTGTTGACGTTGTCGTAGGCCACGTGAACCTTGGGGTTAGTACCAGTCAGGCTGAGCTACAGGGAACGGCCGGGCAGCCAGCGAGTGTTCCTGGTCAAAAGCAATGCTCGAGTCAACGAGACCAGTAACTCAATCAAAAGATGTCCATGCGCGCGACAGGCGCCATGGGCATGGGGCGGAGGTGGTCAGAGACAGGGCATGCCCACCCTATAATCGTCGGCGGCGATCTGATAGCAAAGTCTCTGCATATCGCGACACGACAGACCGCCAGTTCTCGCCATCCTGGATGGTACGCTGTGTCGTCCCCAAAGGCATCAATAGAAGAGGTTGGTGCATCTCGGCAGCGGGGTCAGATGGAGAAACTTGGAATCATCCTCGCTGGGGCGCCTGATCCGCAGCCATCATTGTTGGAGCGATCCCTGTGTCTTTGTCTCACGACACCGCCAGGCGACAGATGGATGGAGTCGTGGGTGAGACAGCAGGCGGACTAACACGACCCCCAGGCTCCTGCATGAGCTAGCCATCTGGAAGGACCCCAGGTGATCCAGCGATCCTTGGTCACAATGGTCACCCGCCGCCTCAGCTGCCTTCCGGGAATCTGACACGACCCTGAACATGACGAAATTGTCGTTTTGAAACGCAACTGTGCCGCTCAGGTAAAAGGGGGCCCTCATGGCCCTCCAGCGCGGCCCCAGGCTGGCCAGGCTCGAGGCCATCAAGGCCCCCAGTTTAGGAAGAGACATCCGCTGCAGTGTATCCGCAGCGCGTCCGCAGTACGCGATGCATCCGCTGCAGATATGATAATTTGTCCGACTGGTCAGGATACACCCTTCCAGCGCGCCTCCTCCCCCCTCCGGGCCATGGCAGACCCTCTACGCTAACTACTTGGCCAGTGCTACCTTGGCCACGGATGTGGCGGCTTAAGCTTTCCAGTGGTTCGGGTCGCCAAATCTGGGGCGCCGAGCCTTGCTAACAGTATCTCTCTCTAATTAGGATGCCTAGGTAGGTACCTAGTTAGGTATATCAAGCCCCGAACGGACTTCCAGGGGCCACTCATTTCCCCAGACGACTCGGTCTCAGGTAGAGAGAACGCGGAACCTTGCTTTAAAGACATCCCGGACCGTTGTTGTTGCTGTTGTGCACTTCACTACGCCCATAAGCCGTCGCTTTATGCCATGCTTTTGGCAATTCTTGGGTACTTGCGTGCGTGCTGCCCCTGATCTTCGCTTGCGATGGCTCGATCGGCCTCAGGCCACTCCTTGGAGTATGGATTGTGCAGTCTTATCTCTGGCAATATATATATTGCACAGGCTACCAAAATTTTTAATTATAAATCTTTTTTTCAAATGCCCTGGGCTCAATTTTTAATGGATCGACTGCTTGTTTGCGGTGCCCCGTTCATGTGAAGATCTGCTACAGGCATTGGCAAAGATTGGGTCGCCCAACTCAGTCGCCCGCCAAGTCTGGGGCCGCCCTTGGCCCTCTACGTCACAAGTCCGCACTTCAACTGCCATCCCTGACGCACAACTGGTTCTGATTGACCATCGTCTTGATACCACGCATTCGTGCAGACACCATGGTGATCATAACATCTAGAGTTCTAGCACGGGCATCCGCGCGGCTGCCCAGCTCCATCTTGCCAAAGGCTGCTCTGAGTTCAAATCCAAATGTAGCTTCATCGCCCTCCCAACGCGCCCGCTTCTCGTCCACGCCCAGCCAACAGCAGCACAAAAACAGAGTCTACTCGTCGTGAGTCGCGCAAGATGCTTTGAGAGCCGAGGAATATATGCTTACATGTCTCAGCGTTCGCAATGAAGACCAGTTCAGGACCTACCTCGACGCCTGCTCCAGCTCCCGCAGGCCCCTACTGACGATCTGGACCACATCTTGGTGCCATGTGTGCCACCAGGTTTCGCCACTTATCAAGTCACTCGTGGACTCGGGCGTGGGCGAGGCCGAAGGGGGCGTTGGGTACTGCGAGATTGAGTTCGACGCCCCGGATGTAATGAGCTCCGGGTTGGGTCTCACCTACATGATTAGTTCGGTGCCCACGCTCATGAGCTTCGACGCTGGCGAGGCTCAGGTTGAGACCAAGGTCGTTGATGGCAACCGGCTGAAGGACAGGAAGTTCCTCGAGGAGTGGATCAGGACTGAAGCGAGGCGTCATGGTGGGAGAGGTGGAGGTGGCGACTCAGGCCGAGGGTCAATTTTTGGCGGGCTCTTCGGGAGCTTCAAATCGTGACCACTTTCAAGTTGTACTGCTGCCTCATGGCCGGTATTCATGCTGTGTTGCGGCGCAGAGTGTCGAAGACGGACATGGCTAATCCCACGGGGGTAATATCCCACAAGAATTTTTCCGAGGGGAGGTTATCCCACATTTGTAAGTACGAGGATGCTGTGGGCAGTGCGCGCATGTGCCGCCCATACAACTGGTCTTGGCGGTTGCAAGTCTTGGGCCGTCTATTATTTGAGCCTGACGCCCGGCTGAGGCTCCATTTCTAGTTCGTCTGACACCGAGTAACAAGAACCACCAAAGCGATGTGTATCCACAGACCGAATAACACAGGCCCTCCCGTAAACAGCTCAAGAAAGGCGGCGGCAAGCAAGCAAGCAGAACATCACCCCAATTAGGCCTGATAAAAGACCTCCTCGAGGGGTTTCCACCACGATGGCTCGCCATCCTCGCTGCTTTTAGCTCCTGGCGTGAGCGAAGTCTGAAATTCGTCCGTCATCTTCCACCATTCCCGCACCTTAGGGTTCTCCCTCATCCTCTCCATATCCCCGGCATAATCGTATCCGACGTATTTGAATGTCGCGAAGAGGATGTTTGATTGGTCGTCATGGAATATGCTGTCTGCAAGAAGCCGTCAGCCCGCGATCTTGGGCCTGGTCCGTCCCAGCCAGGGGTTGGCCGGGTTGCTCCCCCCCCCCGGATGACTCGGGTGCGCGGGACCAGGAACAGCTTCCCAGCGCGGGACGGAGGGGCAGGTGATCTCATGGTGTTGGAAACCTACAGTCGACGATGTTGCAAGCCTTTATCTGCCTCAGAACCTCAGGCCAGACGGCCGCATGCACCTCCTTGTACTTGTCGTAGTACTCGGGCTTCAGCTTCACGATTTGCCTGCGTCGAGCGACCATGTCAGCAAGCCAACCAGACAGACAGCCAGCCAGTCATCATGTCCGGAGCTTGTCTTGGGTATCACATGTCCTCCGATGACAATATCTCCTCCCCCGAAAGGACCGAAGGCAGAACAATTCGTCCCTGATAGCAGAGCCCCGAGCTGTACACAGAACATCGTCACTTACGCAAATCGCCTTCCCGGGTGGCGGACCCTCGTCTGGGCCTCAGAGAGAGGCGTGGCCGAGGGGTTATGGGACTGTGACTCGGGTGTGGAGCTGGGCTTGGCCCAGAGGGCCGACGAGGACCCCGTTGGCTTGGTCCAGAGCTCAGACATGTCTTGATCCGGAAGAAAGTATATGTGTATAACCTCGTCACTCAAACAGGAGAGGCAACTTCTCTAGACAACAGATTAAAACGGGAGAGGATTTCTGGAGGCTGGAGGACGCCGGAGCTCGGGGGAGGACACAGCAGGTAATAAGCGGGGAAAGGGGCGCCGCGGGGTTCGAGCTTGCTCCCGCGTGTAAGTCCCACCGCTGACAGCTAGCTGTTGTGTACACTTCACTTCTGTCTCCGTGTCGCAGTCGGACGCGGACTGAACATCACTTGGGCTCCGTCACTACCGAGAGGAGTATATATCCAGCACTATACCGCTGGTGAAACAAGCCCTTCAGAAGCCAGGGCCGGCTCGTCCTTGTCGCTGGTTTCCCTCGGATTGGCCTCGTGCGCAAAGATCGTCCCATCTCACAAGCCAACCTTGTTTGTCTCAACGGACGCCCGGTGGAGGGCCTGTGCACAGCGACTGGAACTTAGTAATCCAAGTAACTTCTGTCACACATCGGGAGATTCCATGCCTGGTCGTTGGGGATCTTTTCATCGTCATACTCCAAAAGTCCGAGACCTTGTTCTCGCTACAACGAAACGCCGAAGCGGATCTGCCCGGAGGATCCACATCTGCAGCTTGACAAGCGCGGAGCCATGTCATGGCAGGGCAGGCAGGTAGGGGCTACGCCGGGTAGACGCTGCGGAAACATCAATAATGCTTTGGTAGCCACCTGTAGGGTAACCTCCTTTGGGATAATCTCCTTTGGGATAGTCTCTCGTGGGACAATATCCTAGGTGATAGCCTCCTGGGGAGAAATCCCCCAATGATGTGAATTGCTGCTTAGGTAGGATGGCTGCCGGGTTTGCATTTACCCAAATTGGGACACAGGTGTTCAGTGGCGAGAATCATACCCCCCAGATGTTATGTCGACTCAAAACAGGATCCCGAATGGATTAGGCATAACCAAATACAGCTTCATTAAACAGCGGAGTGTCCTATTGCATACAAGGGAGCACATATGTAAATCTGCCATTTTCGAGACCCGTTGCCTGAAAACACAAGCCAGACCCGCTGCCCAACACTTCTCTTTTTACCTATGCCGTCTCATCCAGAATAACGACAAAACTGCCATTGTGTTGCCCTTGACTCCGCCCGTATGCATTCCTCCGAAGAAACAAGTTCCGCTGCCTCAATCGCTTTGCCAGTACCCTTTCCCGAACCTGCAACAACGATGTATTGCGAGCTGCTATACAGACCGGAAAGCAGCAGTCTAGAATATCACGGCACCAAATTACACGACAGGTAAGTTGTAACGCAGTGGTCGGAAGCCGTCAGGCGGCATGCAATTAGGCCCACAGAGCTTCCACCAAGTATATAACACCGAATATCTGGGCCCGAGTTAGTTTGTGTGGGCAGCTAGGGCGAAACATAATGCCCAAAGACGACATCATGTGATGAACTTACCAAGAATGTCACACTTCCTCCCACGGTCACGACTCTGAGAGACACCTTGCCAGCGATGGCACGGCCACCAACGACCGCGACACCAGTACAGCACGCATGACCCAGCACGGCTCCCAGTGTGACCCACCAGTAGTCCTGGCCGGCGGCCATAGCGATGGTCGCGATCTGACTGCGGTCGCCCCATTCGCCCAGGAAGGTCATGACAAAGGTTTGTACCCAAGCGGGGCTCAGAAGCAGCGAGAAGAGGTTGCTCGCGCCGTCGAAAACTGCCCCGAAGGCGCCCCGGCGGGGGCTGGGGCTCCTTTCAGGCGACGCGGATGGGCTGCGCGGCGGCGTGGGGAACCGTGATTGGGAACGCGATTTGCGTGTGTGCGTCCTGTTCAGGCCCATTTCAAGCGCGTAAGGTGATATGGAAGACCGCCTCCTGCCGGCTTTGCGCGCCAGGGTCTCCTTCTCTTCAAGCTCGAGCTCCACCTCTGCCATCTCGGCTGTCACGCCCTCGTCCGGGCTCATGGCCAGGCCCTCCTTCAGCATGCGCGCACCGAACACGAGGAACAGCGCTGCGGCCAGAAGGCTAGTCACCTTTTTAGGGATAAGGGTAGGCACGGCGTGGCCCAGGACCGCGGACAGGATGGTCATGGTGATCAGCGCGCTGAAGGCGGCGGAGAAGACCACGAGGCGGTCATGCTTCATGGCCATCAGTGCGGCGACTAGAAAGGTCTTGTCTCCTATCTCGGAAACGAGGATCATGGTGTAGGAGAGGAGGAAGGAGTGGAACGGCTGGATTATGCCCTCGGGGTCATCGATGGGCAGCTTGCTCGAGGACTTGCCGGTCGAAGTAGAGACATCGAGGTGGTTCTTGTTCGCAGAGTCGGGCAAGGGAAGTGCCTGTTCGGAGGTCTTGCCAGGGAGGTCCGAAGGTTTCTGGAAAAGGTCACTGTTAGTACGATCGAATATAGCATAGCAAGAACCAATGCAGGTCGAACGCACCTCGAATCCGGAGAAGTCCTCTGACTTGCCGTCTGGTTTGCTCTTGTCCTTGGTGGCATCCTCCTTGCTCAGTATTTTCTCTTGCTCGCTGTGTGGCAGTGGGGGCGCCTCTTTTGGCGACTCTGGCTTGTTCTCTGCCTTCTCCCCAGTCGCGCCCTCCTTCGCCTTGCGTACCTGGTCCTTCTCGCTCACGCCGCCAGACGTTCCGGTTGTTCCCTCTTTAGCCTGAGACCGGTCCGGATCGTTCATAACGCCGTCGTTGGTCTGTGGGATCTTGACACCGTCAACGATGGTAGGGTCGGCGGGGCGGCCTTCGAGGGGCGGCAACTTCTTAAGGTCGCTGCCGAAGGTCAGGTGCTCGACCTCGACGAAAGGGCCTTCGTGAGGTCGGCCGTCCTTGCCGTCCACGGGGGCATCCTTGGTCCCTATCTTGGACGACGATCCCGTGGCTGGATTGAGTGGCACCGAGTCCAAGGACGAGGCTAGGGCACTGGTGACGGCGAGGGAGGATAGGAAAAGAAGGCCCAGGGGGGCCCGTCGCTGTCGGATTCTCATATTGGTCGCACTGAGTGTGGCAAACAGGTAGTCAAGAGGCAGAGGACGGTCAGGTTGCGGTTTGCTGTCGGATTCGACGGGGAAGAGAATGGTACTGTCGAGGGACGCAGGTGGTGAGGCGAGACGAATCTCTGACACGGCCGGAGGATGTCGTGCACTTTGGCCTCTTGAGCGTCAAGTTTGGCCGATAGACCACCCAGCCAGACAGCTATCTACTGGCTATCCACGGGGCCTGGGCTCGAGAAGGCGACGAGGAGTTTGGAGGTAAAGACAGGGCTGACAGAAAGAAACGGGAGTGAAGGACGATGACTTTTTGTCACGGGCAATACCAGGTGGTTAGTGGCCTGTACGGGTAAGCATGCAGGGACATGCTACAAACTGGGTTCCCATGCTACTGTAGTAGTACAGATATGGTACATAGCTCTGATGACAATAGTGCAATGCAGCCAATATTACTGAAGCCACGCTTTGCCAAACGACGGGGCTCGGTACAGGGATCTACGTAACCGTACAGACCTGCATATGGAAACACGACCTGCCCAGCCCTTGCCCCAGCTGCCCAGACAGCCTGGGCCTTGCCACCTGCATGTCGTGGATAGGGGGCAGGACCATACCACCACAAAGCCCATCGCTCAACTTTCTCTCGTAAGATAGCAGCATGTTGTGGCTCTGTGACCAGTAGCTACACTTTGACTTGTTGACTGCTCTGCTCGGCGTTCGAGTCCAGCCATTCACTTTGTGACCACGTGGAAACCCTGTTGTCTTACAGTTGATAGAATGAAGAAGCCCAAGAGCAAAATGTCCTGGAGCAGGTTAAATATTCCATAGCAGGTTGTCCCAAAGGGGGAGACTCAGGCACCAAATACAAACCGACCAATGTGAACCTTCACATACGGCAGACAGAGTTTGAATGCCTCTGTTCTGCAAACTCTGTCTAAGTGTCTAACTAGCTAGGTAACCGTGGGACTCGCCGCACGTTACGGTAGCCACTGGGTACTCAGGCCCCTACCGTCCGCGTGCCTAGGTATATGAATGAATACCTTCCCCGGGTGGTGCGTCGGTGACCAGGTACCACAGTGGCTGTTGGGGGCCAGTACACAAATACGAGTATCGCAGTTGCTGTTGAAGTTGACGAATGAAGGACGCGCCATGTGTACCTGCTAAAGTGAAAATCAATCCCGTAGACTGGGTTTGTAGCCTGCTACCTGGTTAGGCCGGGGGCACCTTTGCTCTTTGCTTGGGGCGGAATCGAAACGACCACATCCCTGCTCCTGTCTGCGCACCTGGTTTTTCCTGCTGCGCCTTTCCCCTTCCCTCTCCCACTCGCCCTCCCACACTCTCTCCGCCTCAAACCCTGAAAACCCCTATCCCTCTATTCTTTTGTCTTAACCCTCGGCGCGACCAGAACCTCCATCGCGAGTATCTCTCATCAGAGATAATCGGCTCTCATCACCAGGTTTTACGGTGGTTTGGAGGCCAATTGGCAGGATGCCTCCACGGACGAGAGGTGGGCGCGCTGCTCCCGCCAGCTCCGCTGCTCCCGGTAGACAGAGCACGCGTATTGCAGCTCAGATGGAGGCAGCACAACAATCCGCCGGCCAGCCCGCCTCCGAAGAGCCTGCGTCTGAGCCCGAGCCCGTCATCACTGCCGCTACTGCTGCTGCTGACGATGACGCCGCCCATGATACCGATGCCTCTTTAAATGCCTCTCCTGGTGATAATGATGATGACAACAACGTCGATGACGATGCTGCTCCAGAATCTTCCATGCCTCCTCCAAGCTCCAGGCCTGGTCGCGGCACAGGCAGAGCCCCAGGTGAGCAATATGCTCGTCGAGCGACGCGCCGTGTCTCACGCGCGACCATGCCAGCCAGCGTGCAGTCTGCACACAGCACTGGCACACCCGCCTCCCTGCCAGCAACCCCGTCTGATGCGAGAGGTGAACACGAGCTTCTACATAGGGTTTCGTCATGTTCATTCGCTAACTATGACTAGAAGAACCCATGACGCCGCACCAGGTGAACCCGGCTGTCACATATGACCATCCTCCCGAGGGAACTCCTCTTCTCACGCCCAGGACCGCAGATGCCAAAGTCAACTTGATGAACAAGTTTGTCGATAGGCTTTTCTCCGCCTCCACGGATATGCTGACACATCTCGCCCTTGAGGGTGCTGAGAGGGACGAGCCCTGGGAAGACGAGCTCAAGACTCACAAGGACATTTTCGATAATTACTACAAAGTCTACAACGAGAAGTCAGATGATTTCATCGACGTCAGTATCGTCTCAGACAAGACAAAGGCTGAGGAATCCCACGTCTGGCCAAGGATGACCAGGGCCGTTGCAACCGCCAACCTTGCACAACTGCTGAGCAGCATCCAGGGACTGGAGAAAGACCAAGCCCTTGTCCTCGAGCGTCTGCCGTGGCTTGAGAAGCTTGATGCCCACTTTCCAGTTGCGTTCGTGCCTGGAGGCAGACAAGGCTTGGATGCCTCGGTACCTGATGATGAAATGCTGAGGCAAGCTTTCCACATCCGTACTCAACGTTTCATTGAGACCCTTCGCGGGGTACAGAACGCTCATCCGCCCCGGCTCTTTGCTCGCGTTTTTCTTGATATCGACGATGGGGGCATAGATGACGACTCGACCAACGGAATCATTCAGGACGCACACCTGAGGGCCTTCCCCGGTTTTGACATCTATGATGCAAACGCACAAAAGTACCGTGATGCAATCGACGGGTTCCGCGCAATGATAGCGGAGATGGATGCAAATGCCATCGTCAGTAAACTAGACCAAGAATACCCATTCCAACCCTTTTTAGATGGGCTGAAGGAATGGATCAAGTCGTTCGAGGCCAAGATCAGTGCACCCACTCAGCCTCTGGCCTTGAACGGCGACGGATCCTACTCTGTCGAAGAACAATTACAGCAGGACATGAGGGCTGCGCACATAGGAAAGTGAGTCTACTGATTCCATCGCATCACCAGCGTTTCACACGTCTCTGGGTTGGTTTCCAGCGAGACTGACTCTTGCATTGAGATTCCATTGGGCCGGCATAGAGCGCATCCGCCATCACATGAGGAATGCCTCTAGCGGAGAGCAAGCCTTTGATCTCCCAGAGAATCATGCATCTCCAGCGCCCTCATCCGCCAATTTCAGCACAACTAGTACTGACAATTTTGCTGCCCAAAGGGCCCGTGACCTTAGTCAAGCTGCGATTAGGGGTAACGATGGCTCTATGTATGCAGCTGCCGCCGCCGACGCTACAAGACGAGCTCGTAAACGAGGTCGAAAGAGCGGTGTCGAAGAAGACCATGCAAGCAAGCGAGCCCGCGCCGCTGACGCCTCTGCAATGCCTCCTCCTCCTCGCCAAAACGCAGGTGGGGCGGTCCCTCCAGCTTCTGCAATGCCCGAGCCTATAGACGGGCTCATCGATGTCGTGGCCATGTCGCGGGCTTCCCAGCTCATCTCAAAAGCCAACCGAAAGCCGGCGCAGCCCAAGCAGAGGAGGCCGTGGACAGCACACGATACTCAGCAACTTGTACGAGCAGTAAATGTGTACAAAGCGAAGTGGAGCACCATTGAGAGGGCCATCAAGGAAGATCATATCCCCTTCAATGTTCCAGAGCGTGATCAGCAAGGCTTGCGTGACAAGGCTCGCCTTGTTAAGGTCGACATCTTGAAGTAAGTTGCCGCCCCGCGCTCTGTACTTTTAACATACGGGATTAACTGGGGCTATGCAGAACCGATTCACATCTTCCACCTGGGTTTGACCTTGTTGTATTAGGCAGGAAGGAAAAGGATATGGTCATTGCTGCTGGGAGGAACCCCGAGCGAAGAGAAGAAGATAATGATCCCGACCAAGGTCTACCACGCAACACACTTTATGACCCTGCGGCTCAACAGAGGCAAGCAGCTAACGAGGCGCCCGCACCGCAAGATTACCAGAACATCGCCGCGGACGCTGTCGATGACGCTAATCTCCGAGCCCTGCAAGAGGCTCAAATGCAACCCGAGGCCCCCATTGGAGGTGGAGCGCCCACGGCTCCGATGCTGGCACAAGAAGCAATTCCTGGTACCGCTCCCAGCGAGTCTCTCGGCAACTTCGAGTCTCAGGACCCGCTTTCTACTCCTAGTGGTGCCATCATTGACGGTGCTCTCTCTGAGGCAGGTCCGAGCAACGCGGTGAACTCATAGGATGTTTTCCAAGCCGCATTCGACCTTCGCCACCGTAGGAATGATCACGTCCACTCCAGCTGGTATCAGGCCACCGAGTAGCACCACGAGGATATCGCCGTTGAGGTCCAACTGCGAAACGGTGTAAAATCTACCGCTTGTTACGCCCATTACGCTCTTCCCGCTGTTTCGGAGGATGGTAGCAACGGAGTCCGCAGTGAAAAACAGAGGCCTTCGAGCCGCAAGTCTGAGGAATGGCGTCTTGCATCACAGAAGCCATTGAATGCAGGTCACCGCTGAAATAAAGTCCACAGATTAAGAAAAGTTTGATGTACACCAATTACCCCAGCCTTGTCATTCTTCGACGTCTACACATGCGTTGGTCATTCGTCTGGCTTCATGTAAAGAGAACGAGAAGCAGCGTGTCAGCCTGCGCGAGCTGCTGGAGAGCACTGCCAGTTGCCTTAACATACTTGCAGTATGTTGGAATGCTTTGATGCTTTGATATTGCGGCTAAGTGAAATGGGTGCGAGTCGAGGGTCTCTGGGTTCTAAACCCCTGTATATAGATAGGTACTTACACCCATGCCTATGTATTCATACGCCCTGATCGTATGCTGCTTCGATATAGCGCGCCACTCTCACGTCTTTATTTCGGTGCGGCTGTTTTGGAACCCCTGACCGCACGTGGGCCATCACCAATACCATTTTCAAGATGAATTTGGTTGGTTTCCCGGCACTGTAGGAATCGTTGGACATCAAGTTGCCCAGAACTCATGCCGCTTCCTCTCTACAATTCTCATTAGGCCATAGCATTCTGCAGACAACCCCGGCGCAGCACAATAATTCCAGGACAGGCACCTCGTTGGGGTCGAGCTAGATGGTCGGATCGAAAGGCACATTTTAGAGTCAAGCAAGCCAAAAGAGTGTGCCTCAGCGGTGACGGGGCCCTCTACACCCACGCAGACCCATCGATTGCTTGCTTGCGTTCTCCCTTCCCCGACTCCAAGAACCCGAACGACTTCTGAAATTACCCAGAGCCAACATCACGGTAGTGACTTACACATTGCTAGCCATCCCTTGCCTCCCGTGGATCAACACCCGGCCGCCCGGCCGCCCGGCCTGGCACTTGCTTCTGTCACTGCATTGGGTGAGAAAGGGGACACAGAAACTCATCTTTCAGCCTTAAATTGTGAATCGCGAGACCGTTTATCGATCAGAGGCGTACACGACACAAACCGAACAGTAGACACACAGCAACTGCTCACCAGTCTCAGCCTTCTGGGAATACTCACAAGGCAACATCCCATCTCGTTCTCCGTCTCACACCCTCACACCCTCATCATCGCGAGACGATCATGATTCAACTCGAGGCACATTATCAAACCGAGCTTGATTAAACGGAAGTGGGGAAAGACACCGAAAGGCAATACCTGTAACGCCCGGCGACATGCCCTGCTCCGACTCCAACTCTCGGCCTCCTTCGCCCGAGCCCCCCCCCAGCTCCTCCCCCAAATTCGCTTATGGACACAGGTACGAGGGTAATCGCAACCGTTTGTACTTTCGACTGTTCCATTAAAGCTATGGGCATGCTCTGCCGGAGGGCAGACCCGTTCTGTATCGGCAAGAGCATCAGCGCGACAGAACCCGTGGGCAACAACCTGCGGGAGAACGTGAAATGAATTGAATCAATCAGGGCCTTGGCCGAGGAGCTCACAGCCCAAGCTGAGGGAGGAAAGTCCGTGGGCGCAGGGGCGAGTGTTTTTTTTTTGGTGGGGGGGGGGGGGGTTGGAAGTGGTCGTAGTGAATAAAGTCAACTTTCTAGGAGTTTCTGAAACGATTTATTATTTCCAATCCAGCACAGTCCAGTCTAACTCCTACCCGTCCAACCTGAGTCAGCCCTGACAGGGTCCTCTGGCGATACTTTCTTTAAGTGCAACCATGAAAGGGCTTATAACCACTGCTCCAGTGCTACCTCTGGATATAGCTGAAGCCCACCACGCGTCCCTGCTCCTCACTTCTCTCTTTCATAAGATATGAACGCGGGAAGAAGCACTCCGTTTCGCTGTGCTGCGTGCGTCTAAGCCCCAGTGACATCTAAGCGCAAACGTACCACTCCAAGTAGTGAAGCGTCCCTCGCACTGTGTGGGATGAATGGAATGCTAGCCTGCCCTTGACCTTATGCTCCTTCCGTGCCATGTCCATTTCCTCCTGCGCCGTGACCCAGAAACAAGTGATGGTAAAACAAACAATCAACGCAACGCCAAACGAGTCGATGGTGTAGAGACAGAAGGGGTCGAAAATAAGGGAAGAGGGGAAAATAAAGACTGATGCGAGTGGTATCTGAGCGAGTGTGTGGGTATCGAGTTGGAACATGCCGCCCGTCCCAAATGAAAACAAGTATGCATGCGCTCACAGCGGAAATCAAAGTTTGGTGACAGGCCATTGAAGGACAGGGTTTTTCTGCCCATGCTGTGCAACTGTTGAGCTTCTGAGTGTCCACATGCCAGCGAACATTTTCCTGGAGCATCCCGCGGCTGAATACTACCATGTCCATCACCGGTCACGGTCCTCGTCCGGGACCCTAGACCGCGAGGATGATGCAGAAGCGTTAGTGCCAAAGCTGCTGGATAACAAACCAAGCCAGCCGTCTGCCCTTCCAGTCCTGCGAGCAATGTGACGCGGTGCGGGTGACAAGATACCCTCTTCGACATCAGCATCCTGGGCAGTTGGTGACCTTCTCCCTGAGCCTGAGGCCTCTGGCTCAGCGTCATCCTCTTCGTCGCTATCGTCGTGGTATGCTTCATATCTGGGACTGGATGGCGATCCGCGTGCGAGCGATCGAACGACATCGCCTTTGCAGATGGGACAAGTGCGTCGTCGAGTTGTCAGCCAAGGGGTTCTGTGCATAAATAATTAGCGAGATATTCCTGAAAGACACTTGTGGGCTTGGCTGTGGACTTACATGCACTCAGCGTGGAATTCATGACCGCAAGGCAGGCTCATGACACGGCTTACACCATCGACATATTCTTCCAAGCAGACCACGCACTCCACCTGTCGACCCATGTACTTCTTCCACTGGCTCTCCTTCTCATGAGGTGGAGATGCGCGTGATGGGGACCGTGATTGCTGTAGCGGAGAGTCAACGCGCAATAGATCTTCGGCCTCCGGAACACCAGTAGTAGTCCGTGAGCGTGGTCTAGGGCGAGATGAGCTCTGCAGCAAAGGCGTTGTCGGCGATGAACTTGTGGGTGACGGCAGTCTTGGTGTCTGACTGGGCGTGGTTGATGCAACGGTGTGATATGTACGGACGGGCAGCCGCTCCACCACCGACTTGGGGGCGCGCCACCTCCGCCTTCGGATCTTAGCCCGCAGGATGAGGAGCGCGTAGACGACGGTCAACGTGATTAGCGGGCTGACAACCAAGACCAGGAGCGTGTCAAAGAAAGGCGCAGTGCTGCCAGTAGGCGTGATGGTTACCCATAAGCCCTCATGGACAGGTTCCTTCGATACGGGTTCCTTGGTCAGTGGCGTGTTGATCGGCTTTGGTGGAGAGTTTGATTGGGTGAAGTCCGCCCCGTCGTCGTCGCCGAAGAGCTTGGACATCAGACCCGATGAGCTGCCTTGATGCTTTCCTGTCCTGGACGATGCAGTTTGCCTGTCTTTAGACGAAGAGGTGGGGGGATACTGTCCACTTCCAGGTGTGATGCTGCCACCCTTTGGCCCGTTCGTGTCCTTTGACGGTGCGGACTTCTTATCTGATTCCTTTCCGGAGTTCCCTGCCACTTCCGACTCTCCGGTCACACCCTTGCCCTTGACGTTCGTGTCCTTCCCTCTGGCCGCGGTCTTGTCTGTCCTTGTCCCGGAAACATCCACCAAGTCAGGATCACGCCAGTCTTGCACGCCGATCTGGAACCCATCTCCTGAGCTCTTTTGTGCAGGAGCTGCGGCAGCTTTGTCCTTCTTCGAGGCCTTCTCCAAGCTGCTGCGGATTACCTTATCCTTTTCGTCATTCCAATCGTCGACAAGTACCCAGTCATGTTGGCCGCTGCTCGGGGGCCGGCTTTGCTCGGTCGCGGTATGCGGCCCACTACTACCTCCAAACAAGCGTGCCATCCAGCTCCTCGATTGTTGTGCTCTGGGGAGGGAGTCGTCCGCAGCGGTCGAGGACTCTTTCCTCGTCACCTTCGACTTTGCTGACTTGGCCTCGACCATAGGTCTGGTTGCTTCCTGAGAAGTGGTGGACTGGGTCTTAGCCTTGTTCTTCCGCAGCTTGTCCGACTGCTGCACCTTCAGTGCCGGGTTGCCATTCTCGTCAAAGGCGTCCTCGATGAAGCTCCCAGGTTGCATCAGAGACGAGAGGAGGTGGGCTGTCGTGCGGGAAGTGAAGATGGCAGGGATGGTGACGTTGGATGTGTCTCCTCGTGCGAACATTTGAATAAGTGGGCTGCCTTTCTGGTTGTCCCCAACAATGACGCCGACGGCGCCTCGCCGCTGGGCCCATTTGACCTTTTCCAGGAAGCCACATCCTCCGCGGCTGAGCAGAACCACCTTTCCGGTGATCTCTGCCGTCTCCTGAATTGACTGTATGTCGGCATGGCTTGACGTCACCGTGGTCATCTCGTAGCCGGGGGCCTTAGATGCGAGGGTTTGGTGTAGGTAGTCATCGGTGCCGTCGTCGACAGGGGCGGTCTTGTCCTTTTCCTTTGTGTCGATGACTGCTGCAGGGTCAACTGCAGGACCTTTTGGCAGGTTCGACCTCTTTGATTTCTCGCCCTGCCCAGCAGCGGTGACGGCTTTCGCCTTTGCGCTCATGCCAACCGTTGTACCCTTCAGGCCAATGATGGCTGTCCCATCGCCATAGCCTGGCAAGTCACTGCAGCCCAGCTCGCCCTCTCCCTCGCCATCGGGGAGATTCTCGTCGGCAAAGCCGCTCCCGATCCATAGCTGGCCGCTCAAGCCCTTGGCGGGAAGGGGAGGGCCGAAGGCGGCGGGTCGTGCAGGGAAGAAGGTGCTGTTATCGTCGGTGAGGGAGATGGCGGCATTTGGCGGGAAGAGAGTGAAAGGCGCCGTGAAAGAGAGGAAGGACCGGAATGGTGTTGCGGTCCTGTGTGGGCTCAGGGGCGCTGCGGGCGACTGGTTCGCATCCCTCAGCGAAATGACAGAGCGGCAGAAGAGGAAGAGGGAGGCGGCGAGGAAGAGGACGAGAATGGCGATTCTCGGGGGCCGCATTTCGAAGGACAACAAAGCAACGAGCGGCACTGGATGTTGTCCGTTGGGGATCGGGAGTGAGGAGAGAAGAGGGACACGGTAAGAGGAGGCAACAGAGCGATTGTGTGTTGTCGTGTGATGATGAAATCAGGCGGAGGATTGCTGCTGGGCTATGAAGCGCCGACCTGGGCCGGCCTCGAGCTGGCAGACAAAACAGCCGCGGGGGGGTCTGCGTCTTGCAAGTCAACACGCGCGCAAGTCATTCGCGAAGGTCTATGAACACGGCGGCCGCGCAAAGAGGCGGGCCTGAGAGAATTATACACAATGTAGAGATCGTCGAGGTCTAGGTTTTGCAGGTGTCGAGAAAGAGGGAGAACAAAGGAGGGCTAGAGGGTGTAGATCCGGCGAGTCGATGTAATCGGACGACAGGGCAGGTGCCAAGCCCTGTTTTGGGGGGGGGCGGAGAGGTAGTGTCGGTAGACAGGCAGTCCAGGTCACCCTCCGGTCCTTGTCGACTGACTGGCCGGCCTGCACGCACCTTGCTACTGTTACTGCAGAGGGGAGGGGCTGGCTGCTGATACTCTCTGTACGCGGGAGCATGCAAGTACCCAGGTACCCCAGCTCAAGTGCCTACTGTCTAGGTATGTGTGTGGCAGGTGCCCACCACGAGATGCTCCCAAAGGTGAAGCAAGGCCGGGGAGACTAAGCTAGGCAGGAAGCCAGGGGCCTGGCACCTGTGCAGTGCCCGCAGGCGGCTAGCCCAGACGCAGAATCGTTGCTGCAGCGGCCTGAGCGTCTCTGTGGTCAGGCACACAGGCAAGTGCCAAGGGCCGGTAGGCGGGAACATATACCTAGTCTAGGTGCGTGGTCTAGGGCATGGAAGGGCGGTCGTCCAAGTGGTGCCTGACTCTCCTCTCGAGTCTTGACAGTGCACGAGCTGTGGCTGATAAGCCGGGCGTTTTGGTGTGTATGGTGAGAGGGGTGGGTGTTTTAGGTGACTTTCCTCACCACTGATTCAACTCCTGCTCTTGGGTTACATTTCAGCGGCCTCTACATGGGCCACGGGATGTCCAGGATCATGGGGGCTGGGGCCGGTCCAAGGATCCAGCACTCGTGAGCGTTTTGTACCTCCGGCCCAACCCACGGCGCGGACCACAGCAGATGCATAGGTACTCTTAGACTACTTAGGTACAGTATCTACCGCGGAAGTGCTGACTGCGACGTCCAGCAGTCAGTCATCTTGCACCATCCTGCCCTGCAGGCCAGGTCCATTTGCGGAAGTTGACTGCACAGGGGGGAGAGCTCCAGTAATCAGACTGGACTACCTGCCCTCAGAGCTGTCTGTGAGAGACATTATTCCTTTGATGTTATGGCTCGCGTTGCGTGATGATTACAGGGTGGGCGAACGGTTTTGTTAGTGGCTGCATTCGATGACGGCGACAAGGGCATAAGGGCACTGTATTAGCATGTATACATCTCAAATGACGTTTCCGGCCGCCTCAAAAAAAAGCGTCCCCACCATCCCACCACCACTCCAATCAACCAGCCCGGCCACTCGCGCTGCCCTCTTGGAGTCAGAGGACCGCCTGTGGCAAGCTCCTAAGCTTTACAAGCGCAGCGCCGAACGAGTCAACGACCGCCACACTGCACCATGGCGACACAGAGCTGAACCCTACGGAACAGAACAGAACAGAACAGAACAGAACAGAGTCAGTCTCTCCAGGCCTGCCTAGATTAGTACATCTGGCTATACTGCACAGCATGAACAGCAGGTAGTGCTTGAGTATCGACTCCCGGTAGTGGGCCGCACGTTGTTTTAGCTCCACCTTGTCTCACCTGTCACGGCCATCATTGCTCGATCCGGGGGGCGTCCTTCGAAACACCATTGCCTAGAGGCCCCAGCACCCTCGGGAGCTCCCATGAATGAGCCCCTGGCTGAAATCCCCGATGAAACCTCAAACAAGGGAGTTGTTCACCTCTCGAGAATTCGGAGCAAACGCCCAAAGATGTCCAAGTCGGGTCACACACATACCTGGACCTCCCATGCTGTATTGTGGGAAGCAAAGCAGTGATTTTCTGCCCACAAGTGTCTGCCAAGTCAAGCACAGTTGCTTTCGGCAGAGAAAAGTAGTCTGCTGCCATTTCTTGGTTGGTGCTGCCCGGCGGTGCCCGCTCCAAGCCAGGTTCGGCAGCCCGGGTACCACACATGTGTGTCTACCGTAAGTAAGGGCGCAACTTCCAATTGGCCTGGACCACTCGGCGCGCTTGCATCGCGACTTCCACCACAGCATCAACACACAACAAGAAGCTGTCAAGCACCGAACCTTGCCGTTGAGAGCAAGCCAATTCAAACCTCCCAGCTTTCTCACATCTGCCATGAAGACCACTTCATGGCTTTTCATTCTCCACGATAAGTCTCGTGACTCGTTCCCTTGAGCAAAACAGATGCTCGAGTCTCCACCATGTCTCGATTTCTCATGCCCTCCGACATTGGTCTTCTTGTCCTCGTCGAGCTGTACACAGAAGGGGCCGTTCCTGGCGACGGCATCATCCCCATCTTGTCCTTCCTTGCGTCACATACCGGCACCGACGTAAACAAAGACCTGCCAGGCCCTCACGGTCTGTGGCAGAAGGCTCAAGATGACATCGATCTCGTGAAGTCTATCAAAACCTTCGAGTCTTTGCTGCTCCCCTTCTCTGCTGCCATCGGCCTGCCCGGCCGCCGACTTTGGGATCTATTTCTCTCCAAATTATGGGCCATCAACTCGTTGGACGCCCTACATGACTTCTTTGAAAGGCGTGCATCCCTCCTCGCCACCAAAGAAGATATACAGCATATGGTCGATCCCGAACCAGGCGCCCAAACAAGTAGGATACCCCTGCTGTCCAACTCACCTCTGGCCTTGTTCGTTCGGCGAGCGCAGCTGGAGTTCCACAGGCTGCAGTTCTCAGATGCATCGAGTTTGTGGAAAGATCTGATTGTCTACCGACAACCAACAGCCTCAGCTTGGGCGAGACGCAATCCGTCCTCAGGCCCTGTCCGATTTGACAAGGTTCTTGACATCTGCGGTCAAGACTGGGGAGACGGTGCCGCCTCGATCGAGTATATTGCCTACGGAGATCTGAGCTCTTCTGACATTCCCGTCAGCGCTCACTGTTTAGATCGCTTGATTGAGTTCCAAGTGGCTCAGATGCAGAGTAAGTACGTGCCTTGCCACACACCCTTCAGCAGCTATCTGACGCGGTTGCCACTAGGATATGGCCTTCGAGTCCCTCCAAAACTTCAGAGACAATTTTCTGATCTCTTGGACTCGAGCCGCACAAACCCCAAACTTGGCCATTATTTAAGGTGAGGCCACTTACAGGCATGGTCAATCTGCGAGTACCCATTCTGACCAGGACTAGATTCCTCGAGGCTTGGAAATCAGGAGACTACCCCACGTCGTTTGATTACCTGCATCGGTATTTTGACTACACCATGCAGAACAGTGACAGAGAGCACTATCACTATGCATTGTTGAACCTCGCCGTGCTCCAAGCGGACTTTGGCTGCTATAGGGACGCTGTCTCCACCATGCTGGAGACGATTGCGACCGCTCGAGAGAAACGGGATCAGAACTGTCTCAACTTCGCCCTGAATTTCTTCTACAACTTCGGCCTCGCGCACCCAGGCCTGGTAGAAGATCTAGAGTCGAACAGTATGAGTGCTACCGGCCGGGAGACACTCGCCTTTCTCCGAGTGAAAGCCAAGGAAACAGGAATGTGGTCAACCTGGAGTTCTGCATTGTTGAGCGAGGCCAAGCAGGGTCTTCTGGGTGGCGATAGCGTTGCCACCGCACTCGAGAACATCGCACGCAGCTCACATCTGCTGGTAGAACGAAATCTCGTCAATATGATTGGCACGCACATCGCACTGAACATTGCTGTCTGGGACAGGGTCGGGGTTGCCTTCCTCTCTAAGATGATGTGTGAGATTTTCCTCCGCTGCCATGCGCCAAACGCTATGCTGGATGATACCTTGAAGATCACATGTCGGCTAGCAAGCACTCTGGCGACCAAGGGCAAGTACAACGAAGGAATGCGACTGCTCGAGACCATCAATGAGGACTCCCTGCGGACATGGAGAGCGAAGAAGTACTGGCAGAAAATGCGCGCGCTATTGAAATTGCGCAGAGATCTCCACCGCAATGACCTGGACGGAGTTGAGTATCTCCTCTCGCAAATTATACAGTCCAAGCCGGATGACCTCGAGTCTGATCTTACCTTCGTCGTCGACTCGCTGCATTACGAGCTGCTCGTACGACGTGGCGACCTCCGGGCTGCCTTCGCCAAAGTCGAACAGCTCATCTCCGACAGCCATGACCAAGACAAGGACGTCGGCATCCGTACGCGCCTGCTCCTCATGAAGGCACAACTGTTCCAAAAGGCAGGACGTCCCCAGCGCGGGTTTTCTGTCGCCATGCGCGCCGCCAACCTTGCATGGAAAGCGCGACTTATGAATCTGCTGTGGCAATCCATCGGTACTATGGCAGATGTGCTTATTTCGCTTGATGAGTTTGAGGCCGCAGAGAGGCTCCTCTTGGTGGTCATACCGCGGTGTCTCGAATGCGACGGGTCTTATATGGCTGCAACCATGTACTCCAGCCTCGCAGATGCTTACGTCGGCACCGCAGGCAAGATGGCGCTGGCACCTGGCTTTGGTCCCGGGCCTTCCAAGAGGAGGACGGAATATCTCAACAAAGCTGTGGGAGCTTTGAAACGGGCTTTCGACTTTTTTGCGGCTGTGGAGGATCTACAAAAGAAGCTGGAGGTGACGGCTAAGATGTCGACCATCATGAGGGTAAGAGGCGACGTGAGGGTCTCAAATGACCTGGCGGCCAAATACCTCGAGCTCAGGAGCGAAGGGATGAGGGTCTGAGTGACATCGGACTTGTCGTGGATGCAGGTTCATATTTCGTCAACAGTGACCGCCACCCGATCAGTTCTCGACACAGCCAGCGGGCCCAATAAGTGCATTCATCACAAGTGAATGGGTTGTGGGGACCGACGCGGACGTTCCGCCGCGAGTAAGCTAATTGTTGGGCGCGGACTGGATGTTCCTTGTCCGGAACATTGCAGTATCGGCTAGTGCAAGGAGACGGCTCGCACATCCTCGACGTGCACTTGTTTGGCGGCGAGTAATTAGATATCGCCGTGGCGAATATCGAAGATGCTCAAGAGAGAGGCGAAACCGCAAGCTTCCAGCGAGCAGACTGCCGCCAGTACTTACGGCGTGACCGCCATAAAAATCAAGGCACATGTGTCCCATCTTTGTGAATGTTAAGATCGATTGCTGTGACTCTAGGAAAACATGTACAGTCGATTCGTCTGCGACGGTTTTCCGGCGCTCTATCTAGCCATGCCAGCTTTAGCAAGCCCCTCCCCTATATCCTGACACAGACTTGTCGCCAGCTTAGGTAGTCTTGTCCTTGTTGTGGTAGTTGACTTGGTCGTTCCAGCTGCGGGGAGGATTAGCGAACTGCGAGCCGAACAAGCCGCGCCTGTCTCGATGCCAACCGGGGTGGCGAAGGCACGGAGCGAAACTTACAAGAGAGTCTTGTCACCATCTCCCCATGGGAAGTTCTTGGTCCGGATGTTCTGGTAGGGGTACTCGGTGCGCTCCTCCAGAGGCGGCATGTGAGACCAATGCTCCCAGTGCTCCGTCCACAACCAGTAGGCATTGGCGCCGGCGAGGGCAAGCCCGGGAATGCAGGCGCTGTAGTTAGACATGGTTAGCGCTTCCGTTTGCATCGTCATCGCCCTCCTTCCGTTGGCCCGGCTGCTCCTAAGCATCGTCCTTGCTGTTCCCTTGATGTTGGCCCGGCTTTCTGCTACCCCGACCCTGACACCCTGACTACTTCCGCAGAAAACTTCGAACCTTGGGGACGTGGCAACACAATTGGCATAGCCCGGTGATGAGCAATGCGGTCAGGACAGTGAGGGTGATGTCATACTAGATGGAGATCTTCTTCCAGAGTTCTGTACGAGTATCGTGTCAGTCCAGCTGCCCCTTTCCCGGCCGATTGGCCGTCCCTCGACCTCCTCCAGCCCTCGAAAGGACTCACCAGTGGTGCCGGCGGCATGGTGCTTGACGGCCTCGCGCTCCTTGATGAAGGCGTTCTCGCCGGCCTTGGGGGCGGGCGAGCTCATGAAGCGGCGCTGGACGGCGGGGGAGCGCAGGAAGCGCGGCGCGGAGCGCAAGATCTGTCGCTGCGGGAACATTCTAGGCGATTCGGTGGCTCGACGATAGTGTGGGAGTGGAGAGGCTCGATTGTTTCGGACGCGGATATGTCGCTGGAGAGGGATTCGGGCAGTTGAGGTTTGAATCAGACCACTGGGCGATTGGGAGACAGGTGTTGCTTATGTCAGCGGCCTCCCGGCCGGCTTTTGCCTGGCTCGGGATCTAGCGTGACCGCGTGTGGGGTTCGCGATGGGACAAGGCCAAGGCGCCGCTCCTGCTTGTAAGTGGCGAACGCGACTCGGTAGCTGGGCCGGCGGACCGGAGTACACTGAGGATATCCAAGGTCGAAGCTGAAGCGTCGCCGTGAAATCTTGAACATTGAGGCGATGAGCCTTAGTCTCTGGGAAAGTCTATTTCTGCTACCCTGCTGCCCCTTTCAGTCTACATTTGGAATGTTCACAAACCCCCGAGACCCGCAACCACTCGCACGGCGAGACAACAGGAGATTGAGACAGGCAATCGAGTGATTATGGTCCACATGACGACTTAAAAGCCGCAAGAATGGGTCTGCGTATTACTACCTGGAACGGTGAGCTCCTATGCCTCCCGGCCCTGGTGCTGAGCCCGTGACTGACTGGCGTTGCAGTGAATGGCATCAGGTACGTCGCGAATGAGCTGGGCTGCAGGGTGCCCTCCACCGCCCTGCTTCGCAAGTCCCGAGAGTCATGTAGAGCCAATGGCCATGTACTCATCCTCGTTCTCCTAGGAACCCGTTCGGGTATGCGCCGTGGAATCAGAAGCGGTCTTTTCAAGCAAGCGCTCCTTCCTCGATCACATCGAGGGTGCTGAATGCTGACAACTCCTAGGCCATGTTCGACATCTTGGAGGCGGATATCGTCATCATGCAAGAGGCAAAGATCCAGCGGAAGGATTTGACGGACGACATGGTGCTGGTGTCTGGGTGGGACGTCTTCTTCAGCTTGCCAAAAGACAAGAAAGGCAGGTGCTCTGTGATCGCATAGCCTTCTAACGGGCCACCCATTCTGACCTTGTTCCAGGGTACTCGGGAGTTGCAATCTACACGAGGAATTCAAAGTGTTGTCCTATCCGTGCCGAGGAGGGTCTGACCGGAGTGCTCTGCCCCCCAAAGTCAACAACAATGTTTCGAGACCTCCCAACTGATCAACAGATCGGCGGATACCCTCGCGAAGATCAACTCCTTGGACCAGTAGATGAGGTGATGCTCGATTCCGAGGGACGTTGTGTTGTCCTCGAGTTCCCTGCCTTTGTGCTCATCGGTGTCTACGTGCCTGCCACCCGAGATGACACCAGGACGGATTTTCGCATGGGCTTCATGAGTGCTCTTGACGCGAGGATACGGAACCTTGCTGCCATGGGCAAGCAGGTAGTTCTTGCCGGAGACCTCAATATTATACGTACAGACATCGACACCGCTGGTTGCGCCGAGCACCTGCGAAAGGAAGGCATGACGTTGGAGGATTTTCTATCATCTCCGTCACGGCGCTTCTTCAACCAGCTCATCTTCGAGGGCCAAGTCATTGGGGAGAGGGATGAGGGACGAGAGGAGCCTGTGATGTGGGATACCACCCGCTGCTTCCATCCTCACCGACAAGGCATGTTCACTTGCTGGGAGACCAAGAAGAATGCCCGACCTGGCAACTTTGGCAGCCGAATCGATTACATTCTCTGTACAGCTGGGATGAAGGAATGGTTCGAGAACGCCAATATCCAAGAAGGTTTACTAGGGTCCGACCACTGCCCTGTCTACGCGACCTTGGCAGACCGCGTCAGTAGGGAAGGCCAGGATGTCCACCTCCTAGACATCATGAATCCTCAAGGCATGTTCAAAGAGGGCAAACGACTCAGGGACTGGGACACCAAGGACCTACTACCACAATCTGCGAAGCTGCTCAATGAGTTCGACCGCCGCCGTAGTATCAAGGACATGTTCACCAAGAAGCCCACTCAACCGACCGTCAAGCAAAATTCGACAATTCCAACCAGCGCCGAAGCCGTAGGCGACTGTGATGAGCTCCCCAGCACACAGGCATCCAACGTTCCACCATCGCCGCCCCCTGCCGCCACACCCATTCGGCATGCAGCCTCGTCCACAGCAGACCCCCAGTCCCCGAGCAAGACCACATCCCCGGCGGCTCTTGCCAAGCGCAGCGCATCGAGCGTATCAAGTCGACCTCAAAAGAAAGCGAAGACGGGACCGGGAAAAGACACGGGCAAGTCTGGTCCGGCGCAGAGCAGCTTGATGGGCTTCTTCAAACCGAAGACACCGGTGCCGAAGGCCATCGCGGAGGAGCAGCCTGAGCAGGAAGATGGACTGTCGGCTTCGAGTGCCACGCCACAGGTGGACGGTACCGCTGACCTTGACGAGGAGGTAGATGGGCTTGCAAATTGTGGAAAAGGAGACAGCAAGAGGGTGTTTGACCCTGTAGAGTCCAAAGAGTCGTGGTCGAAGCTACTCGGCAAGAAGAAGGTCGCGCCGCTGTGCGAGCACGGTGAGCCTTGCATCAGCTACGTCGTGAAGAAGGCCGGGATCAATTGTGGCCGCACGTTCTACATGTGCTCACGGCCGCTGGGGCCGTCAGGACAGAAGGAGAAGAATACACAGTGGCGCTGTGCCACCTTCATCTGGGCGCGCAGTTCAGACTCAAGGGAGGGGGCCGCGTCGCAACACAGCAGTAGCAGCAGCAACATTCACGTGGCGTAGCTTAGGGCACACACATCAGAAAGACACACAAGATTCACATCGCACATGAAATTATTTTGGTGGCCTGAAGCCGTTTTTATTTTGGTACTATCTGGATCATGATGACTAGCTAGCCGAGCAGGTGAAACCCAAGCTTCAATCCATGTGAAAGTACGCCCTACTGAAGAGGCGTGCCGAACTGTTCGGTGGTTATTAGGGGGCATGTTGTCCGTTTCCATGGTGAACTCCTTTCCGACGCCCTCACCGACGCCGTAATCAAATCCCATGCATTAGTGGAGCTTCCACCCCCTTCCAGTGCCAATGCAAATCAAAACTGCATGTCCTACTGACGAGACATGACAAACTTTTGGGTGATAATGAGAGGGGGGATAGCTTTGTCCGTGTCCATGATGAAAGTCTGTTCTGACGCCCTCACCGACGCCGTTCTCCAGGCTCAATACAATGCACAGATCCATCTCACCCCCCAATCCTTCGTCGTCGTCGGTTGTACTAAGAGATGGTGGTCGTGATTGTTGGTGTGTCTGTCGTTTCGGGTTCCCTTGGTTCAATATGGCGCCTCCCTCATCTAAGAGCAATAGCACCCCAAGACGTACGCTCGCTCACCTAAGAGCAAGATACAAACCGTACTGAGAGCCGAACGTCCCAGGTATCTCGTCGACCTCCCTGATCCTTTTCCAGGTGAAGACGCGGTGCTGCTGCGCATCTATGTACGCCAGCTGTAACTGTGTGCCAAATGCGGGGTTTTGATCAAAACTTTCTTTCTTGGGTGTTTTCTTTTACCGTGCCGCCGTACTGAGACTCTATAGAGTTACAGATTTGAGAGGAGGAAATTGAAAGAAGGTCGTAGGTGTTGTGCATGTCGTCTCACTTTATGTCCCTTGTGTGCTCGCTTGTCGCCCAATCTGTTGAGGCTAGCGATTCTCGCTGAAAATCGATGGCGCAACTACTTTCGTCCAGGTCTGTAGACGTAATCAGGATACTGGATCTTGTGCTGCAGAGCCGCTTGCTTGGCCATCTCCTGGTAAAAGCCCTTGTCCTCGTCTGACATGGCCTTCCACTGACGAGCTGCCTCAGTAGAGACTTCACCAGCGGACATGCCGGGGTTTGCTTCTCGCAACTCTTTCGACTTGTCTTTTCTGAACAGGATCCACGAGTTGGGAGGACGAGGAATCTTCTCAGTGGACTGAGAGCTGCCACTTGAAGTTGGTGTTGGCTCATCAAGATCCATCTCTTCCGACGCGTCAGCTTCCTCCAATTCATCGTCGCCATCATCGGACTCATCGCCCGCATCATCGCCCTCCCTTTGTTCCACTGCTTCGGCCGCGGCGGTGGTACCAGCGGTGTCAGCGGCCGGAATCTCGGGGAGATCAATGACGTGATCGTATCGACCAGGTCTGTCAGCAAACTCCTGCTTGTTTCGAATAGGTGCAATGATGAAGTAGCGCATGTTCTTGTCGAAGAAGATGGTGCAGGGCTCTCCACGAATGACGATTTGCCTTGGAAAGCATGGTTAGTCTTGCAGTTGAGAGCTGTCGAGTGCGACCTACTGATATCTTGGGCCGAAGTACGACACCATGGCATCCTGCCCAACAGATTCGTCCATGTAGATGGCCATCCTTCCCTGACCGTCGCGGACGGCAGCGATCCTAGGCTTCATATCAGCCATGGTGTTGTGAGCGCTGGAGTTGAAGGTAAAGTCGGTCGCATGTGAAGTTCAGAAGAACTTCGACGAAGTCTAAGCTGGCGAAGTCGTCTGTAAGAAAGGGACGGTTGTGGAAAGGTGGAAAGGTGGAAAGGTGGAAAGGTGGAAAGGTGGAAAGGTGGAGAGGTGGAGAGGTGCAGAGGTAGAAATATGTGGAAAAGTACGAGTTCAGAAGACCACGAGATTGAATACGTGGGTGAAAACATGGGATGGTGAAAGGTGCGAAGTGAATGCGTGGCAGGCTGGAAAGATGGAATTCTGGGCCGTTTGAAGATTTTGATGTTGGAAAAGTCAGGACCTACGGGTTGGTATGTCACAATTGAGAGTGACTCAATTATCATTCACAATGGTGCACTTTTCATGATCAATGAGCAGAGCTGGACATGGGCTGCTATCTCTATCGTGCTTCAAGTGATTCAGAGCATGCACATAGGCTCAATCTTCCTGCTCGGTCAAATCTAATGTTCCTCCTTCCAGTAGTCTCAGGCATTCAGCCTCCAATTTTGCTATCGTGAAGTGATCTTCAAGGTGCTTCTAGGTGCTCGATCTTCCTGTCCATCTCTACCCATTTGCCATGGTCGACTGTGGGAACATGGTGCTGCATGCCGGTCGCCTCAACCTTCATTGCCCGGTTGAAATCCTCTGGCTTGAACTTTCCCGTTCCGCTTCCAAAATTGACCTGTCTCTCCGTAGTTCCTGGTTTGATCCACACGTACGGTTTGGTTGCGTTCTCGACCGTCTCGAAGTGATCCAGTTGGTTCTGATTAACTTTAGCTAAGCTCCCTTGCAGAATAAACAGCTTCTCATACTTACCACGATTGAGAACATGTCGTAATTCTCGCCAGTTGAAGCTGCCAATCGCATCCCGAGCAACTGCTGAGAGAATTAGCATGAGTTTGATCTCTATGGTAAAGTACACGACCTTCTGCTGGAACTGATGCTCTGCCTCCTCTTCCTCGCTTCGAGAAGGCAGACGGCCCGTGTCCCTGAGGTTTTTCTCGGCCTGGTCATATCGTCTCGTGTAATAATGTATGATGTTGACGAGAGACCCGGGTAGGAAAAAGGTGTTCAGCTCCCGTGGATGAGGTTTGGTTGGGGCGAAGTATGGGCCATTGAACCGTAGAAACTTGCAGTAGGGGCTCGGCATCCGAACGTCGGGGTCAAATCTCCAATTGATCGGTTCGAGTTCGCCGCTGTAGTAGTTTCGCTCCAACACAGGAACAGGTTTTCCGTCGATGTACTTCCGAGGTTCCTGCTGCTCAGGATTGGGAGCACCGGCAGGCTAGAGAAAAGTCAGCGGAGGGAAGCCAGCAGTGTATGTGTGAGATGACGAGGTTCTTACACCGTAGGGAAGTCTACCAGGACCAGGAGGTCGAATCTTTCCAGTGGGGCTGGCCATGACGGCAGACCACACGAGGCCTGTGGTCATCTCTCGCTGCTTTGAGACGCTGTTCGCAAGAGAAGATCTGGCAGTGTCGCCAAGTCCGATGCCATTCGTACGGTGGTAGTCCAACCAGAGGATGATTCTCTTTGCGTACTCATCCACAAAGTCTGCCGCATAACGTACGTCTTTGATAAGACGCTCCAGATGGGGATGATTGCCAACGTATCGCAGCTGCTCTTTGTCGCAGATGTCGAAAACTTCGTCAGTCAAGTCGCAAAGCGCTTTCTCCTGTCCATTGAGCTGATCCAGCAGTCGGGCAACTCTCAGGATACGCTGATCATTCTGAATTCCTCCCTGTCGGAGGACCTGGGCGAAGTACTTGTTTCCAGCCATTCGAGTATCGATATCGTCGCGATATGCTTTGCCAGCCTCCCTGCTGGCATCGACGACGACGCTGTTGGGGAGGTAGACTTTCGTGTGGTTCTCGATGTCCATCTTGATTGAGTAGCAGTTATTGAAAGTGATAAACTGTGATGAAGGGTAGATTGGCAGCGTGAGATCTTCAATTTCTGTGTCACATACTGCGACTTGAAAAAGTCAGGTTGCGCGTGTAGAAGGTGGACGGTGGCTGCTGACACGGTAGGGGTTTTATGGGGGTGGGTGTAGCCTGCTTGTGAATGGCAGCTGTGGGCAGCTTGGGTGCGGACAATGGCAAGGGGAAATTGAACAATACCTTCAAAATTCATCTGATTTTCCAATTGGGCCTTGAGCAGATTTCTGCGATTGGCTGCGTTTTCATGCCGCTTCTCGCTTTGTTTTTTGGTATTTAAACCCTCCTCTCCCTTCAAACCTTTTCAGTTCAACCTTTCCTCCATCTCACTACCTCGTTTTGAAGAAACTGTCTCATACCCTTCCAAACGAATTTTCGATACCAATCTCGATAATAATTCTGATCCCAGAGATTCTCATCACTTGAACACCCGTAGCGATCGACAGCTCTCTCGCCATGCCGCCCGCCGCGAGAGAACTCCTTGGCGGACAAGCCAGAGTCCGAGCCATTCTCGAAAAGCAACGCAGGGTCAAGGATGGCAGACTGGAGAAGAAGAAGTCCCCCGCCACGAGCAAGGTCGTCAAATCTCAGACTTCTTCTACCGATCCCGTGGTCAAGAAGAAGCCTGTGAATGGCTACATGTTTTTTCGCTGTTGGTTTCCTCATCGCAACGTCCCAGTCGTTTCCATTCACTGACAATCAATCAGCAATCATGCAGCACGTCTTCACTGACTATCCCCAAGCCGACAGAAGCCCATTCATTCGAGAAATGTGGGAGAAAGAGTTCCACAAGCCTACCTGGAGCTTGATCGGAAAGGTTTGGACTCACGTCCGAGATTTCAGTGGGGGTTTCAACTCCACCTTGCAATTCGCCGTTGCTGCAATTGAAGAGACTGGTTTGACTCAGCCTGACCTTTGGCTCAACACCTACAACATGGTCTTGGTCAGAGACAACAATGGATCAATCACACTGCGTCAGCATCGCCCGCCAACTTCAATTCCGGAGCCTCGACAGCTCACCGACGTCGAGCTTCTGTTTCATGTTCTCAAGCGCGGCCTTCCAGTCAAGAATCCCGTGGATCTCTTGGACAAATTGGTGAAGAGCCAGAAGCACTACATGACCGTCACGGATCAGAATGTGCCTAGTGGCGAGGCCAACATCGACTTCGACAATGCGATCAACGACGCTCCTTTCGATGCGTTCTCGTACTTCACTGGACTGGCACCAGCTCATCCCTTTTTCGAGAGAGGTGTCGCCGTTACCGACGGCTCAGTCATAGGCAGTATGCGCATTGATGACGCTCTATTCAGCACCAGAGGAAACCACACAATTGGCGGATTTGAATTCGACAACAGCACTGCGCACCTCACCGTCTCTAACAATGGCGCTCTCAATGCCAACACGATGACAGACGCCTCGCAGGTTCTCGAGATGGGACTTCCTCCTCAGTGGGATGGCCTCAGTGGACAAATAACTCAAAATGCTCACCAGATTGGTCAGTTCTCCCTCCTTTTCTGCGTCGACCTTGCTAACAAGATCTTGCAGCCACCGACATGACCCCAAACGACACAGATCCTTACCCAGTCAACGAGGATTTTTTCGATCAATTCCCCGGTTGGGACCTCCAGTGAACACTGCGAGCCACTCGAGTATCGGGCAGTGATGGGAAGGCAAGAGTCTTTGGGGTCGACCGCGGCCGATCAAAGAGAGTCTCGACGGTAGCAGCCTTGGACAGTGGTCGTTCAGTATGGAAAACTGCCATCAAGACGTGGAACATCCAAGCTGCGTTGGTATGGTCGGACACAAGAATTGAATCAGAACAAAAAACCACAAAAAAGAAAAAAAAAATGGCAGTGGGGCAAAGAGACATCGACTTCCCCTAGACACTTTGGAGGATTTAGACTGTGGCCGTCCGGGGCATCAAAATGAGACCCAGGACATGGAACATTCGGAAGGCATTCGCACAAGTGTCCAGCCTACTCGAAATCGAGCTGCTGGACAAAATTGATCGTCTTTCTCAGGAGACCTTGGAGGATCTGGGCAGTGGTCGTTCAGGGCGGCTTATGCCGTGAGAGCGTGGAACACTCGGGCCTCACCGATTGATTGAAGGTTCTGCACAAAATGGAATGCATTCGCGGAAACTGCACATTATTCTTAGGTACATAGCACTTGAGTCGCAGCTCGAGCATCACCAGCTCGCAGCTTGAACCGAATGGAATTCAATTGACTCACAGTCTGAAATGAGCGCAAACCCATTTGCCTGCGTGACGCCGCCACACTCCCTTGGGAGGTCCTCCTCATCAAACACGTCTGCCCAAAGCAGCAGGCACAACAAAAGTAAGTCGGGCGCATGAGCAGTCACAGTTACGGTAACAAAGGACGGTGTGTAGTCAAACCGGCCGGCCGCCAAGAGAACTGAAGGACCCGCTGTTCATGCATGAACGTCGATCTTGGCCCGAGATTTAGCCTGGCAGGCTGGGGTGCAGCAGAGCCGCACTGCGGGATTGCGTGGGACCAGTGCAACGCTAACCCGCAGCCGGATCGACGACCCACACAAACTCTAAAAAATCCTGTGCCTGAGACGGGCAGAGCAGGAATGGTTGACGTGTGGGCGGGCGCATTTTCAGAGCTTGCCTGCTGGTTTGCTCTCGCGCGCTTCAATTCTACCACAGCCTGCCATGTCGTTTGCGAAGTTTCGCCAGGGGTTCCCAAATCGTAGGGATTTGTGCGTTTGCCCTAAGCTCCCGATATCTGGTCCCTTTTTGCCCCTCCACAGGAATTTCACAAGTGGCCAACCCCTTCTTCTGGAGACAGAGCTCCCCCTCAGCTTGCGGGCCAGCTCATTGAGCTTAGGCGGGGTCGTCCTGGCCGCCGGCAGCACGGAAAATCTGGCCAGTCAGCTTAGGTCACAGCTTGCACCCCACCCGGATCTGGAGGCCCTGACTGGTTTGGATATTTCCCAATCCCACCTGTCCAATGAGAACATCAGACGCAGGGGTGTGGGCACGGCTACCTTTCTACACCCACACCCTCGCTGGCTCCGTCCTCAGGACTGCAGCCCCTCAAGAGCTGCAACAAGGGGGAGACAGCGAATCTGGTAAGTGGGTGGCCTGCTCGCATCTCAATACACCACACCGCACAAGCCCTCCACTGCCCGTTCACTTGGGCAGCTGTCCCGGCGCAACAAAGCCGACACTCGATGCACACCTGCTGGGCTTTGTCGCGTCAGCCCGATCTGGCCAGCAGGACGAGAGGAGGGACCCTTGTGCCTCGCCGGTGTGGGGTGAGGGAGGGCAGTGGCAGGTCGAGCAGTCCCGGCGCTTACTCGTACGTCTGACCGGCGTTGAGGATGCTGGCTTCAAGTCTACTCAACCCGTGACCAGTGAGCCATGCGGGCGGAATGCAGCGCCACACGCGTCTGCACGCAAGGATCCTTTGAGCAACGGATGCCGTTCTTTCGGCCCCCGCCCGCTCGCCCCTTGTTTTAGTCCGCGCCACTCTTGGCTGCTAGCTTCATGCGTCCGGAATCAGTATCGCCTGCGCTCGACGCCTCAGGTGTCGCCGGCGACCTCATCATGCCCATCTCCAGGCGAGCCCCCAAACTGACCCGCAGTCTGCGGTAGCTGAAGGGAGTGGCTCGCCCAATTCTACGATTGACATCTGGGCATGTCCCTGTAAAGTGGCCACTTGGACTTGACCGATCATTGACATACTTGCAATGTGATGTGATGCCTCAATTATTCATTCTAATTTATCTCCTGGCCCCCCCCGCCCAAAACACACCGCCCTTGCGCCGATGGTAACATGTCCAACAGTGGACGCAAGGACTCAACAAGGGACGAGCATGCTTGTGTTTCGGCCGTGCGCACATCTCAGCTTCCAGATCGAAGAAAGTCTCACTGCACTGTTCTTCAGCTCCCCTCTCCCACACTTTATTCCTCCTGGTACGAGATCTTGCGCATCTCTCCCAGCCGGTGCCGGGCAGCTGACAGAGCGTTCTCGAGCTGTAGAATCTCGACCTGTGAAGATGGACACGTCAGTAAGTCGATTGCTTGACCTATTACAAGAGAGAGAAAAAATCAAAAGGGGAGGAACGATGTGACGAAGGCTTACCTGCTGCTCCATCTCCCGCACCTTGAACTCGTGGGCCCCGAGCTTGGTATAGTCCACCTGCTCATCCTCACCCTGTCGGTCCTTGATCATGGCTTGCACCTGTCGCACCAGGCTGCGGCACGCCGCGCCAACAGCTTTGCTGGCCTCCTCCAAGCTCTCCTGGGACTTGCTCATGAATCCAGCCTTGACACGCGATGCAGCCACCAGCTGTGCCGTTGAGGCTGCCACGTCGTTTGACGCCACGATAAGTTGCTCTGGGCTGTTGCGTCCCGAGATTACGCCGTCGGCCGTCTCGATCAGCCGGTTGGTCGATGTCGCCACGGCCTTGGCAGCCGAGATGAGTCCCTCCGTCCACCGGTTGTTCTTCTTGTAGAAAGCTGTGCGCGAGGATGAGCCCCGGCCAGCCTGCACAATCTCCTCCTGCGTTGCCGTCGCCGCCTTGATCAAGCGCGTGATGGCGTCTGTGATGGCCAGCGCGGCATCCAGAATGGAATCGTGCACCTTGAGCTCATATGAGGAGTAGCCATCGCGAGGCTTGTTCTTCAGCTTCGTCAGCCGAGCGGCTGCCGCCGCGATCGCATCGGCAGCCTTGCTCAGCTCTGACTCAACGAGGTCGCCCAGGTCGCCCTTGTTCGCAAGCTTGCCAAATCCGGGCGCGAACGTCTCGACCAACTTGTTCAGCTTCTGGAGATTCATTTGGACATCGTTGTTGTTATTGATGACAACATCGGTCTTCTGGATTGGGTCCATGCCCTCCAGTCGGAAGCTCTGCAGGCCACGGAAGAACTTGACCGTCGACAGTGCAGACTGGCGTGCCCCATTTATCAACGACTCGCCCTTCTTCTCATCCGTGGCTAGGCGGGTGAGACCCTTTGTGTTGTTGCAGACATCGGCGATTGAGCTGGCGTAGACGTTGATCGCCTTGATCAGATCGCCATAGGCAGCATTAGGTCCATCGGCAATGAAGTTGTTGAACGCCGTCGCGAACTCCATGGCGCTGGAGGATGACTTCTCGATCTGAGAAAGCACATATGATGGTGATGCGTTCTGGTTACCAGCCTGCATGGTGGAGTCAAGCTCGTAAGTGGCGTCGTCCACGCGAGCGACACCGGACTGGAGGACAGAGTCAATGATTTCGTTGATCTTGTCCAGATTGGCCATAATGAGGGCATCCAACTGCCCATCGAGGACCTGGTCTGTGTCTCCTTGGTTCTGCTTGAGCTCATTGAGTTCGACCAGTGCCTGGTCCATGCCGGCCTTGTAGACCTCGAGTTCCTCCTCCTTGTCGCGCAGGAGCTGCTCCAGGTCGGAGTTGCCATTTCGAGCACTGGCTTGTGCCTCTTCGAGAGCACGGTTTTTGAGCCGCAGCGCCTCCTCGAGGTCTGCCATCTCTCGGTTGTACTTGGCTAGCATTGTAGAGAGCTCGTTGCCCTTGCTCCGCTCGAGGTTGTCCGCGCGGTCATGCGCCATGCGAAGTTCTCGCTTCAGCTTTTCGAGCTCGTCCTTGTTTGACCCTGTAAGTCGGTCCTTCTCATGGAGCGCACGATCTCTCTCGCGGATCATGTCGGCCAACTCCAGGTTCTTGGTCTTGATCTCGCGCTCGAGCTTCTCGCGTCGGTCAATGGCTTCCTGAGCCGATGCCGCCTTCAGCTGCACAGATTTGAATTTCTGTAGAAGGTCGAGATGTTCATGCCGCAGCTGCGAGTACAGCTTCGCCAGCGCCTCGTACTTCGTGCGCCATGTGTTCACCTGCTCTTGCAGAGCGCGGATCTGGTCGTCCTTGCTCGTAATCTGCTGTCCGTAGTTGTTCTGCAACTGCTGCAGCTCTCCCTCAAGAGACTTCACCCGCTGGTCGTACTGCTGCAGCATCAGCTGGTCCTGTTCGTACTGAGCCCTTGCCCTCAGGTTTTCCTGCTCCAGCTCTGCAAGGCGTCCCTGCGTAAAAGACTGTGCCTGCTGGGCCATCAGAGCCTCTTGCTGCATGCGCTGTTGCTCAGCCAGTCGTCGCTGCTGCTCCTCGAATTCGCGCTGTGCCTGGAGCGCGGCCTGCTGTTGAGCCTGCTGTTGCGACAGCTGCTGAGCCTCCAGAACTCGCTGCTGTTCCTCGTATTCTCGATTTTGGCGCTCCAGCTCGTTCTTCCAGAACTCGGAGATCTCGTCCGGCTCTTCGTTCTTGGGCTGCCGCGGGGGTGTGGGTGCTCGCTCTATCTCCTGCTTCGGCCTTGCGGGCAGCTTTGGCGCATTCTCGTCCTCGGCAAGCAGGTTTGGTGGGTCCTGAGGCAATTTTGGAATTGTGATCAAGCTCGTGAGGTAACGAAGGTTTGAACATTCATAGTAGAATTTGACCAAGCGATAGTGCTGGGCGTCGTAGCGGGAACGAAGCGGCTCCAAAACCTCGATGTCACCGGTCATCGAGTGCATGGCTCTCAGCATGCTAGTGAGAAACTTGTAAATTCCATAGCTTTCTGCCACCAGCGGCACCAGGGCTGATATCCTGCACTCGTTGCTGCCCACATTGCGGAAATGGGAGAAGATCAGCTTCTGGAACTGGTCTATCTTGTCTTGAAGAGTCGCGAGGTCTGAGATTGTCTCATAGCCCTCATTCGGATCGGTGGTCGACTTTAAGCTGAGGTACTCCTCGTACTCGAAAGTTCCGTTGAACTCGGGATGCTGCTGGTGAAACGAGAGCTTTGCGAGAAGGAAGTAGACATATTCCTTAATCAGCGCGCCGTATCCGCGCATGCCCTCTCCGCCCATGCCCCTGTTAAGACTTTCAATCCATCCTCGATTCGCCAGAGCTTCTCGGATCACGTTGGGGTGGCCTTCTTGAATGACCTTGTGGACCATGATCAGGGCTTTGAAGGTTTGGACCTCATCGGCAAGGATGGGCTGTCTGCTCAAGTATGTTAGCACATCCTCACGGACAAGTGCAGTCGCAAATCTGCGTCACCGGCGATAGCTTCCGCTCTTTCATCGCGATGGGTCTTCCACTGGGAAGGTCGAGCCCCTCTTGAATGTTGCTCCTTGTAGTTCGCAACCAGCGCGGCATGCTGAAAGGCGGGCCATGGATCGCCGCAGCCTCGCTTGCCATATGCGCACTTCAAATGACGTGCGTACGTCTGCTCTGTGTGTGGTGTGCGTATGTCTCGTCGTCTCGGAGAGAAAGAGGAATATCTTGGGGGCCAACGCACACTTTCAACCCGGCCCAGAAGGCGTTTCCCGACTTATTATCCCAGCTCCAAATGATCACGGAGCGCACATGTTTTCGTTTCGGCGCGGTTTCGTCGGGATTCGTCGCTTTCTTTATGTTTAAAGAAAGCTCGGTTTCGGACCTGCGCAGCAATCAGCCTGTGTTTCTCAGCAAACCCGAGGATCGAACAAGCTTACTTCAAGTGGTCGTGAGTGCGAGAAGCCATCGCGGAGGTTTAGAATGGAGATTTGATTGTTGTGAGGGTGGTTGTAGTGAGGCCTGGTGGTGATGTCCGTTAAGAAGCCGGGCCGGAAGTCGTGAGTCGCCTCGTATCGAATAGGGGCAGCCAGCAGGTGCACGTCATTCGAAGCAGTAGAGATTTGGAAAGAGATGCCAAAAAAGAATGAAAAGAGGTTGCCTGCTACGCAAAGGAAGCTACAGGTTGTCGCCAAGCAAAAGACGTCGTCAGCGTTGGTGAAGTGGTTTATTCCATAGTTGGAGCATAATGCGTTGGTCATTGCCTGCCCGTCCGTCCGCTGCAAGCTCTCAGGCGCGCCTTTCTTCTCCACACGCTCCTGCAGCCTAAGAATTGGGGGGCAGATAGCAGCTACGTAACTTTCGTATTTCCACGTGGGGCCGAGTGGAAATAGCCCGCCATTGACCACCCCCCTGAGGTGAGATTACTCCCATTCGCAGAGGATAGACCCGAGAGGATAGAGCCGAGATGAATGCTGTAGTGAGTAATGATTATCTGAGCCTCATGACTCAAAATAGCTGTGATTCGGGGTTTATGAGGTCATAGGGGAAGGAAGGTTTGCGGCAAGCAAAAAGATGGCCGGGCAGTGTCTAAGCCGGACCTCAGATTTGGTTGTATAATGACAACCAGCCTCTCAACACTCAAATCACCATTTCAAACCTCAGCAGAATCGGACAGCACATATTACGCAGGAGCGTCTGCTTGCAATGGGATGGCCTCCAGTGGGTCAAGCTCTGGTGCTAATGCCTCCTGTGGGATCTCCTTCTGTGGGATAACCTCCTATGGGTAACCTCCTGTGCGACAATCTCCTGTAGAATAACCCCTGTTGGGAAGACTTCCAGGAGGATGAAGACCGGCCCGATCTCGTCTCATGCACCTCAGATGTATCACAGACCTCGGTGGGGCATTGGTGTTGGCACAAAGGGATATCCATATGGTTATTCCAATCGAACTAAACTCTCGTGCTGCCCATGACCGGATACATTCTTGATGTCAACGCCGATCCTGTAAACCTGCAGCTGAAGCGCTTGACGCTAGCTGCTGCTGCGCAACCCTAGATCCCGTCTCTCAACGCCGAAGATAGATAAAGAAAGGTTGTGCTCCAGCGATTAGACACCCATAGTGAAGTCATGCTCGATACCCGGTGTTACGCTGGCGATGAACTATAGTTGGACAGTGTCAGCACATATGGTGACCACCTACAGGGTTTCTTTCCATGCAGTGGCACATACCTTCAAGAACACCACCAGGTACTGGTCAACCCGGATGGCAACCTCATCATCCGTGTCATGGCCGACCTCTTCCCACTCATCCCCACTACCCTTGCTCTCCGCTGCATCAGACGCGGCGCCGCTCACATCGAGCTTATTGATCTCGTCGACGAGGCCCTCCATGCCCTTATCCACGGAGCCCGAGGCCGTACCAGCCTTCAGCTTGTCCCGCCGGATCTTGAGCGCTGCGTCCGCGCGGTCCAGCAGCGTCTTCATGACCGAGGCGTGCTTACAGGGGTGCACCGAAGCCATCTTGATGTTGTTGGCGAAGAAAGGGAAGTCTTCTAGAGTGACAGTCTTGTCCTTGTAGTCGCCAACGATGTCCTCCATCATCAGGTGCGGTGGCAGTGGTTGGCTATTTGGCAGATAGCCGGACATGTAGAGCCGTGGTGTGCGGTAGTACGGTGAGTACATAATGTAAAGGGTATACGTCCGACGGCCACTGTTGAAAATTATCAGTCGGCTGAAGTCCCCAGGGCATGCATCTACGCATCTTCGGCTCCTCGGCGCAGACGTACCTGTTAAGGCCATCGCCTTCTGTGTCCCGGATGATCGCCTCGTCATCGTCCTCATCCTCCATGTCTGGGATGTCATCGTCATCCTCCACGACCTGCCCGTCGCCCACGTTTCCAGCGTCGTCCACCGTCCTGATCTCCTTAACCTTCAAGGGCTGGCTACTCGACAGGCCGCCTGTCCTGAGCCAGCCGTCCTCGTCCCCTCCCTTTTGGCCCTGGAAGTCGTCGCCATCGTTTACGAGCGCCTCCTCGTGCCCGGCATCACCCGCAAAGTCGGCGTCTAATCTCCGTTGACAGGGAACGTTGCGCGTGACCAGGAACTGCTTCCCGGCGGGCAGGTAGCTGACGCGCTTCGAGGACGGGTCGGCGTCGGCCCAGGACCAGGTCGGGAACTTGAAGACGAGGTAGTCGCCGGCCGCGAGGAACTCCTCCGGTGTGATCTGGCCGGTCTTTCGGAAGGTCGAGGTGTTGCTGACGGGGGTATACGTGTCCCGCAGCTTGTTGACGATAGAATAGAGCGGGTTGCCGATGTTCATGGTGGGGGTTGCGCGATCGGCGCGGGGCTTCGACTCGTGAGATTCGGTTCTGATCGGAGGAGTGAGGGGTTGTAAAGAAGTCGCGAGTTGCAGAAGAGACTACTGATCTAGGTTCGCTGATGAAGAGGCAAGAAAAATGGTTTTAGGTGAAGGCAAATTAGGAGCTCGTGGTCTTTAATTCGTAGGTCATCAAAGCGAGAGGCTGCCTGGCGGTTTTGATGAGATTGGTAGGTCTGATGATTGCAACCGACTGTCCATGCGAGATCACATGGGACGGAGGGGCAGCTGGTCATCCCTGTGGGTGGCTTGTCCCCTCTGTCTCAACAGGGCTGCAGGGCTGCAGGGCTCAGGTGGGTTAGCCTGGCTTTCATTAGTAGTACCCAGGTACTTACAGCACTAAAGCACACGCATCCGGATCGGCTGGATAGCATTAAGAGGACCGCCTTTGGGAAACGACGCAGACCTGAAGATCGTTTCCATATACTACCTGGCCGTATTACAATGACTGAGACAGTTGCCTCCCTTTTGATCTTCTGGTCTGTGGATACTCACTTCATTATAAGAGCACCGAGATTGTACATCATTCTCTGACAGCACTCAGGCTTTCCTTGATTCGAAATGGCTGAGCTGCACCGAGGCACGAAAGGCCGTGGGCCCTCGCAGCCGTGGCAGTAGCCGCCGGCGCTATGCTTACATGACCTTTCTCTATTCTCCTTCATCACTACTCACTTCCTCTCCCCTCTCGATGGCCTCTTGTCTTCTTTTTGCGGCTCGCTCCCTCTTCTTGTCCAAGAGTTTTTGTAACCCCTTGCCGGAGTTGAACACCCCATTCGTGCCCGCACCGCACTGTGCGCAGCTCGGATCTCGACGATACCGGTTCAATATACATGGTTCGCAGAAGTAATGGCCGCACCGCGTGATCACAGGCGCCTTATAAGGGCTCCGGCAGATAAGGCAGACAAAGGGGATGTTTTCCAGCATCGCCTCCTCCGCGTCGTCCTCGTCCTCCGCCGGTCTGTTCTTCCGGTCCGCGCTGGCCACCACTGTCCCTCCGAGGTTCTTCTTGCCCTTTGCGACGTCTTCCCACTCCTTGCCCAGGGCCCACGACTGTTTGTAGTCCTCTCTGCTGTGGAGGAATTTGCAGTTGTCGCCGAAGCCACGAAGCCGGTTTGTTTGTAATCTTTACACACGTCTGGGGCATAGTCCATGACCGTTATCGTGCGAATGTTCGTTGGGGCTTTGATCGGCCCGACCGTCTTCTTGGGCGCGTTGGGGTTCTTCTGGATGAATGAGGTGTGGTTCGCCAGCACCTTGTTGGTGCCATCCGGAGCTTGTGACTCGGAGATGGCGCGCATCGAGCCAAGAAGGTTATTCGCTGACAACGCATCTTTCGCGTCCTAGTCATACCAGTTGTTCTGTTTCGTAGCATCGTTGGAGTTGCTTATGGGCACGCTGCGGTCGGCGCTGAAGACAGAGGCAGACACATCCTTGTCTGCAGCTGGGTTGTCCTTTGAAGACGCTGTGACAATGCCTGTGTACTTCTTCCTGCGTTTGACCTTCCAGCCTTGTTCATCTTCTGCAGAGGTGTAGTCGGAGTCGTCGCTGTCGCTGTTTGCTGGTGGTGGTGTCGCAAGCCTCTTTCTGAAGTTTGCCTTTGCCTTTGCGCCTCGCTTCTTGAAGACGGCGCAGCCTTGTTTTCCTCCATAATCTTTGGGTATTCTTCTCACGAGGATGTTGCAGTGTCAGAATGAGGTGTCGGTGTAAGTGTCGTCGGGGTAGAAGTGGCTGTATTTGAAAGCCAATTCAATGGCTGAGAAGTTGCCGCCGGCGGAGCAAGACGTCAGGAGCTACCATCGGCGCAGGTTAACGGGCCAGGCCGATATGACTAATGCTGGTTTCCTAGTGCTGTAGAACGCACCCAATGACCCAAGCCCTGCTTGAATTTGACTTTTTCAGGTCCTGTGAAGACAGCAGAAATGCCAAAGAACATTAGACTTATGACTTGATGGAGGGGACAGACGACAGGCGCCGAGTAGTGAAACCGGACAGGAGACTGGAAGACTGTGAAACTGGAAGACTTTTCAAGGGATCAACTTAGGCTTGGCGGACATGTACGAGTATCGACTCTGCTCCAGCAGTCAAAACGTGAATTTCGTAATAGCGGGCGTAAACAGCCTCACACCAAGAACAGACTGTCTATCGGTATGTAAAATATCATCTCACAGGAGGCTATCCTACAAGAGGTTATGCGAAGAGGTTATCCGTCGGGAGGCTTTCCTCAAGAGGTTAATCTATAAGAGGTCAAGAAAAGGAGCTTGTGCCTGTCAATATAAAGTCCAAATCTTTGACTTCTTGGACGGCGAGCACTCCGCACTGCCTAATAGACAGGTGTGTACTACACACGTAGCGCAATCCATTAGTATGTGGGTATATTCCATTGCTGGGCGCACCCTATTGCAGGGTGTGTGCTCGGGACAACAGCCTTCTCCTTCGTTCGAATCGTACGGCCATGTTTACGGGATCATACCATGCATCCACCTTCGCCAGCTTCTTGCAAGCGCATAATCACAATCTTCACATCCTTTCTTTTTCTTCCTCGAGAGAAGTGTCGACAGAATGTCAGTGCCGGGTGTGGTGCGCGATTGCACGCGAGGGTCCGAGCTTTCCGCAGGGGAACCCTGGCGTCCTCAAATGAGTAAAGCATAGCTTGTTATGCGTTACTGGTAGTATTCACAAGATGTTGACTCACCTCTTGCCAGCGCATCGGCGATGGTGTGGTGAGCACCTGCTTCACTGGACATTCGGTTCGGTTCGGCAGCGAGCTTGCAGGTTGATGCATCGTATGTGTTCTCGCGCGCGTGTGTGACTCTCCGCGTCGGGGATAAATAAAGGCCGCAGGCATGGTTGCGTGGTTGCTATGGTGAAGCAGAGACAGGTGTGTTGAAGGTGAATTCGCGCATACGCGTGAACACGGAAAGAGTGGGCTCTCTGCACAGCACATCCAACGATCTCAATGCTCCAGTGTGCTCACTCACATGTGCACACAGACGACAAGATCCCCGTGTTTCTCTTACAGAAACCTGCCGGACATGCCTAGCTACTCCACACCTATGAAGATTGCCGTTCTGAGCGCACGTTTCACACGTGGCGGAAAGCCGGGACCAGACTTTTTGGGGGATACCCGACCCAGGCTCGGCCGACAACTTTTCGGTGCATGTTACACTGTTATTATTGGCATGCACTTGTGTGTCGGAATGGGTTGCGACGGTTGTCACTGCTAGCGGCAGCACGGGAGGGAGAAACGAACTGCCAACACTTGTGCCGGTCGGTATCCAATCGCGCAGCACCTGCGAGCTGTGTTTCGATGTTCTAGTTCCTGTTGGGCTGGGTTGAGCGATGGATACTCCCTGCACCAAATTACTCATCTTGTCATCCCGCCTGTCCCACCCCGGTCTGGCCTGTGTTTACATGAACATTGACGATGTTAACGCTGATCCTGCATCTGCTTCGTGGCAGTGATTTGGCTAGGTGAGTGAGCGTTGATGGTTCGCAATTCTATCGCGTATATGAATGTATCTAAAACTATGTACCGACCCAGCTCAATCCCGGGGTCACCAATCCTCTCGGTGATGGCCCATGTACCTTGGTGAATATGAAAATGTGGATCACAGGCTGAGCAGGCGATTTCGTTTAGATCTCCACCCTGCTCTCCCGGCCCTGGTCGTGAGGTCTGTTCCCTTGACCTCAATCTCAATCCCTCGCTTGCTCGCACCCCCCTCCCTCTATTCCCCTTCTTTTGCTCCTCGCCCGCACCCCTTCCCTCACCGAGACAACGCTGAGAGAGAGAGAGAGAGAGAGAGAGACTGTGTGAGAGGGAGAGAGCCGAGTCGAGGCCAGACTTCTTCTTCTTCTTCTTCCTTTACCCTAACCTTCGACCTCGAACTCGTCCCCTTTTCCCTTTCCCCTTCCCCTTTGCCCCCCGTAGCTCCAGCCAGACTCTGCTTTCCACGCTGGGCTGGGCTGCGGCTGTACTGTATCATTGTTTTATCTTACATGACCCTCTTTTAAAGTTATTGCTTGCTTCCTTGCTTGCTTGCATTTTGTTGCTGTTGCTCTTACCACGAGCCGGGACCCTGTTCTCCCGCTCCATCCACTCGCTCAACCACCAGCAGCAGCACCGATTGCGACCGACCTTGCGGTCTTGTCCTGCCCACCACAGTCGTCTTAACCGGCCAGTACTGCGGTGCTTCTCAGCAGCAACCCGAAGACCGATTTATAATTCTTCTAATCGACTCGACCGGAGTCAGTTCGTCCAATTCTTTACTGCGATACGATTCCGTGCCGTGCCGTGCCGCCTTTTAGACGCCACCACTTGCCCGATTGTCTTGTTCTGTTGCGCTTCTGGCCACCGCCCCTAATTCGTTGTCGCTACCCTGCGCATCCCGGCTCGTCCCAACTCTGTCTCGATCTTCCTGCTGCAGGTTGCCGCATTCTGACCTGCCGACCTGGATTGAGGGGCCCTTGTTGACTGCAACCATCCCACCTGCGCACTGCTGGGACCGCTGCACCGCACCACAAGCCACAACATAAGACAAGCTACCAGCTGCACGCCCAGCTCGAACCCCCCTGGTGCCCCCATCCCGCTTATCACGCAAGCCCGCCTGCTAGCCGCACGCAGCCTAGGACTGGCCCAGGTCAACACGACAACACGACACAACACACCCAGGACCAGCACAACACAACAACGCGGCTCACTCGTTCATACCAGTCGTGCGTCTTTTCGCTGACGATCGCCGTTTCTTCGCCGTCTCGTTTCCTCTTCACGGCCCGCCCCTTCGCGTGCTGTTTCATATCTTTGGCTTCCCGTCACTTAAATAGGATTTCACGTGTTTTTCTCCTTCATCTAGGCGGACTGGATCCCGCGCGGGGTTTCTCTCCTGCAGGGTTGAACAGACAATTTCCCCATCGGGCAATTCTCAACAACTCGATCACTTCCACAGACCTCCGCGCTCTAGTCTGCACTCCTTTGTCCATGGTCTAACAACGCCTCGTTGTTCGAAGGCATCGTGCTGCTGTTTGTGTCGCTAGAACACAATGGCTACCTCGATGGCTTCCGACAAGCCCTCCCTGGTTCTCGGCCAGGGAGAGCCCGACCCCTTCCTCTCCACCGGCACTCCCACCACCCAGCGACATGCCGGCTTCGACTCGCACTCATTCGCGCTCGGCCCTGGCGCTTCAGCAACCTCCGCAAAGCACGCACTCGAAGCACACCTTGCCGACACCGACAGGCGTATGGAAGAAGCCGGCAAGCTCGGCACGGCCTTGGTCCAACAGCGCAAGGAACTCGAAGATCGACTCAAGGAGGTGGAGCAGCTCGAGGCCGAGGAGGAACTGTCGCCGGATCTCAAGAAGAAACTCACGAGCATCGAAAAGGACTTCAACGAGGTTGCGCGAGAGAGTGCTAGGGCCTTTCTCCCCAAGCAGCGACTCCCTAGCAATGAGGTGACTGTGGGCATGCCTTTCACTCCGGATAAGAGCGGAGTCAGGGTAAGTTGGCGTGACTCTGGCCTAGGTGTGCACCAGCTGATCGTACCCTCTTAGAGATCCGCCAGTCCTTCCAAGTTCGACAAGTTCGAAAAGTTCGAAAGTCTGGCCACTGGATCGCCCAGCAAGTTCAGCGTGCCGAACCGCAAATTGCGCAACCAGCCTGCCAACCGCATCCATGACATCGAGTTCGCCGCGGAAATCAGTACATCTCTCATCACCCAGGTCCGAAACCTGCAGGCCCTCCTTCAGGAGAGGGACGAGGAGCTCAAAGATGTCAAGTCAGACAAGTCCAGCCTGCAGAGGGAGGTGGAAGGCTTCCAACAGCGGATGAGGAACCTGGATGAGAGCGAGATGCGCTACAAGGACGAGAACTGGAACTTGGAGACGCAAATTCAGGAGCTCATGGCCGCGCAAAAGGATGCGTCCGACCGGGAGAAGAAGTTGACGAACTCACTCCAACTACTCCAGGCCGACAAGAACTCCACCCAACGAGAACTCGACGAAATCAAGACGGCGCATTCAAAGCTTGCTGACGAACATGCAGCAGCTGTCAAGCACCACGATATTGAGCTTGGCATGGCCAAGCGCAATGCTGTGATAGCAGAGGGCGAGCGAGCAGAGATGCAGCGCAAAATCGACGAGTTGACCAGCCAGAACCAGGAGCTTGCCAAGGCTATTTCACTGGAGAGAGGACGGACCAGCCAACGAAATACACCTTCTGGAAGTAGTGAGGACGATCTGGAGAACGCCGGTGGTAACTTGACCCCGGAGCACTCTCCACCTCCTTCGCCTATCAAGCCGACCCCAAGACATTCGATGCTAGAGAGCGAGACTTTGAAGACCTCTCTCCAGCATGCACAGCGCACGATCCAGAGTCTCCGCACCAACGTTCACCGAGAGAAGACTGAGAAGCTTGAGCTGAAGCGGCTGCTCCAGGATGCCAGGGATGAAATCGAAAAGATGCGCAGCGATCCTGCTGAGCGACCTCACCACAGGCGTGCCAGGGAGGCCAAGTCCCGAGAATTCAAGAAGCCAGCGAAGCTTGACAAGCTGGGCACTTCGCGCGCCGTCAAGGCCGAGATCTTGCATTTGGAAGATCCCGAATGGGAGGAGGTTGCGACTCAAAAGGGCTCTCCACCAATGGGCCATTCGGCCCGGATGGCTGACATAGCTCTCCAGTCCACCGAGACCGACGAGTTTGAAACGGCTAATGAGGCGCACGAGACTACCGACGCGTTCGAGACAGCCCATGAGCGTGGCACTGAGACCGACGACTTCCAGACTGGTGCCGAAGACTTTTTCAGCTCCGACACCGAGACTGAGAGTCCCTCCAAGAGAGCTACAGTCCGGGCCAACGCTCTGAAGCGAGCACCTATCCTCGCGGCTAACCAGCAGTACTCGTATGAGAGCACTGCTTCGACATCTGCAAGCGAGGACGAGGGAGACTACATGGATCCCACGAGGACGCCCAATTCACCGGCTCACCTGATGCGTCTGCGTTCCAGCCGTAGTACCATGTCCCGACGCTCAAGACAACTGAGTGATGGGCCCTCTCTGCAAAGCAGCCCGGCCACCAACCCCAATGGCAGCTTCTCTGGACCAAGTGGCATGCCACAACAGAGCTTGTTTGCCGAGCTTAATGAGCTGGAGGGTAGCGATGAGGACTCAGTTATGAACACGCCCGGCCAAAGGAGCCTTCGCTCTGTCACACCAGGATCGACCGCAACAGGGAGGACGGCATCGCTGGCTTCTACTGTGCCAGCTGTGCCCAGCATCCCAAGGGCCATGATGGTGGATAGCGGGATGGTGACGGAGACGCCGCCCCAGAGGCTCACCATGTCCACTGTACATGCCGAAGAGGTTGAGCCCCTAGCGGAGCCTGAACCCGAGCCTGTCCTACCTCCGAGACTTGGCCTCTCCGACGTCGTCTACGAGCACGTTGAACCCATTCCTGAGCCACATGTGGTGCCTCCTACATTAAGCATTTCCGGCCTGGTCGCTTGGGATGTGGAGCCGATCGCCGAGCCGGAAGTACCACCTCCTGCTCCTCCTACCTTGACCATGTCATCGGTAGTCGCAGAGCATGTTGAGCCGTTGGCTGCGCCAGAAAAGCCACTGCCTTCTTTGGCCTTCTCCTCGATCTTCGCCACAGACGTCCAGCCAGTGGCAGAGCCAGAACAGCCATTGCCCACATTGGCAATCTCCTCCATTCTCGCTGCCGACGTCGAACCTGTCGTGGAGCCGGAGCCTGAACCACAGATTGTCCGTGTCGTGGAGTATGTGGAAGCCCCGAAGCCACCTCCCGCGGAATTGGCGTTCTCCCAGATATCCACCGCTGAAGTTGAGCCTGTGGCCGTACCCGAGCCTGAGCCACAGATTGTGCGTGTTGTGGAATATGTGGATGCGCCAAGACCGCCACCTGCGGAACTTGCATTCTCCTCGATTTCTACCGCTGAGATCGAGCCCGTGGCTGTCCCTGAACCTGAGCCACGAGAAGTTCGTGTTGTAGAGTACGTTGATGCGCCAAGGCCACCTCCTGCAGAACTGGTGTTCTCCTCAATTGCCTCGACAGATGTTGAGCCTGTGGCTGCACCCGAACCAGAGCCACGGACTATCCGGGTCGTGGAGTATGTGGAGGCGCCAAAGCCACCTCCAGCGGATTTGTCGTTCTCCACTCTCGTGGCCGAAGGCATTGAGCCGCAAGCAGAGCCCGAGACTCCTCTCCCTTCGCTTTCCCTGTCTATAATAGCTTCAGAGCACGTGGAGCCAAGAGCTGAGCCTCAACCGCTCCCAGCTCCTCTCTCAATATCCTCTATCGTGGCGGAGAACGTTGAACCGAAAGCTGAGCCTCGGCCTGCTTTGTCTATCTCGGGTATTGCTTCCGAGCACATTGAGCCAAGGTCAGAACCCAAGACGCTCTCTCCACCGCTTAGCGTATCATCCATTGTCTCCGAGCACGTTGAGCCGGTTCAATTTGTTCAACCCAGCGAGAGTGAAGACGGTGCGAGAAAGCTGGCGCATGCCCCGCTCGACTTCTCGTCAATACAGTCGCTAGACACCGCACCGGTGGAGGCCCAGTCAAGCACTATCGGAAAGAAGGTGGTTGCCCCACTTGGCTTCTCCCGCATCGAATCGTTGGACACGGAGCCTGTGTCGCCCAGAAGCCCGAAGAGGAACGCGTTCATCATCCCGCGGGATCAAGAGGAGCGGCCGTCGACTCCCTCGAAGGGTTTCTTCGGATCTCTGTTTGGACGGGGCAAGGCTCAAGAGCCCGAGACTCCCTTCATCGCCGAGGATGAGACCAGACAATCGCCAAGAGACACACCTTTGACGGGAACGCCAGAATCGCAACTTCCATTCCGGGAGATCTCGGCCAATGCAAACAGCAACGCACAGCCTGCTCACAAAGAAGACGTCAAGACGTCCGACTCGGGTGCTCAGACCTCCCTGACAGCCGATGCCATTGATCAGATACTCCAGGCCAAGAGCAGACCACAAGCGCATATTGGCCACCGGAAGTCCGATTCTGTTGTGAGTTCGAGCAGCATGGGTACACCTGGCACGGTCCGCGTACAGCAATCCCATGAGAGCCTGAACAGTATTCTCAAATCGGAGAGCAAAGCCATGGATGCTGGCGCCGAGTTTGCTGCCGAAACGGCCTCTCGCAGACCTGACAGCGCATCCAGCGCTCGTGCTTCGCTGAAGAACGCGCCACCGCTGCCGCCAAACCATAAGGAGGTCATTGAGGCTGCAAGGACCGGCACTGCTGGCAGCATGGGACCACCGCTCTTCCCTGCGTCTGCTTACAAGAACCCGTTGACCAGGCCGAGGACGCCGATGTCAGCCAGGTCTGTCAATGCAAGCGTCAGGGGCACTCCAACGCCCCGTCAGGACAGGATGGACTCTGCGCATGGCACCGTAGAGGTCCACTCACCAACCAGGCTCACGGCGAGAAGCCGAAAATCGTCAGTCTCAAGCTTCGCTTCCGAGGTGGATGCGCGCTTCCAGAACATTGGTGGAATGGGAATGGACCCCCACGGCTTTGGGCCCAACACCGACCCCCGCATGATTCAAGCCATCACTCAGACAATGATCGGCGAGTATCTGTGGAAGTACACTCGCAAAGCAGGCCGCGGTGAGATGTCTGAGAAGAGGCACCGTCGTTATTTCTGGGTCCACCCTTACACCCGTACCTTGTACTGGAGTGATCGGGATCCCAGTAATGCTGGCCGATCTGAGCTTCGTGCCAAGAGCGTGCCGATTGAGGCGGTGCGTGTCGTCACAGACGATAACCCCATGCCTCCTGGCCTGCACCGCAAGAGTTTAGTCATCATTTCACCAGGTCGAAGTGTCAAGTTTACCTGTACGACAGGTCAACGGCACGAGACATGGTTCAACGCCCTCTCGTACTTGCTTCTACGGACCAATAGCGAAGGCCAAGCAGACACGGAGGAGATGGTGAACGGCATCACCAGGGAAGATGTTGACGAGTTCAACCCACAATACGGTCGCCGCGCAGCAGCTGGCACACGACCTCGTGCGCCGCCTTCTATCTCATCCTACACCTCCCAGGGAACGCGCAGCCATTCCGCGATGAACCTGGATGTGCCAACCCTGACACCCAACCACAAGAAAGCTTCATCTTCAGCCAGCATCTCGCGGCCGTCCTTCACTGGCCGGCTCAGCGGGTACTGGAAGTCTACTCAGGACTCGATCAGCACCTTGAAAAGCCGCAGCGGCCCCCAGGACCAAAGCAGTTTCTACGACAACAATGAGGTGCATGATAGCGCGGAGGACCTGAGGTTGATGTACGAGAAGCAGGACAGGGAGGCTGACAGGCTGGATAATGTCCGGTCGTGCTGTGATGGTAAGCAGAGAAAATATGCCTGTTGATAAGTTTGTAAATCGACGTCGCTGACATGAACTGAACAGGGAGGCATGATGTTGGCACCCTGACACGCAAAAAGGGCAGTCGCCAGTCCCAGCACGGTCACGACCATGCGAGCATTCACTCTCATCCATCTCGGGCGAGTACGCCCGGCCCCTCATTAGGGACGATCAGATCCGGGTCATGATCTAGTCATGATGACCTAGTCATGATCGTCTCGCAGTCACTCACTGATTATATTTCCTTTTTTCAACCGACCGCATACACGATAAATTGCAGATCGACCGCGGTTCAGCACCCGCCGCCTCTACTGACTTACTATTTGCAATACATCCAAACCGCCTACAATGAGCGTTACGTCTCAAAAAAATTCTTTTACGAAATTGACGATGCCTAATCTTTTGCTTGTCTCGGCATGGAAACCTCATTTGGCATCTACCAATCGACTGCCCTTACATCGAACTCTTTGCTGATGCTTCTCGGGCCTGAACTCGCCACTGGTCATCCACCTAAGCTTCAGCGTGCTGCCCGAGTGTCCGTATTGCAGACTTGATTGGAGGACAAACCCTAACAGGGCTGTTTCGTGCTGTACTAGTACGCACAGGAGATGACCGGGCAGCTGGAAAGGGGAGTTTGCGGAGTAAAGTGCTGTCGAGGATTACCCATTGCTACATTTACGTGCTTGCTTTCCTTGAGTCTCTTTTCTTACTACATCGATTTCAGGCTGCTGGGGTTGAAATAGTACGAGTATCCTTTCTCTGCTACTCTATCATTTCACAGGGTTCGAAATTGATTGTCTTGTCATCTTGCATTGCGACAGGAGAAAGAGGAGAAGGGAGGACAGGGTGGCGGTGGTTGGTAGTCCCGTTGGTAATCACAGCAGCGGAAGTAAGCAGACTACTTGTCTAGGTGACTGAATGACGATCCTATAAATTGCACGGTGTGGACTCGCTCGTGAAATTAGAGACTTGAACTGGTGCTTCACACAGCGACCTGTTTATTCCTCGTGACCTGTATTTCATGCCGCCCTGCAACAACGTAGCATGACCATTTCCCAATCCCTACCCAAGGTATCATAGCCATGACAGCACCCAAATCTATCCTGTTCTAGCCATTCGTCCATAAACACCGAACAAAGTTGACGGCCGCGACGTTCTCATCAAGCCTCAATATTACCATTCCAGTTCTCCCACGCCAGCAGTGAGTCTCCTCACCACAGGCTCGATAATGCCCCTCTCGCTCCTCAGCCTCGCCTCCTGCTTCCTCCGCGTATAAAAGACGGGGCAGTCCTTACTGTCGCAGGGAACATCGTCCAGCGGCGAGAGGCCCGCGCAGCTCTGGCAGACCTTGACGACCTCCATGTACCTCCTCTCCTCCGCGTTCAGCCTCGTCTGCAGCTGCAGCACCGAGCCGGGTGGGTCGCGCCGGCAACTCCGGCAGAGGGCGACCTCCTTGTCGTCGTCATCGCGGCCGCCGTTGTTATTGTTGTTTTCATTGTTGACCTTGACCTTGGCTCCGCAGACGACGCAGCTCGCGCTGTGGAGGTAGCTCTCGAGGGTGAACCTCTTCTTGGTGGCGGCGACTGGCCCTGCGGCCTGGGCGTCGACGCGCCGGATCCGATGCACCTTGGGCATCTCGTCGAACCAATGGCGCACGTTGGCGCCGACCAGGTTAAAGATGCGCTCCAGGGGCGGGATAAGGTTCTTGGTGATGTAGTACTCCGCGTCGAGCGTGACGTGGTCGTTGTTCAGCAGGTCCTCGGGCGCCACACATCGGTCGATCAGCCGCGCCCCGGGCCCGCCTGTGATCACCACATATGGCACGCGCTCACCGTACTGCGGCTCGGCCCTTGCGTCCTCAAGCATCCGCTTTGTGGAGATGAGCGCGCCGGGCGGGGGCGGGCCCTTGTCAGAGTACGTCCCTAATCGCACCTCCTTGGCGAAACAGAAGTCCTGCACAGACACCTGCCCGCGCATGATCTTGTCGCATTGGCTTTGGAAGTAGCTCTTGATTTGGCTCAAGTCGGCCGTCTCGAACAGTATCTTCAACGCCTTCTCCTCAATCTTTTGCTCGGCGGGCGTTCCGTCGCGGCGGACGGTCTCAATGCCCTTGGCGTCAAAGTCAGGCTTAACCTGGTTGCGACTCTCATACTTGTAGCCAACATAGCGCTTCTTGGCTAACAAAACACAAGGATGATAGACCTTTTCAAACTTGAGCTTAATCGGACGGGGGTTCATGTCGGTGATGGCTTTGGCGATCTCATCGCCTATATCGAATGCCTGCGAGCGGGTCCGACCCTTGAGATATATGAAGAGGCTGTCTGTGTCGCCGTACACGACTTCGGCTCCCCACTTCTCGACGGAGTGAATATACGCAATGGCGCGCTCGAGGGTTTCGCGGCCAGTCTGAACAATGCTATCTGCTATTTCGGAACAGGGCATGCGTCCAGAGAACGAAGCTGACGTATATCCATACGTAACGTTTGCCAGGAGCTTGAGCGCCAGCTGTCTGTTATTCAGGAGCTGTTGTAGCGTCTTGTCATCCCTGTCCTGCTTCATGCCGCTCTTCACCATGACCCTGGTCTCCAGTATCTCGGTAAGCATCTTCGCCAAGAGAGACTTCCGAATTTCAACTCTGGCAAACATCATGCCATTTGGGGTGATGTTGATGTAGCTCTGTAGTAGCTCGAGCAGCCGCTCTTGACGTTTATAGTCGGTGAAACCCATTTTGCTTGTGCCTCGCCAATTCACGATTCGTCCGAGAAAGGTGGAATAGCATAGGTTGTAGGCGATCATCACACTGGGGTACAGGCTCTGGAAGTCCAAGACGAGTAAAGGGCTGTTGTAGAAAGCGCTTTGAGGCTCCATGACCAGCGGTAAACACTCTAGTGCGTTTTGTCCGCCGACCTGTTTTCTGCTCGGAGATACCAGGACAAAGTTCTCGGGTTTGGCAATCCGGAACATGATTGACTCGACCTTGAACTGTGAGCCTCTAGAGAAAACCGAGAAAAAGTCGACTCCTAGCAGGCGAGCTTGCTCGCTGGTGCGAGGAATGAGCTCGTTCTCTTCAAGTATTTGGATGTCCATCTTCGTTCTCGTGATGTAGTACCGCAAGACTTTGGCCAGGTCTCGATGGCGGCCGTTAGTATACCAATCCGACAGTGTCCGCCACGAGTAATGAGGGATGCGCCGGTGAAGTAAATGCCATACAACATTTTCCATGGAGTATTGGAGAAGATTCAATTCCCCTCGCATCGCCCTCCAAATGTTGATCATGTGGCGGCCCGTGACGCGAATGGTCGACGTGGTGTTGAAGCCCCAACGATCGGCCTCTTTGCCAAATCGACCATGGGACTGTGCCTTCATACGAGAGAATTCATCGCAAAGATTGTAGTCATACTTATGCCTGGCTCTCTCGACCAGATAGCCCCAGGAACTTCCGTGGACCTCAAAACCTGCGAGGACATCAGGATCGTGGGTCCTGACGATTTCGATCATTCGGACCATGGCGTCGAGTTCTGAAGGCTCTTCCGTAACTTCTACCTTTGTATGGTTTCTTATGCGCTGCGCAATTTCGCCATCCTCTGATACCACAACGATACCAGCCAGAGTACCGTCTGATGCTTGGCTGCCGCCTTGCAATTTCTCGTCCGACTTGGTGGCCCAGAAGATACATTGTATTTCGTCTTCTTCTGGATTAGGAACGAGCCGTCCTCTAGAATTGACATGCACCTCGAGGCTCATGGTACTCATATACTGAGTTTCATGTTGTACACTGGTGGTTCTCTTGTTCTGGGAGTACTTGAAGCCATGCCTGTCCTTTGGCGTGGCTCCAAGTATCTGGGACAGGAAGGGCTTCTGAGTGGGGATTGGTCTGGTAGAAGGAGCCTCTTTGTCTGGAGGATCGCGAGTTGAAGTCTCCTTTCTCTTCTTCGCAACCCACCAGTCACTCACTTCTAGGAGGGTGGGTGGTGGTTCGGCAATTTCCCAATTTCTCAATGAGCACTGCCGGCTTCTCTTCTGATATTTCAATTCAGTCTGTTTCCTGCTGTTCGGGTTGCCCTGTATACTCAGGCCGTATGTAGCAGGCGACTGCCCAGTAGCGTCGAAGTCAGGCAGAAAGGGCAAAGAGTTACCCTCAAGGCGAAATTCTCGGCCGGCATACTCCCTCGTTCTTGGCGGTACGTCTTTCTCCTGGCTATAGAATGCGTCTTGGTATACAACATCAGGCAAACTGTTGTCTTGCATGGTTGCACAAACGTCTGCTGCTGATGGCGGCGAGTGATCTAAAACCAAAGTCCAGGAGCACCCCAGCTCAGAAAGTATGGCGGACGATTGCGCTTGAGCCGAAATTGATACAAGACTCTTGACCGGGGAAGGAGAGGACAGCTGCGCACATGACTTTTCACCACTTGATGTCATAGAAGAAGCCTCAGCCGAGCTGGAAAGCTTTTGGAGCCTCTTCTCTGCCTTGGTTTCATCGCTCTTCTGTGAGCTGCTCTGCTGGCTCAAGCGCAATTTTGTAGTGGGATCGCTGGGGTCCTTGACAACAGGAAAACCAAGGCTCTGGTGCTCCTCTCTCTTAAACTTGGCACCATTTCTGGGATGCTTTGCTTTCTGTGAGGATTGAAATCTCACATGTCGCTGTGTATTTGTACTTGGGCGACGTTCTGAGACCTTCCCGCCTCCGTTCACGAGCGGCATCGTTCCCGACAGGGCTGATGCAACACCATAGTCGGTCTTGGGTCGTTTGGCAGTTGATGACTCGACACTTGGCTCATTCTGCCGCTTCGATGGGACTCTCGTACTTTTCAGCACTGCTTGAATCAGGGGATCCTTACTGATGAGGCCATCCTTGTCAGCCGCGTCGATCAACTCCTCAGTGACTGGAAGTGCGGGCAGCTGGCCGGTCTTCTGGCCACTGAAACAAACACCTTTAGGCAAGCCAACAACAGTATGTTGTACAGGGGATTCAGTGGATTTAGAACCGGATTCGCGGCCGACTGTCCTCCCAGAATCCCCCGCAGTGGATAACTTGTTGATTGTCGTTTTGGAGATCACCTCAGCTTGGGCTATTTCCACTTGTGGCTCTGTAGGCTGTTCGGTCTCTTGCGCAAGCGTTGTTCCATGGAGAAGCTCCTCGTCAGAGTCATCTGGAAACAAGTCCGCATCGCCTTCTTGGGTTGCTGCGAGAATGCCTTTCTCGTCAACTACCACGCTAATGGAAGGATTCTGGTTCCCTTCGGCGGGTTGAGAGGATTGTGCCAAAGAAGGCAGCAAGTTTTGTGGAAAGAGATCCTCGACAGACTGTAGTGTTGTGTTTACCGCGTCCTCGAATGGTATGGCCTGTACAAAACCTTCGAAAGAGATGTTTGAGCCCTCGTAAGGCCGCGCCTCCTCAGCAATAAGGTTTTTGATATCCTCCACATACTCGTCTTCGTGAACCCATCCCTGTGGCTGGGACTCACGAGGATCAGCGGACATAGACACAAGGGCCTCGGGAGGAAACGGGCTGCTGCCTGGGTTCGTGATCTGCATCCTTCGTTTCCGGCGCTTCGTCTCATCTCGCCACAGACCAGCCATACTGTGCACCAACTTCATGCTGGCTGGAACAGGGTGGTCCTTCTCAATAAAGTCATGGTGTAGACGCCGCTCTTTGACCATCCTCCGATTCACGATATCTTGGACGCATATATCGACCTCGATTGAGCAGTGGCTGACGCGAGGTAAGGTGTAGTCGTCGGTGATGTTGTCAGGGCAGACAGATTGGCTGTGCCAGATGTGTAGAGAGCTCTCATCCTCTTCGCTGTACTGAGGTACTGGAGAGCGGAAATTGACCTTTGCGCTCTCGAGGTAGTCACAGCCGTAGAGGTTGTAGTCACACATGAACTGCAGAAGATATTGCAAGTGCGCTTCATATGGCTGGAATTTCCGCTTCATGATGACTCCTTGTTGTAGGAGATCGGCCAATCTGGTCATGACGATAGGGTTGAACATGTAAATCTTGAGGAAGAAGCGATATCCGACGTGAAAGCCGTAGAAGGGCACGCCCTTGGCGAGTGTGATGCGCGCGACATATTTGGCGTGGTCGCTGTAGGTGTCCTTGCGGTAGCTCACAGCCAGGGCGTGATCGATGGAAAGGTGCAGACGGTAGATGTACGCGCCCACTTCCTCAGGCGCAAGGCTGCCAGTGTACTCGATGTATAGATATGGGAATGCACCGTGGACATGGGCACAGACTTTCTGCCCAGTCTGGGTCGAACCGAAAATGCGGACGACGGGAACTTTGGGCTCCTTGGACAACTGGTCCGGGCGTACATCCTTTCGAAGCTGGGGGTCGTATCTGGTCGGAGTCGCCTGGTAGAAGTCGATGCAGTTCTGACGAACCTTGAAGGGCAAGACATCCATGACGGTCTGTAGTTACCCCTGCCAGAATCAATGCCAACGTGAGGCCGGATCATCATCTCATTTTTTTATTGTTTCTTTAAAGAGAAAGATGTCGACTGTTACCAGGGAGCCTGCGCGATACAGACTAGGTAGAGGTAGAACGTCCTGGAGCTGAGCTTCAAGACTTGCATTGTTTCCTTTGACAGAGACGCGCTCCCTCGGCGTGTTAGTGAGTCGCGGCTCCATGCGCTAATAACTCTGGAGCATGGCGTCGCCAAACCAACGCCATTTGCACGTGGACATTGCTGACCAATATCCGCATGCATGTGGAACAGTGTTCCTTGCGGGTAGACCCCAGTGGGCGAATTCTGGATGAAATTAATTCTACAAGTGTGACCTGCAATGCCGTTAACTATCTAAGGATGAATGTGAAATGCTTGTGATCAGGTGTCTCCGTGCAAGTAGTACGGCCGTGATAGAGAAGCTGGCAAGGCCTTAGAGTTCCCTAAGAGCTGGAATAACCCTGACCCTAGTCTGCCGCCTCCAAGACCTAGAATAGGGCAGGCAGAGATGCCAGGGAGCGACAGCCGTTGCGAACTTGGGACAGTTCAGTCAACTTGCGCCCATCGGTTCAGATTCCTTCTCAAGTGAAAGGGAAGTCTAACTTAAACCTGCACGACCCGTCGGATGCCCTACACAGCACACTTTCAAGTCTTTGATACCTCTACTCATCGCCAACTTTCCACAAACCACACCGCTTGCCGCCATGCCTCCGCCGCCACCCTCACGGCGGGATGCCTCGACAGCGCCCAACAAGGAAGAGAACGCTTACATCCCGAGTTTCATCTCGAAACGACCATTCTATGCCGGAGAGAGTGAGGAGACAGACTACCTTGAACACCAGCGTCTTCAAAAGAAAGAGCAGGATTCAACATGGTACGACCGAGGCAAGAAAGGCAAAGCCGCGACCAAGTTCCGCAAGGGCGCATGCGAGAACTGCGGCGCAATGGGCCACAAGGCCAAGGAATGCCTCGAGCGGCCCAGAAAGAAAGGTGCGAAATACACGGGCAAGAACATCCAGGCCGACGACGTGGTGCAGGAAGTGCAGCTCAGCTGGGATGCGAAACGTGACCGGTGGAACGGATACGAGGCAAAGGACTACAAGCACGTCGTGGAGGAGTACGACCAGATGGCAGAACTCAGGCGACAGATGCGGAAGAAACAGGCGGGAGAGGATGGGGAGGATGTGGACGAGGGCGATGCCGGTGACAAATACGCCGAGGACGTGGACATGAGCAAGCACCAGCCTACGTCGACGAGGCAGCTACGTATACGGGAGGACACAGCCAAATACCTGCTAAACCTGGACTTGGAGTCGGCGAAATACGACCCCAAGACGAGGACGCTCGTCGACGCCGGTGCGACTGCCGACAAGGCCGCAGAGCTGTTCGCGGAGGAGGGTTTCGTGCGCGCGTCAGGCGATGCGGCCGAATTCGAGCGTGCAACAAAGTACGCATGGGAGGCCCAGGAGAAGAAAGGAGACACAAGCCAGCATCTACAGGCGAACCCAACGGCAGGAGAGTTCTACCGGAAGAAAGAGAGGGAAGAGGCCGAGAGGAAGAAGCTGGAGAAGGAGAAGGAGCTACGCGAGCTATACGGCGACAGCACGCAGGCAATGCCAGCTGCGCTAAGGGACATGACTGTCACGGAGAACGAACACTTCGTCGAATACGACGAGAACGGTCTAATCAAGGGGGCCAAGGCGTCAGCAAAGTCGAAGTACCAGGAAGATGTGTATATCAACAACCACACATCGGTGTGGGGCAGCTGGTGGTCAAATTTCCAGTGGGGCTACGAATGCTGTTACTCTACGATCAAGAACAGCTACTGCACAGGCGAAGATGGCAAGAAAGCCTGGGAGGCATCAGAGCAGCAGCGAACCGGCGCAAATCTTCTCGAAGAAGCAGCTGAAAATAACCGCCCAGAAGAAGCAGCTGCCTCGGAGGCCAACCCAACGGATGAAGCAAATAGCGAGAAGCAGAACCTTAAACGGACTAGGGAAGAGATGGCGAGTGGCATTACGGAGGAAGAGCTGGAAGACTACCGACGAAAGCGGACAGCGGCTGATGATCCAATGGCTAAGTTTCTGGGCAAGGATGAACTTGTACATTAGCAGCTCTTTGGGATATTATCTATCAAATTTTAACTCATGCTACCAAGGGCAACAACCCTTAGCTGAAACGCTCCAGCGACGACAATCTCACATACATTATTACAGTAACACAGCGACATTCTCAAGAATACGAAAACGTCAATGCTAAGTCCCATATAGCTGGACTACCCTCTATCCTATTATCCTACATGGAGCCTACTCCTTTCCATGGGAGGTTTTCCCACGGGAGGTGACCGTATTGCACAGGTTATTCCATAGGAGTTGAACCCCACGGAAGATTATTCTGTAGCAGGTTGGGCAATGAGCACTGCCCGGGTGGTCCACTACAGATGCTGTGACAGCCCAACGGACACCGGAGCAAAGCTCGTGCCCTGCCAATTTCAGTCGGATTCGTTCCTGTGATTTCGCATGCTTTGCTCCTGTTGAAAGGCGTGGCCCGAAAATGACAGTCTCGTGGCATTCCAAGACGGCAGCTATTAGAAAACCGAGGCGCATGGGTTAGTTCAGTGAATGTTGTGCGGTGCATGGATAGAGTCCCATATGGGCAAGAAGCATCAGTATAGCCCGGGGACAACAGATGGATTTCATGCGATGTGACATGTGCACAAACAAGCGGAGATACTGTCGCGATGTCTGGGAAGAAACGTGTCTTGTCATTCATTTATTCCATTGACCTAATGGCGTCGCATCGCATGCCTTGATCGATGACGCAAAACTCCATTTCCGTTTCCGTGACCAGCAAACCTAGCTGCCCAAGCCCAAATGCATTTTTGTTTTCATTCCGTCGAAGAGACCTTGTAGGAGAGCGTGGGTATAATCTACTCCTCCTCCTCCTCCTCAGCGTCGCCGCTGCCACCCTCGGCGGCCTTGGCCTTCTTTCTGCGGACACGGCCGGGGCGGCCACCACCGAAGGGCGAGGTCAGGGAGAAGTCGATGTGCTTCTGGGAGTCGAGACGGACGATGAAAGAGGGCACGTTGACGATCTGCTTGCCAACACGAATGTGGCGCTGGCGGATGAGGACACGAGCATGGTGGATGGACTTGGCGAGGCCGAGCTTGTAGACACAAGTCTGAAGGCGACGCTCAAGGAAATCCTCGACCTTCAGGGCGAGCACGTAATCGAGCTTCATGCGAGACTCGTCGAGCACACCGACACGCACGAGACGGCGAATCAGGGCGTTTCCTTCGAAGAGACGCTTGGGGTCCTTCTCGTCGAGGGTGAGCAGCTGACTGCAGGGTTTATTAGATCTTCAAAGTCTTGATGATTGAAGGCACGGGAGGATGAAAAAGTGCATACCGGGCAGCACGACGAATCTTGGACAGGGTGAGCTGGACACGCCAGACCTCACGCTTGTTCTTCAGACCATACTCGCCGACGAGCTTCAACTCAGAGTCGCTGTGTGATGATGGTCAGTTTGGATGCACTTCGACTTAAGCAGAGACAAGCTGCTGCTTAGTGGCCGGGCTATACTGACAGACGAGCGGCTTCGAAGGGTCTGTTGAATCGAGAGTTAGCAGGAGTCAAAGACGCCGATTAATTTCTAATTGAGTTGACTGTACCTTCTGGGCACCTTGGCCGTCTTGGAGTAGGAGAGCGGCGCCATATTTGCTGGTGTTGCGGATTACGGAAGGTATCAACGCTGCTGTCGTGGAAATCGGAAAGAAAAGTTCGCGGACCTTGGGTTTGCTTCGAAATGGTGGAAGGAACGTGGAAACCCACCCAATCACGTGATCCCGTCTTGTCGGGGTCGTTCCTGCCAAAAAAACCGAACCCTAACTTATGTAAGCGTCAAAATTCAGGGCAAGTCCACACCCAGACCAGACCTTCGCAGCCGCTAACCGCGATCTCTTGTGACAGCCCCCAGCAAGAACCGACGACCTCGACAACCTCCTCAACTAATTACCCAGCAAATCATCAGTCAAGATGGGTCACGCCGCTGGTCTTCGTGCAGGCACTCGCGTACGTATTGCACCGGGCCAATCGACGTCAAGGGGAGGCGAGATGTGGTTTGGGACGTCGAAATGCTGATTGTTTGCGAAACAGTATGCCTTCTCTCGGGACTTCCGCAAGAAGGGTATGATCCCTCTGTCCACCTACCTGCACCAGTACAAGTAAGCCGGTACCGAAGAAGCTCAGGAAGAGGCAGGGAATGAAGACACCTAACATGTACTTTCAGGGTCGGTGACATTGTGGACATCAAGGCCAACGGTGCTGTCCAGAAGGGGTAAGTTCCTACGACGACCAGCTGCGACGAACCTCGACAGGATCACGGAATCCTGACATTTGCGAATATAGCATGCCCCACAAGGTCTACCACGGCAAGACCGGCGTCGTTTACAACGTGACCAAGTCCGCTGTCGGTGTCATCATCTACAAGCGGGTCAAGCACCGATACATCGAGAAGCGTGTCAACCTCCGCATCGAGCACGTCCGTCTGTCGCGATCCCGAGAGGACTTCCTGCGCCGGGTGAAGGAGAACGCCGCCCTGAAGGCCAAGGCCAAGGCCGACGGCACCACCGTCCAGGTCAAGAGGCAAGCCGTCGCCCCTCGCGAGGCGCGCACGATCTCGTTCAAGGACAGCCGACCCGAGACCCTGGCACCTGTCGCCTACGAGACCACCATCTAGTTTTGGGGAAATCAGGGAGGGGTTCCGCTGGTTTACGATTGCTTGCTTTGTCTTTGCACGGGGTTCTCATACGGCACGGAAAGATTTCTAGCATGGTCCGGTATGGAAAGTGGCAATGCTTTTAGGGAAATTAAAAAAGATGAACCAACGACACATCCAAGGCTCCCGACCACGGTTTCTGGTGACAGAGGATCAGGCGTGGCGATGTTCGTCAGGGGGGCAAAATGACCAGACGCACTAGACGTGTTGGTCCAGAGTGGTGGTGTAGACTCTGAGAGGGGTTACGATTCCCAGCCGCTTTGCAAAGCGACAATCAACGAATTCTCGACGCACGACCTTGACGAGCGCTGTGAACGTGCCCAAGGCTCGAAATTGAAGCACCGAGAGGCTCAGTTCGAGTCTTTCAGCTCTCTGGGCCCCTTGGTTGTTGATTGATAACTGACCATGGATGGATCTCGAGTAATTCAAGATACTCTTTAAGTGCTCTCTGTGCACGACCCGAAGCTCACGGCAACGTGAATGAGCATGGTTGGGATTGCGGTCAACTCGTATCTACCATCGCTGATACTGATTGGGCCAGCTTTCCAGACCCTCCCTGTACTGGATCCAAGTGCCGGACCTCGAACATTCCGTTAAGCGACATCTATATCCCAGTCCAAGCGGCCTTAAGGTCGAGTGCTACGCGCGTATGATGCTCGGTTGGTTCAATATGTCTCGTAAACTACTGCCTCCCAACCCGGCCTCCCGTTGCATGACCTTCTATAACTAAACTTCCCAATCACTTCAACATCACAATCCGACACACAAAGCACTAGCTTTTTGGATTCACGGGCAGGGTGACGTTGTGTTGGTGGTTGTTGAAGAGCTTTGCTCGACTGTTTGCTGCGTGGCCGCAGCATCTATGTAGTGGACCACCTGGGGCAGTGCTTACTACGTAACCTACTTCCCTATAGGACAACCATCTATAGGATGCCCTCTGTAGGATAGACTACTGTAGGATAAGCTCCTGTGGGATAGCCTCCTATACGTAACCGGGTAGAAGGCAAGGAAGCCACGGATGCTCAATAACGCCATTTCCGAAATCTTCAGGCATGTGGCTGCATTGCTGTAATCATGTATGTGGCCGCCTCGAAATTCCTTGAGATCCGATTAGAACTCCACTTTGTGATATTTCGGTGCTGCTTGCAGGTGCTTGTACTCACATGGGCACCATACCGCCAGGCTCATGACCATGCCCAGATAATCTGTCAAGTTCACTCAAGTCCAATATAATTTTCACATGCATAAGATGTCTCTGTGAAGGTCATAATACAATTCATACATGTGGGGCTGATGTATGAGTTGTGCCACATTGTCTTGGAATCTTAAATTGATCACTTGCATCATAGTTTGAAGCTCTTCCGACATCTCCTTTGGTTGAAGAAATAGATCCTCATAGATTGGATGGAACACATTCCCTCAATTTTAGTAAAAAAGGCTCTTGAGAAAGAAGCACCCAGCAGTTAGGGCGTGCAGACTTTAAATCTGCGAGCTGTGCATAGGCCCATCACGCCGTTGTGCGACCGGACCACAATACCAGTTGGGGCTCCTACAGAAGAGGGGCAGTCTTTCTATACCTTGGTAGTGGACCAGGGTTCTTGAGTTTGATCCGTCCGCTCGAGGCACTAAAGACAAAATAGTCCTACATACAACATGATATACAGAGCATATGTCAATAATGATCACAAGTATAAATGCCCCTGAAATCTCGGGGTGGCATGTTCAAGACTTGAGGCTCATCTGATGATCCTGGGCCACCCCGGCAGCTGCGTCACTGCGGGACTGGGGCCTCGGGAACTAGCTCCCAAATTAGCAGTGCAAGCAGCAAGGACCTTGCCAGACACATCCTCCAACGCGGCTGATGATAGCAAACCGACACGTTGGATGTAATCAATCCTCTCTTCAACCGCCCCTTCGCGCCCTGGTCCAACCCAAAACCCCCTCTATACTCGGAGGCTGTGCAATGATTAGGTCGAACCAGTCGCCCAGAATCATTCACCTTCATGGTTTCATGCTGCATACTGAAGCGAGGGAGAGCGTAACACCTCGACCGACCTTCCGAGCCTGTCTGGGAGCTACTGCAGCTTCGCCGGCTTCCACCCCCTTCCCCAGGACGCAACAATGGGGGGCTGGGCAACCTTCCTGCTGACCTACCTCTTGGGTGGTGTCACTTTCCTCCCTCTTCTTGTCCTTACCATATTTCTGCATGCCCACTTCACCCTTCCCCGTCGACAAGATGCCGATCCGAGCGGGGACACTGGAGCAGATGATCTCGTCCAGCCGGGCGACGACCTCACGCCCCTGCAGGCTGCTCAGAAAGAAACAAAGGAACAAGCAAAACTCAAGGCTGCCAGTCTCCAGGATGCAGAGACTGCAGCGGGCTACTTCGCCGTATGTCGAGAGTATACTCCCATGGGGATCAATGCCAAGCCCATCGAACGATCAACGCCTGTTGGCTCCACGACGGTAGCAGCTCCCAGTCAGAGCGTATACCAGACCATGTATCGGAGTATATTCGACAGGAAGCAGAACCCAAGCCCATTAGACAACGGCAAGAGTGTGAGCATGCGACCAAAGAAGGCTGGGAATGTCTTCTACGTGGTATTGAGGTAGGCCCTCCCCTCCAGGAAACCCCCCCCCCCAAATGGTCGTCCCATGCTGACCTCGCTTGCTTGTAGACATGGCCATCTGATGCTATTCGATGACGACGAGCAACTCGAGGTCCGACATGTCATATCTCTGATCCATCACGACGTCAGCATATACTCCGGCGGCGATGTCACACCGGAAGGGGAGCTTTTCATTAAAAGAAATGCTATCTGTCTCTCGCGACGGACTGGTGGCCCGTCAGAATTACCGCCGGATAGCCAGGTTTCCAAGCCGTTCTATCTGTTCTCAGAGAATTGCTCCGCAAAGGAGGACTTCTACTTCGCATTACTGCGAAATCAGGAACAGGCGTTCCCCGCCGGCGAGACGACGGCCCGGCCTCTTACCTTCGATGTCAAGAACGTCATATCTTTGGTGCAGAAGCTTCATTCCTCCGAGGAGCACCTCCAGACCAGGTGGCTCAATGCTATGATCGGAAGACTTTTCTTGGGGCTTTACAAGACCGCGGACATCGAAGCCTTTATCCGAGAGAAGCTAACAAAAAAGATCAGCCGGGTTAAGCGCCCTGCCTTCTTGTCCAGCATCGAGATTCGCAAAATCGATACCGGGGAGTCCGCCCCCTTCTTCACAAACCTTCGCCACAGAGACCTCACGGTCGAAGGAGAATGCTGTATGGAATCTGATGTGAAGTATACCGGTAACTTCAGGATCGAAGTCGCTGCTGTCGCGCGACTTGACCTTGGGACCCGGCTAAAGGCTCGCGAGGTCGACTTGGTTCTGTCCGTGGCGCTGAGGAAGCTGGAGGGCCACTTGCTCTTCAAGATCAAACCACCCCCAAGCAACCGGGTGTGGTTCTCCTTCTCACAGATGCCCAAGATGGAAATGACTATCGAACCTATTGTGAGCTCCAGACAGATCACTTACACTGTGATTATTCGCCAGATCGAGGCTCGCATCAAAGAGGTTGTCGCGGAGACCCTTGTCCTGCCCTTCTGGGATGACACCCCGTTCTTCAAGACCGAGCACAAAAGATGGAGAGGTGGCATTTTCGAAGGAGACGATGCTGTGGAGCCATCTTTGGACCCGGAGACCACGGCAGCACAGGGAGGGGAAGTCGACGACGTGGAGACTTTGGACACCGGGACGCCTCCCAACTCTGAGCTTCCACCGATGGAGAAGAGTCAGAGCATGCCTGTGATCGAGCCAGTGCAAACATCACCGTCAACGAGTCTATTTGGGCTCAAATTGGGCAGAGGCAGCAAGGCCCCTCAAACCAACCCATCGTCCCCTACAGTGGACAGTATGGACCCCAAGCATGTAAAGCCGGACGCCTCATCTACAAGCATCGACGTCAAAAAGGAGATGCAGGCGAAACAGCGCCCTGTCAGGTCTGGCTCTTTTGTCGGGGAGCCAATTCCAATCGTTTCAACCGAGACTGTGAATGCTGATGTATTCAAGCCCGCATCCCCACCAGGAGAAAGTTCGGCAGCTAGTGCTATGGCCAGACTTTCATCCAGGTCGAAGGCTGCTTCTGGTGCAGGCTCGCCCCTCACCTCTCCCCACAGGAACTCGATCATCTCGGTTGCCTCTGCCCAATCCAACTCGTCATCCAAAGAGAACACGGACAAGGAAACAGAGCAAGAGGAGACGCCGAAGCTGCCACGCCGGGGCACTGCATCTTCGACTAACAGCAACACCGGCGAGGGCAGCTCTGGGCCTGGAGGTTCCCCCACTCCATCTGTCAAATCGTCCAAGACGAGCACCGGATCCCTGACCCGTGGGCTATTCCTGAAAAGGGAGAACACGACGGATTCTGCGTCCACGGCCGCGACCGGTAATTCCAACACGGAGACGCCCAAGCGGATTCCGACCAGTCTCGCTGCCGTATCTAGCGCAGCTGGGGCGGCGCGACGTTGGGGTCTGAATGCTTTACAGCGTCATGGAAACGACCCGGTGAAGCATGGAAATGGGGGAGAGGCGGAGCCTCAGCTCGACCTGAGCAAGCCGATGGGTGGGGGCAGACCGCTCCCTCCTCCCGGCATTCCTCTGCCAATGCCAGACAAAAAGACAAAGACGGCAATACCAGTGCCCAGAAGAAAACCGGTGGCTGCCCCTCCGCTGCCTGAGCGGGCATCTGTTGATTCGAAGAGTCAGGACACTAAGCGCCGGCCTGTTCCACCGCCTCCACTGCCGAAGCGGCGGCGGCGGACAGATGAGGATATGCATGGGCAGGGTGAGGACATGCTCGTGGTCGAGGCGCCCATCGCTGACTCAGAACCAACAAGCCCGCTACCTGATGAGGCAGATGCATATCGGCACCCATTTATAGAGGACGCGGAGGAAGACCTGGACCCCTTCACGATGGAGGACAGCAGCGGGACACCTCCCGCCAAGCCCTCCGAAGAAAGCAAGCATACTTTCAGCGCCTCCAAAACGCAGGGCGAAGGCGCAACCGACGATGAGTATGAGGCTTGGATGGAGAATACCGGAGAAGACGAGCCTCCTCCGGAGTATGTCACCAGCGAAGGCCTCACGCATTAGAGCAAGTTGGCTGTGTTCTGGTTGAGAGCGTGATAGAAACAATCGGGGCATCGGAGTTATCTCACCATATCGATCATGTACATACATACAAACAACAAACAAACACACACCAGCACAACGTCCCGGGCGCCACAGGATAATGACACAACAGGGTATTCGGACAACATGGATAGGAGTTTGCTTGCGGGAGTTCACAGGGAAGGAGCATCTGTAAGGCATTACATACATACCCCCAATCAGAATCAACGACCGTAAACGGTCTATTAAGGATCAACTCGCGTGCACTTCGCCTGTTCAGCGATTTTTACTTTACACAGTCCTAACGTCAAGTCCAGAGACCTCACCAGATTTAGCCGGCAGCCGGGAGAGGCAAGCCAAGGAGGCATGTCGAAACAATATTCCTCGTCCCATGTACTCTTGAGCTCTCACCCAGAAGAGATCAGGCGCAGGCCATTCGCAGAGGGCCAACACCCCCTAGGCAAACGGAAAGAAAAAGCTTGGGGGATGTGGTGACTCCCGACAAGCTTTTGCCGCGCACTGCACGCCCCCTTACTTCTTGGCCCATTGACATCTCTCGGGGGAAACCGGGCAAGACTGCAATGCACGAGATGGGCGATTCTACCAGACACTTTTTTCCATCCATACCGCTCTTTCTCTTTCCCGGTCTCGAGCACAAACAACACATACACACACGCACGCACGCACGCAAACATTGTCAGCAGCCAGGCAGTCCCCTCAACTGCCGGCGGAATTGCGGTCCTCCGGTGTCCGCGCCAAGCTGGCCACTTGCATCGCACTCGGGCCTCTGGGTAGGAAAGGCTGGACGTGTGACCGTTGGCTAGCCCCCGATGGTAGAGCAGTGGGTAGCATAGTAATAAAGAGAGGAGGGAGAGAGTGTATTGCTTTTCCTGGGCAATAACGAAACACAGTTTATGTGCGTGTGTTAGTGTTCTCGTGTTTGTGTTGTAGTCGTGTCGTGTCGAGCTGGGAGCGGGCCACCTCCCGGTGGGAGTCTGGAGGGTGGCTGTCACAATTTCTACAGGCGACTTGGCGGTTCAACGATGCGACAGCCGCCGATTGGCGCCAAGCCGCCGGCTAGGGAGGGCGGCGATCCATATATGTAGGTACGGTGACGAGGGCTGGCATTTGTTTCACGGGCGAAGCACACGCACACGTATTCGCAGCAGGCCCGTTGTTGAGACGATGCTTCACCATGGGTGCACAGCGCCTCGATCCCTTGGCCGGGAGGGTGCCCAGTCGTCCATCGGTGAGCTGGCAGGGCTCAGGGCTGGGGGAGAGCGTGTCTGGCTGTCGGTCTGCCTCCTTCTGCGCTGCCCCCCCCCCCTTTTCCCTGCCCGCTCACTTTGCCCTCGATCCCCGATGGCGAATCGCCCGCTTCCCCGGGGCGCAATGAGGAGGGGGCGATCTTGATCCGGAGAGGTGTGCGTGAGCGTATCTTCGAGTGTGAGAGTGACCTCAGTGAGTGTGCGTGTGCGTGTGCGTTGTTTCTGTCCTTGCGCATTACCCGTCTTGGTATGCGTCTAACTTGTTTAAAATTGATTTGGGTTTTTGTGCTCTTCCATGCCGGCTGACAGGGCGGTGCGAGGCTGCGCGCCCAACTGGGCCGGAGGGGGGCGTTCTGGACCTGTGCGACGACGCCCCGATGCGACGCCCGTGACCGTGCAAGGCTGGGCAGAGGACACACAATAGGACGAACGGACGAATAACTCTCTCTCAACCTCGTCGAGGTACCCGTCTGCAGGGGGGGTTTTGGTTTCTGATCGGCGGTACAGCCAAGGCTTTCAGCTGTCGTAGGTCGCACGAGACGTTGAGGAAACGGTCAATCGACGGAGGCCAACTCTGGGTACATTGGGTTCTCTCTCTCTCTCTCTCTCTTTTGGGCGGTGACCATCGCACTCTCTCACGGCCTTGCCTGATTCTCCTGGTGTTATTTACCAAGAGTTTGTGAGACCAACCAGTGAGACTGGCACTCTGGTAGCTGGGGCAGCCGTCAGCATTCTGTCTCACGATTCGTTCCGGAGTGACGACTTTAGGGGATTTGGTGACCTCAGGACTGTGGGATGACTTCCGAAATCATTCTCAGCCGCAGGGACACATTGGAGCTCGGCGGTGCCTGTCTTTGTGCTTTTCTATGCCATGCCCGTGGAGTAAGAATTATGACCGGCTGCTGTTCGGTGATCGACCAAAATGATGGATCAACACTTGGTTGCTCGGGATCCCCGTGGAGGATACACACATATCCAAGATGTACGAGCACACACACACAAAAACACACGCGTCCCGCAAAGCCCCCGACAAAAATAGATCAGCGGCGACGGGTCACCATCTGGGAGATCCGGAAGCTGATTCAAGCTTCCAAATAATAAGATCTGCGCTGCAATATCCAGGTCATCGCCCAGAGGGGCTTGACCCTCTTGGCCAGACCAAGGGCTGAAGTCAAGAAGCTTGGGGACGGGACAATCCTTGGATGGCAGGCAAAGTGCGGCCCGCCGACGCAAGACTTGCAGGCCAAGGAATCCGATCCTAGCGGCACCGGCCGCAGTCGACAGGAGCGAGCTCGACCAAACCGGTCAGGGCTCAGGGAGGGAGGTCAGTGACGGGCTGTCCCCATTCTGAAGTTCATCGGCCGGCGATTGGCGGCTGCCTTTGACCTCGTTCGGGTCCTGGTACAACCTTGATGTTCATGTCATGCGTATGCTGTGGTTCATGTTCGATGTCATTCAGTGAGCTCGGCAGGCGAGAGCGAAACCGTCGCAGACGACCAGTCCGAAGCTCGGGAAATTAGTGTTTTGCATACAGACAGCCAGGCATGCCTATTGCTCGCAGATAAGAACAATGCAGAATTGCAGCATCGGAACTTGGTGGCAGACACAACTCCTCATAGACGGCGAACGCAAGCACATTGCATCTGCATCTGCATCTGCATCTACATCTGCATTGCATCGCACTAGACCACCAACCCATGGGCAGCCTGAGGCCGGACAGAGGGAGCGTGACTGTCTGCAGGCGACGACGTTTGGAGGAGCCAAGGGAGGATCTGTTCCTCGGGTCCGCACTGCACTCAAGGTGTCCCAGCTGGCTGCGAGGCTTACTGTCACCCCCGACCGATGACCGCCCTCGACGCCACCGGCGTAGTAGCATCATGTTAAATCCCGCGCCGTCCAGCCTGCCGTGCCTGGTCGCTGGTGGTACGGATGACGGAGGCGATGCGGCACCGTTGAGGTGACGGGAGACATTGCCGATCTCAACGGGCGTCTGTCTGACTTCACATAGCAACCAGCTCTCGCACATCACCGAGTGGCTGAGGGGCTGACCAGCTGGCATGCAAATCGATGACCGCCCGAAGAGCCACCGCCTCTTAAGCCCCCGATGAATGAGAGTTTCCCCTCCCCCCCCCCTAGCCGAACATTCCAAGGCCACGTTTGAAAGCTGCAGTGCGACACCAGTTTCTCAAAGCGAAAGGAATCCGGGACAGGACCAGGAGGCAGCAGCAAGCACTAGCGGGTGTGTCTGGAAGGGAAAATCCGGGGAAGCCAACCATGTTCGTGTCTCGCCCGTCAGGTGTGGTAGCACGACGGGGGTTCAGAAGGGGCGAAAAGGGGGAAGAGACAGGCAAGACCACCTGCCAGTACCGTACGGACTTGAAGATTCCGCGCGGACTCCCGGGCCCGGGCGCTGTTGCTGTCGCTGCCAGTATCAGGTCGTGGGGGTCACACAGATTGTCTGACTTGCGTCTGCCAAGGTCGTAGGGACCTGCCAGGGCCGGTCATCGATCGTTGAACTGAGGCCCCGGGGCAGGCTGTGTGGGAGCTGCTTGGCGGGCGTAATTGTCACCCTTGAGGACAACTGTAGGACTAGCAAAGCCTATTGATCGGTCGGTGTCTCGAAGAGGTTGGGCACAAAATTCGGTGGACAATCAGGGGCAAATAACAGCCATTTCTCCACCATCGTCCTCGCATTGATCCATGGTGCTTGGCAACATCTTCATGGAGGGGATGAGAGGATGAGTAAGTGAGGGATGAGGTTTGAGACGAAGAGGAGAGGGCCAGACACTGACAAGCCAAGGTTCAGAAGAACGGCGGCACAACATTGGCGTCCACGGCGCACATTGACGGACTTGGTCACCTTGGTACAGCGGCAACCTGAAGCGGTGTCGGACGAGGAGGCAAACTCTGATTTCAGGACTCTGCAGACTCTGTCGACTGCTCTACAACTTGGAGCTTCGTTAGCTGTCGCATGGCAGGTGGAAACTCACGATGCCGCAACCCCGGGAAGGGCCAGGCGGCAGATCAAGCATGTCATCTGTATGTACTGCTATGGATTAAGACAGGACTAAAATGAGGGCAGACGACTGTGATTGGGCTATGTACATTTGGGCTTCTGCCGATCGATCAATGAGGTTCTTTTTATTTTCCTCACTCTCCCGACACCCCCATCACTCCCGCGCTCCTGCTCCTGGACAAAAGCTATAGGATTGGAAGGAGGAAACGAGACCACCCTTGCTGTATTATACGGGGTCTGGCCCATCTGAACCAGACGGAAACAACACTTGCTCAGTTTGTGACGTGGTATAGCACAACCGCTTCTCCAATCTCCGCGAAATCATCGCGCCCAGAAGAACCATCAACGCCTGTGCCAATGACTGCAAATGCTAAGGTCACCCAGTTCTACCCTGCCTGCTCCGTTGTACCTGTTTTGAATCGTCCCTCGTGCCAGGCTGCCACGCCCATCTTGAGAATGGAATTAATGGAAAGGGCTGCCTCTGTTCAAGCCCGCAGCCGCGCCTGCATTGCCGGCAGCGGTGATCAGTATCCAGCCTTGCCGGGCATCGGCGGCAGAGAGTGGCTGTTCTCCCACTTGGGCGGCAAGTGGTTGTGGCAGAACGTCTTCGTGGTCTTGAGATTGAACGATGCGCTCTTGGTGGCATCAATGACCACGCTAGGATCGTCATAGCTCTCCGGCTGACAGCACTGGATATTCTTGATGAACCGGACGTTGGCGATGTCAGTGATGGTGGAGCGTTTCTTAGGATTAGGGTTCAGCATCATCAACAGGACACGACGTAGTGCTGGCCGGTTGAGGCACTGGTCGAAGGGTGCATAGCTCGGGTAGTCGTTCTCGGTAATAGTTGCGTTGCCATCGATATGTTTGGCATTCCACTTGTCAAAGGACTGAACGAGTAAGGTGTAACTCTGACACCTCTCTGCGCCAAAGACGGCCTTTTCCCAGAAATTTGCCGAGGACATCATGTTGAGCATCACGCAAGCAGCGCTCCACACGTCAAGCATGCGCGGGTCGTACTGTTGATCCCTGGCCAAGACCTCTGGGGCCATGTATGGCTGGCTCCCGCAGATGCCGGGATTACACATTCGAACTTCTCCGTTCATCTGTCGGCCGCACTCGCCACCCGACTCCCTCGCGGCAGGGTGAATCCCAGAAAATACTTCTGTGACGCCAAAGTCTGTGATTTTCAGCTTGCTATCGCTGGTCAGGAGCAGATTCTCTGGCTTGATGTCTCGATGCGCGATGCCGTTGCTGTGCAGGTAGTTGAGCCCCTGGATCAGCTGCTTGAACAGGCAGAGGCGGTCTTTCTCCCGGTCCTCGCTGGACAAGTACTTCTTGTTGATCAAGCTGTGAAGATCGCCCTCGGAACAGTACTCCATGACGTGATTCCATCGCCCATGATCCACGCACAGGCGCACAGTCTCAACGATGTTGGGGTGGTGCAGGCTCTTCGCGAGACTGTACTCGGACTTGATCTTCTTTTCGTATTCCTCTTTCGTATCGCCTTTGTCCTTGCTCCGGAAGCACTTGACCGCGTACAACTCGTCAGGGAAGCCCTTGCGCGACATGATCCGGACCGTACTTGTGGCGCCCTTGCCCAGGGTCCGCGTAAGTTGCCGTGCGAATGGGTGCTTGTGCTTGTATTCAAATTCCTTGAGCAGGTCACCGACGTCAATGGTCAATTCGTCGGGCAGACTCAGGCTTAGTCGCCGGGCCTTGACGCCAACACCAGCCTCCGGTCTCGCGTAGAATACTGCCGCAGGACCAAGCTCGCCGTCTTGAGCTTGGTGTTTTTGGCCGCCATCAAAACTACTGGCCCGCCTCAGGTTGGCTTGTTTCTTAGAGCTGCGTCCGTTGCCGGTAGCAAAGTTCACCGCACGATTGCGAAGTGTGAGGCCTGTCGAAGCACGGTTCTTCTTGTGGTGCAAGAAATCCTCAGGCGTCGGGGCCAGCAGATTTTTACTGCGCTGCTTGCCATCTTGCATCTGTGTGCCTGGCGAGGGAGGTGTGTTGGAGCCAGGTGTAGTGGCCGTTGACCTGTTCATTGACCACCTCCGGTTAGCCTCCAGTGAGTCCTGGTGAGCGACAACCACCACGGGCTGATCTTCGTCGCCCTGTTGGCCGTTGCGCTTGAAAAGGTTGGACATGGTGCGTTTGAAGCTGTGCGTAGATCCGCGAGTGCTGCGTCGCGAGTCTTGCACTGAGCCCGGCTGCGATTCGTCGGCGGATGTTCTGGCGGTTGAAGGCGGCGAGATAGGTCTTGTGGAGATGCTCTTCCTGGGACTGGCCGGTGTCTTCTGAGGGGTGACCGGGTTATCAGCAACAATGTGCGTGTTGATGTTGGCCTCGAAGTTGTGGTTGGCGAAAGGTCCTTTGCGCAAGTCGATTTTTGGCGGTGGGACAGCGGCGCCGTCAGACTCGATGGAGGGAAAAGGGATCAGAGAAGAGTCAGTGAGGTCGGGATGACCCTGGTTATCGTTGCCCCTGTGGGTGCGAAATTCCGAGGACTGTCTGCCGCTCACAGGTGTCACTGGCTCGTTGTGTGCGACACTTTCGGAGTCCTCATCGCTCTCCTCATATATGGGATTTGACAAGTTGGAGGCGAACTGTGGTGGAGAGGAAGACGACAGGCTGCAGTCGTCTTGGAGTGAGTCTAAAATAATGGTAAAAGTTGAGTTATCTCGAACAGCATAGGCAGACTGAAGTGAAACATGTTGACAAAGGGAGCAAGGGATGGTGGGAATAATTACCTGAGGTTGATGTTGCAGCGGTTGCAGCGGTTGAGGCTGGAACTGCAGAGATCGGGGCGGATGGTTGTTGAGACAATGCAGGAGGGCCCAGCATGGTTGAGGAAGCCATTGCGGACTTCGGGAAGGAAGAAGGAAGGAGGGCGGAAGGTTATGACTAGATTGAGTTTGGAAGGCTGTCCTTGTTTCGAGGTAGTGCCGCTTGCCCCAGTAAAATCCCCAAGGCCTGGTTCACGCCCCTCACCTGGTCTGGGTGGAGGGGGGGTTGGAGGCTAAGACGTCAAGAGGCGGCTAAGAAGGGCCACACGACGAGGTTTGAGTGGACAGAAGCAGAAACGCGCTGCACTGGGAGAACCGGAGGTACCGAGTTCCCACGATTCCCGTTGCTGACAGCGAACAAGTTCTGGCAGCTCGTGGAAGAGGCAGCTGAGCGTGGGCGTGGGCGTGATTTAAGCACTCGACACTCGCACAGGTGCAGGCGAGGTTAAGTTCACCACCCTCCAATACGGGAGGCCGTTTTGGGGGGGGGGGAGTCGATGGAGGAGGGGCCGAGGGGCTCAGCGGAGAATGGTTGCTGTTTCTGGCCTCGTCCGCGGGCTGTCCCAGTGTGTGATGTGTTGCTCCTTCACGACGGCGAGAATGGTTGTCGAGAGGGAGGATGCCTCTCAAATATAAGGTGGCGGATGGGTCTAAGGTAACCCGAGTGGTTTATATGTGACGATGGGAACTTTGAGACAGGTACGACCAATGCCGAGAAATTGATACTTGCTGCCAAGCAAGTACGTCCTGATGCAGACGAATTCGTGTAGCCGGCGAGACAGCAGCGTGATATGGTGATGATACGGTAGGTCGAGGCAGCGTCTCGGGTGGTACCTGAAACGGTGCGAGATCTACCGTCGCAGTGATGGAAGGCGAGATGGCGAGTCGTCGAGAGCCAAGAGCTGGGGAATGGAGTGGATTGGTCGGGGTCGTGGTCGGGGTATCATAAAACAGAAAAGTCAGATCCGATGACAGAAGGGCGCTTGCTTCTTCCTGATCGCACTGTCTGTTGGAAGGCAGGGAGGAAGGGTAGGTAGTGGAAGAAGATGTAATTTTGCAAGACAGGAAAGATATTCGAGGGAGATGGGAAGGCCCTGTTCAAGAGGGTATGTTGTCTGGGAAAAGTAGGGACTAGTAGTCGCATGCCCGTGTGCGAAAGCGGCGAGGCGAGGCGAGGCCAGTCCAATATGCAATGCAACTTGACATCCAGAGAAAATGCAGGAGAAGGGATGGGCGGACGGGGGTTATGACTGAAGGTATTATTGGATGTGGGCAACGTCTTTGCCAGGCTTGTTCGACACCCAAATCAGTCAGTGCGTCAACAACGATCAGCGACTGGCAGCAATCGGTCGCTTAGGTTCTGGGGAAAGAATGTGGACAAGGTGGGACATTTCTTGGTTCTTGCAGCACCGCACCGCGTGCCCGTAGTGCGGATGCGAGCCATGTACCGGTCCCAGCCTTGGTGTAAGCCGGCCTAGAAGGGGGGGGGGGACCAGCGTTGCGGGACTTTGGAAGTCTGGATATCGTGGGCTCTGCCCTGATACCGAGCACAAAGGGGCCCCCAAACTAGCCGCAGATAGTAACCCTCTTTGATGAGCACCACAAGGTACCCATCGCCGACGGTGCTATACACGATTATGGGCTACGACTGCTAGAGCATACTACGTGCTAGTGCGACAGTCGAGAGATATGGAATTGCGTCTATGCACCGTCTCAACAAACATTGGGCACAAGCACAAGTTGTGCCCATGCGCCAAAGTCCTGCCGTGGCCTAACTTTCTGGCACTCTGCCCGCCATGATCGGTGACCATGGCGCTTGGCTGGCAGCTCACTTCTCTAGAGCACACCAAGAACGGCTGGGGATCACGATGGGTCTCGAAAAGCACGACATGCAAGGTTGACTTTTGTTGTTGGCAGCTACCCCCCCCCCTCAGAGCCCTCCGCCCTCCATCCGCCCTGCTCCCTCCCAAGCCTCTGGCTCCCCCAGGACCCAGGACCCAGCCCTCAAATGCAGGCTGTCGCAATAGCGGAGGCCATGCCAGCAGACAGGCCTGGCAGACTGGCTGAGGACGTCCACCCAAGCCGATCAATGAGGCTTGGCTTGGGGCCAGCGCCTGTCTCTCTCGCACCAGCAGACTGGAATTGGGCAATGCCAATGCCAATGCCATGTGATGCTATGCAATGCCAGCCGAGGCTGCGTGCTGGTTTTTCCCCGTGTCCCTGTGTCCAGTTCAATTCGACAATATTAATGGAGACGACAGCCCCTACTTCGAGTCGAACAGCTCATTCCCGACTGTCCTGTCAGTGTCACTCCTGACCAGTGTGGATTCCAAAAATGAGCGATTTTCGAGATTTTGGCTATCTGCACCGTCCTCTGTAATATCCGGCTCCTTATTGCCGCGCGATACGGTTGGGAAGCGCACCATGCCTGTCCAGACCAGCCGGGCCATTCGAGTACCTCGACTTGGCAGTCCCGTACCGCCGACAATTCAAGCGAATCCCCGGTCCCTGACACCTGCCTGACCATTGGATGGGCACGGCAAAGTCGGCTTCAGCCAGACACACAATGCACACTCACTAAGTGAATTTTTCACCTTCACTCGCCCCGTCCACGTGCGTGGTGGTTTCTTTGTCATGATGCGGCAAAACACGTCGGTGGAATGATATGGCATTGTCTGCCTGCTGTGCATTTCAAAGCAGGTGCTGTTTGTCAGCTCGGGCTCAGATGCACCTGCCAGCGATGGTCACGATCGAGGGACAGTACTCCTTGGTCGCAGCCTACTATCGTACTGCTGAGATGTCGATTGGCCAATTGTGTTGGTTCGGCCCGTGACCTCGTCCTCTCACGCCTGTCAGATATTGCCATCGGCCTGGCCAAGGCCCCGTGCCCAGAAGCTGGCCCTTCGGTGCTAACTGCCTAGAGTTCAGCATATTGGTGGGTTCTTCCTCTCCTCCTCCTTCCGTGCAGCCAACGTCTTGGATGCAAGGGCATTGTTGCAGTCATCTATCAGTCATTACACGATCCTTCTGTGGTCACCTCAGCAGCACTTCAGCCCACTTGTGCACCAACCTGGTGGGTGGGGACGGCCGTCGCTGAGTACGGCCATCCGCGAGACGGAGGTTGACGTGAGTGCGAAAGGCCGAAGGCTTCAAGGCCATCTAGTCTAAGCAGGAGTTGTTTGCATAATCAACCAGCCGAGGCGGCTCCTCTCCCCTGGGACTGGTACTGTGTAGGACAGCGCCTTCAGACGGTACATGTCATTTGCGTACAAGTACTACTTACAGGTACTCCCTCCACCATTGCTTGGCGATCCGCACCGTTTCGAGAGGAGTCCAAATCGAAATCGGCAACCCCACGAAAGCATCCAGGGTTCAAGGGCAATGGGCGTGGGCAGGGCAGGGCAGGCAGGGCAGGCGTGGACAGGGAACAGGGCTCTGTCGTCATCTTAGCAGGCTCACGAGGTGCTCGCCTATCCTTGTCAGCCTCCCCTTCTCCACATTTCGGTCCCCAGTCGAATCTCGTCTCCAGATTTCCGACTCTAAATTGGTCTTGATCATTACAAAGTATGCGTACGTACAAAGAAATCCTGCGAATGGCTTGGGGTCTAGGGAGATCTGGCTATTGGACTGCTATGGCCACCCCATTACATCATTGCCTCTGCCTCGGTATCTGCCCGCTCGGACGCCGTCCACATCGACGGCTTGCGGGCTCACTCGCTCAATTCAATCACTGGCGCGCCGCCCACACCCTCCTGGTGGTTAGCTGATATGGTGAGAACACCAGATGCCGCCGTGGGTTTGTATTTGACTTTGATACGTCTCTCTGGGCAGAGTGAGCCCAGACGACGCAATTGTGGGAGGATGCACCACGCAAGCCTTCTTCGAGTGCCAGCCAAGGCCCCCAAGGCCCCATTACCCAAGGCTGCGAGGCTTGGTTCACTGGCAAACTGGAACCCCCATACTTGGATTGGACTATGGCCGCCGCCGCTCACCGCCGAGACCTGGTGTAGTTAATTTGCGCACGCGGGCACTCAATGCAGCGATCAACCATGACCATGACCTCTCATCCGACAAAGCCTACCCGGATATGCGCCGCGACCGCAACAATCTTGTCGATTATTTTCAAGTCGCTTCGCACACCTCTTCCATGACCGCCTTTTCATCTGTGATGCTCGACTTGTCTGCTGATCAACCACTGATGCAGGTCATCTTCAGATGACTGGATTTCTAACCGGATGCTCGCCGAAGAAGCCTTGGGTCATGATCGTTGTTGACCTCAGTTAGGCTGCACGTAGCAATCGGTGCGGCCAAGTTGAGTATATGGTGTGCTTCTCATTTTTCCGCGTCTCGCGCGCATCAGCCAGCATTATTCCTCCAGGCCTCAACAACAGGACACCACCAAGGCCTGGTTGTACCGATGCCCAGCCCTTCGAGAAAAATTCTAGGCAGTCTGGATCGATCCAACATGCACATGAGGTTCTTGGAGCCTGTCAGGGGACACTCCGGACTGGTTCAACCACTTGTGCCAAGTCGAGCATACAGGAACCGCTCCCTAAAGTGACGAAAGGCCGCACGCCACCAGCTTCGGTCCTACCGTTGTGAGCCGACGGCTCAATGCAAGCAATTACATGACACTGGGCGCCAATACTCAACGGCCGAGCGGAGGATTTTTCATCATCAACAGGAGACACCAAGACGCCAACAGCGGCATCCTCGGCCTCTTGACCAGTGTCAATATTGCTCCAGTGTCAGCTGGCTGTCGGCAACGTTAGGATCAAAGTCCGAAGGTCCTGGTGATGCTCGATCACCTTCCCAAGTAGCCCAAACAGCTCTGGATCCGCCCACGAGCACGTTCTCGGGGACTGATCAATCGACGGCGAGCCGACCCCGATAAGCCTGGCTGCCTGCCCCAGTTCCGCACTCGGATCAAGCACGGCGGTTGGCTCGCTTTCCATGCATGAGCTTCTGCACATGTCCTAAAACGACGTTAATCCTGCGACTCGCAGGGGAGACGCTTGATACGCCGGCTCGAGACGATTGGGTTCCGCTAGTGTCGACTGCTGCAGCCCTCTCGTCTCGTCACGCGCGGGCCTGAATCCCACCACCCCTCTCTCTCCCCTCCCCCCTAGTGCCGACGTCTGGGAGAGAAGCTACCGATCTGTCCTACAAGCGCTCCTGTGCTGCCCCTGGCTTAACTTGCCCGCCAAGACGAACACAATGAAGGGTAGCCGGATCTGGCACGACGTTCACTGATCGACTCAGGACGCAGAAGACAAAAGCTTGTCTATGCGGCTGGTCTTGGCTTTTAACCGCAAGGCTGAAGAGTTCGTAACTCCACGTTCGGTTATGCAAGACATGGCACCTGGAACAGGACCGTCACCCCAGAAGTCAACACACCCGGGGTTAACTCGTGGATGTCGTCCTACCAAGAGCCATCCGCTCTTGTGTATATGCTGGGAGCCGTCCATCGATTCTGCGAGTGCAAATCGACTCGACTTGTGCGCGGGATGTGATAGCAAGCGCAGGTCGGGTGAAAGATTCCGGGCTTGTGTTCATTCTGTGGTGTCCCTCAGCTTGCATTCACAATCAGTGTGGGTGCTCCCAATGGCAACTCATTCATCGCCATTATCCAGGGAGAGCAACCGGGAACGTCACAACTGCAGTCCCTACTGGACGGACTCTGTGGCGATCAACGCTGCTCTCATCGACGGACCAACGCAGGCTGCAGAGCTGCATCCAACATCAAGCATCACGAGGTGGACGGGGTGCAACCCAACATATGCATACATGCGCCCGCTGCATCCCACGGACAGTGGTTGGACGCACAAGGAAGCAGCGGCGCAACAAGTAACATGTTGCTTGTAGGGCTGGCGTCAGACCGACCACATCCCATCTATCCTTCAGCGCAGTCAGACCCCAACAGGCGGTGAGTTGCGAGGTGTAAATCTGATACAGCGCGCCTGGAAATCAACGTTTACTGCTTCTAGTGCGTTACCATTTTGTTTGGCGCGTCCGTCTTTCTGGTTCAGGCTACAGCCAAGGTCCGTCAGTGGAACACAGATCGATGCGCAGATTCTCCCGGCGGAGCGGGAATGCAACCACAGGAATGATATGCTTTGCTTCCGTGTCTTGCCACATTGGCGATGCGCCTTGTGGCTCTGTGTGAGGCTGCACGGCCGCTGCATCAGCGTGCGTTTGGACCTACTCCCTGCTGCTTCCTTATGGCTAGAAAGGCGGTTTAGGTTTCACGGCAGCACAAGCCGAGATGTCGCTTATCAACATGACGCCGTACCATTGTTTATGAATTGCCTCAGAACAGTCGATGGGATGTGCAGATTACCTCCTGCACGCTTGCCAGGTCTCATCCCCACGATTTCCAGGATGGTACTCATGCGAGTGCCCGAGACCTTATAGCATGTCGTCTCTACATCAACGCCTGCTGCCCCTTCTTCCCCGTGTAGTACCCCAAACAACATTCTGGTGCTTGGATGCGTCCATTGAGAGACAGCGCGCGCAAGCTACTGCTGTGGTCTGCTCGACCGGTCAGTCCTCTTCAATGCCAGACCTGCTGGACCCACCGGCGAGCTTGGCCAGCAACAAGCTTTCCGCCTAAGCTGTAGCTAGAGCGCTCCGTCTTGCCCTTTACCACGTTGTGCTACGTCCACCAGCAAGCCATCAATTGCTAGCACGTCTGCACGCTCCACACACCTTGACAATGAGGGGCATGTGGTTGCGTCCTCCTGCATTGCACTATGCAAGCGGTCGCGGGGTCTCAATCACCACTGGCTGCGGGAGCAGGACAGAATAGCTGTACGCCCGGTTGGGTCGACCTGCCCGTTGTGTGCCCAACTTGACGGCCAGCGTTGAAGGTACGGCTGGAATCGACCCGGCTATATTGTGCCAACCCGTGGGTCACCGCGGCGTAGTCTGGGAAGGCTACAACTGCTTTCTACGTAATTCACGGAGTTTAAGTCAAGGAAAGTCCTCTGGCAGTTGGACTGGCTTGCGATCCAACATCGATGACGAATGGCGCAGGAGCTCTCTGGCGCGGGAACAAAACGGACGACCGATTTTAGCCGGTCTGATCTTGAGGTTCGTTGGGCAGTTCTAACCGAAGTCAATGGGACTGGCAAACCGTAAGCTTTCTTCACCGAAGTTGCTCCGCCTAGTGGAGGTTGAAACATCGGCAGAAGCAGGTCGTGTCAAGCTTGACGGCGAGTGAGAGCCATCGGTGCAACCCATATCTGAGCTTCTTATTGCGCGCCTCGGGCCGGCGCTCGGAGGAGCCTGTGAAAGCTGTTGTTAAGCTCTGCCTGACAGAAGCATGATATCTCGGACAGTGTCGGTCTCACGCTCACCAGCCTGCCACCAGAAAACAATGCCGCGCCCCCTCAGAAACGTGTTTGGGAGGGGTTGGGGCTCTAGATCGCATCCAGATGACTGGTCCGGACAGTCGTCAGCCCGTATGCAGCTACTGAGTCGAGACAACGTTGCCCTTTCTTAGGTGCGAGTGAGCTGGTAAGTTGCCTCTGCGGCAATGTCCCTGGTTGCAGACAAGGGGACGTGGTTTCGACGTGGGTATAGGGTAGGGTTGCAGCATCGCAGTGGTGTACCATAGGTGCAACTGTGATTAATTTGACAGGGCTACACAGGTCCCAGCTCTGGGAATCGGCCGGACCCTTGGGTCGGCAACGTGCGCTCGGGAGTGAACCTCAGTTGCTGCTCTACTAAAGGTGATGGGTTGGTGTTGAGCAATGGTCAGTGGTAGGCGTGACAGTTTTTGCCATGTGCTTCACTAAGCTACAGAGGAAAATAGATACACCCACACCTTCTGAGCATAGATTTGAATACTATAGCCAGAGATTACAACTCTCCCCCTCAGATCATCAAAGATAGGCTAGACACAAAGTAGCTCTGGCTAAATCTTCTAGGCTCTCACTGCCCCTCAGGCTCGCTCTAGCTCCCCCTACTCTGGCTCTTATTCCTTACTGTGATAATCCTTTTACTCTGATCTAGGCTCGAACTAGAGAGTATCTCAGGTTTCCTTTATTTAACAGCTACTCGTATACTCAGAGACAGAGGCTCCAGGCTCATACCTACTGGGTTACAGAGGAAAATAGATATACCTACACCCTCTGAGCATGGATTTGATACTATAGCCAGAGATTCCAACTGCTTCGGCACGGACGGATCTGGTTCGGCGAGTGAGGGCCCCAAGCTCCGGCTATACGGTCCATGCTCGGCCCTTTTCTAGCTTAGTCGTATAAAGCGCACGCAGCATTTGACACCAAACATGGGATCTGAGGCTAGCTGTATCTTGTCGGCAATCATCTGTGTGTTGACAAGCTTCCATTACGTCTTCGGGTGTCAAGCATGGGTGCGCGCGAGTTGTCAGGTGGGCTCGGTCCCTGTCCCAGTGAAGGCATCGAGCAAGAGAGTCCCTTTCGAAGAGCATGTGAAATTCGCTCTCCTGGTAGTATAATCGGCTCTGACAAACTCTTGCGTATTAGCTATGGAGAAACGGCACATCTGCCGGCCGTGATGGCCCCGGGAGGTCTCATCTCGCGTGAGTTGTGCCGGGCCCGGTTCGTGATGCTCCGCGGCCGGTGCTGCTCCGGCCCAGTGCCATCTCCAGAGCTACCGCACGAGGCTGCCAAGTCCATCGTTGATGTCTCTCGGTTGCTCGTGCGTTGACTCGAGGCGACACAGAGGCGAGACTACATAACAAGCTTTCTCTGTCGAGCGAGGCGGGAACTGAATCGCCGAGAGGGCGAGGTTCTGGGGGTGGTCGAACCAGGGCAAACCCTTCCTTCTCAGACATCGAGGTATGGCTTAAACTGACAACGGGATTGATGTTTGATTGTGTGGTAGGTGTCATCCCAGTCATTTGGGCAGGAAACATGTGGCCATATATGTTGAAATTGAGGATGCATCCATTTCCCTTGTAGCCTTCTCTAGACAGACGTTTGTCACGCCAGATGAGGCCATACCCAGCTTTGTTCCCAGCGGAATTGCGGAGAGAGGTTGTCACGAATCTCTACCATGCCGCCCGCAGCGTGCCAAGAAGTCAGAATACTACTTCTGCATGCATGTGCATCTTACACTACTTGCCGTGGATCTCGCACACATCCACTGGCCAGTCAGGGTACCTGGGGACGTGACGCCGGGGACTTCTCGTAGGGCTGACGCGTCGATGAATTCGCCGACAAAGCCTACTCCGTCCAGGTCCAGCCAAACGATCTCAGCACTGTTGTGGACATCGGAGCGTGCCTACACTAAAACGCACACGTGTCGCCCACGATGAGCTGCCCTCAGCCGGTCGGAAGAACAGGATGCGGAAATGACCGCAGGTTCGGAGGTAATGCTCCTGCTGTGTGCCCTTCGACATGCCCGCACAGTACTGTATATCGCGTATCCTCTGTGGAACGGTCGTGGCAGAGCAGATCACGGCACCGCGTTGAGTCTGAGAGATATTGTGGCAGAGTCTGAGTTGTACATCCTTGCAGGCCTCTGACCTAGTGAGTCAATCTGTTATTGACATTCCCACTGCATACTGTCATGATCACCGCGACATGTTGCCAATAGCTCGTTTTGCCTCACGGCGACGTGTCCGCCTCGCCGGCGGTTCCGGAAAGTGGCCGACCCAACAAGCGAGTCAGCAGGAATGACCGAAGAGGCCCCGACAGCCGTCGTTGTCGGAACGTTTATTCCCTTCAACATTGCCCCCACTCTCCTGTCAAACCCCCAACCGCGATACGGAGGTAGGGACCCACCGCCGCACAAGAGCGGAGCAGAGCACGCAGACGTGGGACAGCCGACGGGCAAGGCAGACAGTCAGAGCTGGGTGGATCCAGAGGGCCGGTTCCGCGCGAGGAAGTCGTCGGGTGCTGCGACGCCCGCGGGCCCGCGGAGAAGTCATGGCGACAGGCCGGTGGGAGAGACAGAGCATGAAGGGCTCCGGGGGCCAAAGGGGCCTCGCTCGAGGCGGCCGTCGGGGTTTTCTGGTTGGCAATTAGTGAAGCGACATTGTGGGGAGGTTGGCGGCCAAGCCTGCGAGATGAACCTCGATACCGAATACCGCGAGTTGCCCACCGGCTCTCCGGAGTGGGTGCAGAGACCGCCTGGCCAGGCGAAGGCCGCGCCAGCAGATGACCCAGCGGCGGCGGTAGCAAGCAGTACATGCGGTCAAGCAGGACAGAACACGTTCGCGAGACTGTCAGGAATTCCCCTTGCAGTCTGCATACTGGTGGCACTCCGCGTGGGTATTCGGTCGGTCGCCTGCCGAGCGGAAATTTTCTGCAGGCAAGCCAGCAAGGACGCAAGCAAGTGGGAAAACCCCCTTGGAACATCTCTGCGCGAGCGAGAAAGGGAAGCCGACGCGTCTGTGACGTGGACCCTGAATCAACCGACCCCCGCGCATCCTGCGGTGCTTCGAGTTATGTATTACTGTGCCCAGCAGCAGGACCATCGGGAATTTCGGGCTGGCTCTTGGGAGAGATCTATATGCCAAGAGGCAACAAGGCCGCAGTGGACGAGCAAGCTAGCTGAAAGCAGCTGCTCAACGGGGGCACATGACCGCCAAAAGTGTGAACCCCGGTATTTTACCCCAGGCTTTTCTGTCCAGAACCTGGAGAATTGAATTCCTTTCGGATTAGGGGTCCATATTGGCCTGGGGTCGCGGGATGATGATCTTGACGATCAGCCATGGGGTTTCGAGGAACAGATTTACTGTGTCGAGGCAGTGTCTGACTGTCTTGATAGACTGAGTGCTCGGTGCTGCCGGGTTTAGGTTGTAATGAGGTTTGTAGCCTGCCAGATTTGTGGATTCCTATACCGTGAACAGTACGGCCCCCAGAATAGCCGGAAGCTCACAACAAGGTATTGCCACAAGGGTCCATTGATGCCGAGATTATCCTGGAACTCAAAATGCCATGTGTCAAATCTGTTCCCTGGGTAAGATGCCGGTGAGGGAATTTCATTGCCATACCGTGGTTATGCCCCCGTGTATAATGAAGCCTTGATACTGTAGCCGTCCAGGCCTGCTAAGGGAGGCCTGGGCAACGAAGCACCTCAAAATTACCTGGCTCTACAGGATCTGTCACATAAACAGATGATCCGACAGGCACAGGGGCGAAGACAGATAGAGCGGGAGGAGGACACGGGACCAGACATCTCGGTGTATCAGTGCCGACGATTCGATGAATGCTGACCTCTAGCTGACCGCCTGGCGCTGGCCCTAAGGAGTGTGAACACGTTTTCGTCTCCCGGCTGGGACTGGGCTGGCACGAGGGGTTCTGAGCTACCGGTTGCGAGGCCCGAAGAAAGGGGCGGGCAGCAAAGGGTTGCTCAGGGCCACAGGCTGCCGTAGCGCCGAACGGGCGGATGACTTCCTAGCCTGCTTCCCGCTGTCAGTGACCCATCCTGCTGGGCGGTAGGGCCGTCCTGCTCCGGTCGTGGTTCTATGTAGTTCTGTGGTGCTCTCGTCACGCGGAGTGCGACGAAGCGGTATGCAGGCTTGGCCGAGCTGAGCTTGTGTTGGGGGGGGGGGGTTGCTGCAGATCTGAGTGTGCACACACACACACACACACACACACACACACACACAATGGACCGAATAGTCGATGGGGTCCAAGGAAAGGGGCAGGCAGGCACACAGCGCCCAGCGATTCTGACTGTGCTGTGCTGGATTCTAGGGGACCAATTGCCCTGCAAGGGACAGGCGAATGCATCCGGGGAATATGCAGGAGTGGCAGATGGGACGACCAATGAGTGAGAGCTGCTGACGGAGGGAGGGTTGGCGGTGGCGCGACTGGGCCCACGGCTGGAGGGTGGGCGTATTGAAAAGGGAGAAGGGAGGGGCGCGGGCCGTCCCTGAGTTGCCTTTCGTCGAGGGGCTTGGGATGGCTGGCCGGCCTGGCTGGCCTGTGGCAGCCCTGGGCTGCCTGGGTGCTGGGTGCTGGGTGCTGGGTGCCTCGAATCGGCACAACCTCGAGGGGAGATTGATTACTTTACAGTGCTGTGTAGAGCATTGTCGAGCCCGACAGGGCGGTAGAATTATCGGTTGGTGGCGTGCCACGTCTCCCTCTCTGGCCAGCTCGGCCAATCCAGTCCAATGGCAGTCCAGCCCATGCAGGCCAGTCCATCCAGTCCAGTCCGGCTCAGCTCAGCCCATCTCAGCCCGTCCCAGCCCAAACCAGATGTTCTCTCTGGGCAAAGTCAAGAGTGTGTGAGCCAGGTTCTGCGCGCCCTGAACCGGGCTGACTAGGTAGTGTAGTGTAGTGATTGAGTGGGCGCCACGGGCGACTGACATGTGAGAGAAAACAGACAGAGAGGGCCCATGTTGTTTCCCATTCGGCCCGGGGCACGACTGAAACCATGGGCAGGTCACTCCTGGGCCAAGTTTCAATCCAGCCAGCCAGCCACGACGTCCGTCCCATGCAGCTTGATGCCGGGCCATCGCTGGTCTGCTATTGAAACGTGTCGAGGTTACACAGTAGAAGAAAGGGTTCAAAGCCATTCGAGGCCCAGCCCAGACCCGGGGGAGGGCAACCAGCAGCTACCAAAAGGGCAGGCGGGCAGTCGGTTGGCCCATCCGGGAAGCAGGTACCCCTGCCCTCCCTATGCTGCATCTTCCATTTTTCCCCGGCTGGGCGCACACCGCTGCCTTTCTACAAGCCACCCCTTTTCCCTCACACACACAGTACCTAGTGTATCGAGGTCACCGCAGGGTAGGCGGTCGCGTGTCCGCCGGCCCCTCAGCTTTAGTGTGCCTGAGTCTGCTACCCTGCGCTCGGTATTCGACAGGTCAAGCCAGACAGACACTCAACTGCACGCAGTCAGGGTGACGACGCCCTTGCACATCCCCGTCCCTCTATTTCCTTTTCCTGCCTACCTCCCTCGGTCCCTTTCACAAACCACATTCTGACAACTCACGATCTTTTCTGTTCCCTCATTTACTACTGCTTCCGTCTAACTCGACACCTCTCCGCCTGCATACAGTACCTTGCATTGATTGCTCTGCCCCACCGGCCCAAGCCCCAAGCCTGAGCCTGAACCTGAGCCTGAGCCTGAGCCTGAGCCCAAGCCAGCCCCGGCCAGGCGCACGAGACCCACTTCCGAGACGAGATCTAACAAGTCTCTACTCTACCATTCATACATTAGAGTCAACGCCCGATCTACAACCGGTGTGTCTGGCAGCAGCCGTTCTCGTGGCATCACCCGACCACCATCCAGACCGCCACCTCCAATGACCTCTGCCCGCCATCTCGCCTTTATATTCGCACAGCAATAGCCTTCCCAGCTCCGCCCGCCCGTCCCCGTGAGACTTGTTACTGAGCAGTAGGTACTTGGTTGTTCCGCATGGCCCACATGCTGCCCTCATAACGACCACCCAATTGCAACTCGCCAATATCCACCGCCAGTGGCATCGTGCCCTGCCCTGCTCTCTGCTGCCCCTTGGCAACAATGACGCGCTTACCCGCCGACGACTCGTTCTTTCCCTCGCCTGCTCTTGACACCGACCAACTCCTGGCCTCCACCTCCGGAACTCCCAGCGCTCAAGCCTCGTCCTCGGTTATATCACCTCTGAGTTTGCCCGGTGCTGCTCACTACTTCGACCAACCGCCTCGCGCCTCTGTCACAAGTCATCCGCAGCCTGGCGCAAATCACAAGTGGCCCCTGATGACTGGAGAAACTTGTGGACCTCCTCAGGCGCAAACGCCCAATTTTCTCTCGCCACACCTTACACCGATCCCGTCCCACGCCCAGTATCGCTTGCAGTTCCAGCGCCACCCCCAGCAGCGTGCAGCCAGCCTCTCGCCCACCAGGAGATCCTTTGCCAGAGGCAATAGCAAGATGGACGGCCCACGCTCCTCAGATGTCGATCTGCCCCCCACGAGCGCGCCGGGCATTCCCGTGCCGGTGGATACCATATCCGGGACTGGCTCTGGGCTCATCACCATTCGGCGCCCTGCGGTACGGACGACGTCTACGGAAAACTCGTCGTCTGCCGATTCGCAGTCCTTGTCTCTGGAGTAAGCACCCTTGGCAGTTTGATGTTATTCATGTTTTGTTTGGGGCCTGATAGTTAACCTGAAAACCAGGGCAAGAATGCGACAGGCGTGGGATGAGGAGAGAAGAGCATTGCAGGCAAATCGTGACAGGGCAGAGGAGCTGTACAGAGACGCGATAGAAGCGCTGCGAAGTGAGCACGCAGCTGCGCAAACCAAGTGGGAGGCCGAGAGGTACAAGTTACAAACGCAGATCACCCTGCTGCAAAATCGACTCAGGAAGTCCGAGGCGCGCTGGAATGAAGCGTCTCTGAGGGGTGGGGGTTTGGATTCGCGGTCTATATCATTCCAGGGCAGCTCATCATCACAACTGAGCCCCACAGGACAGTCAGACAACTTCCTTTCATTGCATCACGACAACAACTCTGCGGATCAAGCCACCGCTATGGATCACGAAGCGCCCTCAGAAGTTATCGATGTGCAGGAGTATCACAAGGACTTGGAGGGTATTCACCTCAAAGTGAACGCCGTCAAAAAGGCGACTTTCACCGACACACCATCCAGCAACGGGTCCAAAACGTCGAGCGGCAATGGATCACCATCTCACACCCCAGAGGAGAAGCGAGAGTTGGCAAGAGAGCGTTGTGTGCGTGCACTCAAGGCCGACCCGCTTTCAAGGCTTACAATGAATGCTGGGCACACCCCGACAGTGTCCATGTCCTTTGCGAGTACTGGTGCGACCAACACCGTCACCAGTAGCGGGTCCAACACACCGACGCTTGTCAGTGGCGACGGGGCTATCAGCTCCGATGGGAACGATGGCAACGATGGTCGCGAGTCTAAAGAGCCTGCTGAGCCGGTTGGAACCGCCCTCGACGGCGCCGACCACGATCCTGCCATCCTGGAACCCTCAGATGAGGATCCGGAGCTCAAGGGCCCCTTGACGCTGCGCAACATACCTGCCAAAGATGAAATCTTCCTGCGAAAGCTATCAGACAAGCTCGAGAAGGTCGGCACCGGTGAGGACGCGACCCCAACCGTACTCAAGGATGCCGACTGCGAGAAGGGCGAGCCAAGTGCACAAGCTGCACCCGCACTAGCACCAGCAGATGACAGCGACGGCGAAGATGCCGAGCCCGAAATACCCCTCAAGCTTCGAGAGACCTCAAACTTTGGCAAGCCCCTCGGCTCGCTTTAAAGCAGGACTACAGTTTGGAGAGCTCCCTGTACATATTATAATCACGTTGCGACGACTAGCCTGGCACGGTCATTACAACCCCGCATCCCATTTCCTTTGTCATCTGGGAGGCCGAGGGGTGGAGCCCAGGAGCGATCAGGCTGCTGGTCGCTCACTCGAGACTGGAAGCCAATTTCATTTGTCTAGGGGCAAAATAGGAAACTAGAACTGGTTGTATGGCATGGACGGATCTCATTCTTGTCATGAGCGGACAAGGGAATCCCCCGTGATGCACGGGAGGAAGGGAACATTACGACGGTGGTCTTCGAGAGACGGACACTGACGGATCAGAGACTTTGCACAGTTTTTTTTTGCACAATACCCCAGGTACAACACCAATTGTTTGCATACATCATTTTGCCTTCTACCTACTTCGACTCCCAAGATCGAGCGGTGAAATGTCCCCTGCAATCTTTGCAACTGGTGCTGGATGTCATGGACCATGCCGGGGGTGTCAACGCATGACCTCATTGGGCAAGATTCCCTACATGAATATCGAGGAACCCAGCACAACAAACACGTCAACAAATGCCTCCCGCTCTCCTGGTCCCAAGACTGGAATTGTTTATCGATTCGCTTCGTGGCCGTAGTAAACAAAACGCTCCAACCCAATGCGCCATGTCGGTCCCGCCCACAGAATTACACCACAACCCACGTAGGCTGAGTCATAGCGCCAACTCAAAAAGCTGCCATCCCCGTATAATTGCTCGCACGTTCAGTCGTTGCATGCCCCATCCGTACAGACATGGATAGCATCGATTAGTTCCGCGCCCGCCCCTATCACGTGTCAAAAAAAAGCAGGCACTCTCAGGTCAGCTTCTTGTACATCAGATCCCCAAGTTCGTCCAGGAGCTCACTGCAATGCGTTGTCAGCCACAAGTAGCCCAATACAGGGCAACGGAATGTGATATCTTAAGAATGGACAGGGATGGGACGTGGGTCTTGTCCATGAAGCCCGTCCGTAAAGGGGGGAGTGGGGGGAAGGATGAACGTACACCGTCTCCTCGGGGCTCGCGATCCACGCCGTGGTGCCGACGCTCCGGGCGCGGAAGTCGTTGGCGCCGGCGCTGAGGAACTGGTCGCCCACGTGCAGCGTGTTCTCGGGCCCGAACTGCAGCCTGGTGGTCGTGCCACTGTTCTGCGACTGCTTCTCAAAGTACCTCTGGCACACGTTCACTCCCCATGACTTGTCGCCGATGTCCACGAAGACATCGCGGCCCCCGTTGCTGATGGTTTTGGGGTTTCCCTTGTCAGCCTATGTGCCCAATGTTGCGGATGTGTGAGTTTTTGTGGGGGGGGGGGCTTAGGGGAGTAGGTGCTCAGCATAGACGTAGGGATAGGCACGGAAAGATTGGGGGGGGGATGGAGCCTGGGTGTACAAGGTACATAAAAAACACTCACAACGCGCAGAAGGGCACCCTTTTCGCGCGGCCGGCGGAGCTGAGCTCGAGGATCTTCTGGGTGACGAGGACCGTCTCCTCGAGGGACTCGCGCGGGATGCGGGCCCCGGGCGGGTCCGGGATGATGCCGACGGCTCGGTCCTTGCGCATGAGCACGGCGGGCAGGTTCATGGACTTGACGCACTCGCGGAGGGCGGCCTCGGCGTCGTCGAGCAGGGCTTCGATGTCGGCGCCGGACCATGCCGCCATCTCCGGGGTCAGCCACTCGTTGCGGGGTACCGGCCGCAGCAGGTGAGGGCCGGCGGCCTCGTCGAAGGCGAACAGGTAGTTGGCCTCGCCGCCCATGACCAGCAGGTTGGACTTCTGCTGGGGGGAGAGCGAGGGCGTGGCGGCCATGGCATCCAGGAGCCCGTGCAGGCGCGCGTAGTAGCGGTCGGCGGCGGTGTAGCCTGCGGCGGTGACGATGCCGACGCGGACGTTGCTGCGCAGCAGGTCCAGCAGGCGCGGGACGATGGGGCTCGAGGGCTCGAGCGACTGGCCGTCGTCGTAGAGGGTGACGTCCCCGTCGAAGGTGGCGAGCTGCAGGGAGCTGTAGGTGGTGACGGCCATGATCTGGGCCGAGTTGAGGATGAGGCGCACGTCGTTGAAGGACGGCGAGACGAAGCGGCGGCTCGAGATGTAGCGCTTGCGGTCCTGCGACTTGAAGGCGGCCTCGAGCGGCAGGCGCGTGAAGAAGGTGCCCACTGTCGGCACCAGCAGCTTGAGCTTGGACGGCAGCGGCGAGTCCTCGTGCTGCAAGCTGATATGTTCGTCTATTAAAACCTCAACATCGCGCCTACAAGCATGACGTTAGTCTTGCCACGGAGCCTAAAGTGTTGTATTCTGGAACATTCCAAAACACGAAAGACGGGGTTCCGTAGCAGGAGAAGAATGATACTCACATGATCTCAGCGTACCTCCGCGCTGACTCCTCGGCCATCTGCCCGAGACTGGGCGTGTGGTCCCTGCCGAGGAACACGCCTTGCGGCTGCGAGTGCAGCACGAAAGGTACTGCCAGAAGGCCCTTGATCCATTCTGTAGTGTTGACAAGGAGAGAAAGACGTCAGCAAGTCATCTGTCCACCTCGTAGGCGATACATGGTGGTGTCTGTCTTTGATGGATGCACTGGGAGGCATTCGACTTGCCACGGTGAGGGGGAAGGGGGCGCGATGAGGGGGGGGGGGGAAGGTTGTCGTTAGACAGTGAACCACGCACGGCACATGCGCCGTTCTTCCTGGAGAGCATAGCAGCAACTGATAAAGAATACTCAATATTCATACCTATTAACTGGTCTCTCCTATGCGTCTTGAGGGCATCTGTAGAAGCGAGTCAGCCCAGCCGCCGCGGGAAGCCCCTTCCCCCTCCCCTCCTCCGTCTCTCAAAACACCCGAGTCTAAGCAGGCCCGACCGAGTTCGAACCCGTTACTCACATTCGACTCTGTAACGTGAGGTCATCTTTGCGACTTGCTTCTTGTCCCACAAACTGAAAGGCGTATCCCGTGATTTGTTTATTCCTGTATTGTGTTGTCTCTCTCCGTCTTCGCGTTCGCTGCAAGGGGAGCCAAGGCGCAACGCTGTCCATCGTCCAATGGAAACGCTTGGGCCACGTTCGGTGTTCGGCGCACTCCTCCTCCTCCTTCTTGATGAGTGAACAAATACCTTTTGCCCCAGATGCAAATCACCATTAGTAGAGTCGCCATCACGCCAAACAACTAGAATTACTCGGCAGTAGAATATGTGATGGTTAGTCGAGTCTAGTCGCGAAAAAAAAACATCAAAATTTCCACTGCCGGCACAGCAATGTCTCACACGGTTATCTTGGACACGGGTTGAAGGTAAAGTTGATGATGTTTGCACGCTCTAATGTCTTCTTGTCTCATCCTCTTTTTCCAGACATGCCATTTTGGGGTGGGTAGATGGGATAGTTTAGGGGGGAAATATTCTCGTAGAAAAAAAAAACAAAGTTCAACGGACACGCCAGGAAAGAGCCATCGCCACAGGCTTCCCACATGTTGTTCCCTTCGGCATCTCCCCCTTCTTTATAACCCGACTTGATAGGCAGAAACCAAACCATGATAAACAAACCCAAGAAGCCCCCTTCGCCTCAAGTTTTTTGTTTTTGGTTCCCAAGCTCTTTTAAATACTTCTTTGGTATCATTCGATGCATATTGCAGCCGCACGTCTCCGATCTAGACGTTGCGCACACTCTCACCCACTGCCTCTCAGCCACTGCCTTGGGCTGGCTCGGTTGCTCTGCCTCCTTGGCCGCTGGCGCGCGCGAGACCACAATCCGCCGCACGGCACGGCCGTCAGCTGGCCAAAAGACGCACCACGCGCGCGTTTTTGTCTCGCAGGGTTGTTCTTGTCTCAATCGCACCGACACAGGACTAGCTGGCACCGCCATTGGCTCCTGCGGCAAGCTGCTGGGCTTGTTGTTGAGCAGCAACCGAGTTTGCCTCCGCTTGCTGTACTACAGACTGGATCACACCCTGCTCCTCCGCTGAGAGGTGAGAAGATAGGCTGGAGTAAAACTGCGGCTGTTCTTGTTGCAACCCTGTATGTCATGTTAGCCCAGTCGAGGCTATGAACAAGCAAGAGAAGACCTACTCATCAGGCATGAACTGAAAATTTGATACGGCTCAAGCTTGTCGAGAGGGGACTCGAGCAGCACGCTATGCTCCCCGAGCTCATCATCTGAGTCTTGCTCCTCGAGATGACCGAATTTCTGTGCCTATCATGATATTAGCTAGCATTCGAGCATCGCTCGCGCGGGGAAGGCTTGCCTCTTCATTCAGGAACTCCAAGTATGCCGTGCTTTCGTCCTTGGCATCTGTGGGCTCCTCCTCCTGCTCATCCTCTGCTGTCCATGCAGCCTCGTCGTCACCCCACTCTTCGTCGTCGTCGTACGAGTAGTTCGCATCAAGACCGTAATCATCCTTCATAGCATCCTCGCGATCTGTAAACGCAGTGTCAGCATCGTACTGGGCTGCTCCGTCCGGGCGGGGAAGCTTACTCTTCAGCGCAGATGGGAGGGTCTTGAAAAGGGAGGTGACACCCTTTGAAAATTGTTAGCAAGCATGATCAGGCACAGTCTGGGCATATGACATACCTGGAGCAGCCGAGGCCACCCCACCGCAACACTTGGCGGCACTTGGTCGGGGTTCAGGCCCAAAAGGGCGACAATAGCGACAATGCAGAGCTTCTTGTCGTGGACCCTGTGGAATGACTCCATACTACCGAACCACAGGCTAAAGAATTTGTTCGTCCAACCTTTCGTCTCGAGCACCTGGAGCGTCAGGATCGGGTTGTAGTAGATGGCATTGATGATGATCTCCATCAAGTGAATCTTGAACGACTTGATCTTGATCTCCTCGGTCGTCAGTTGCGTCATAGCCATGTTGATAAACCCATTGACGCAATTATCAATGTGGCCAGGCAGGCTCAGCATCATGGCCTCGGCAAGTTTGCAGGCGCAGATTTTATCAATGCCGCCGACCTTGGGGTCATTGAACATATCTGAAACCATCGAGTACAGGGCCTCGACGTATCCCGGCTTCTGGATCAGCTGCGGGACGCCAAATTGCACAAAGTTGTCCAGAGCAGGAAGCATGTCCTCGAGGTAGAGCTCGGCTCCCGCCTTGAAAGTACGGTGGATGAGCTCGAAGGCTTGCCACATGGTGGGTGATATGGCCTTGGCGGCGAAGGTACAGCTGTCAATAATCTCAAACACCTCGTTGTACAGATCTAGTCCGTATTAGCATCGCGTGTACTCGCGGATTCCGGAATAGCAGCAATACATACCGTAGAGCTTGTTGTCTAGCGTAATTTGGATGACCGGCATGAGTACTGCCTCGATATGAAGCAGAACGTCAGGTGTGCTCTCCAGGGTGAGAATCAAGGTCCCGATCGTCTGCAAGACACCCAGAGCCGTGATGCTCTTATCGTCAAGGAAGTCGCCGTACTCGTCGTCGTCCCGCGAGTTGTTCCTCTCCAGGAGCTCGTTGACGATTCGGAGGTAGGTATCACGCAGCTGCTCACTCAGGGCAACGGCAAATGGAGTCAGCTCAGTAGCGAAGACCTCAACGAAGTCCTCCATGACGTTGGCCAGAGCATCGATGTCAGCCTCATTTGCCAGCTTCAATAGCTGCTGCATGATTGTAGGAATGGCCGTCTGCATGCTAGTGCGGATGACGTCGTGTCGGATCAGAGGCTGGAGAGCAAGCGCAGCCGTGACGCGGACTGGGAGGGCGGGGTCGGCCATGCAGTCCAAGATGTTGCGGTAAATGGTGAGCAGGTGGTTCTGGTCCTTGAAGTCGAGCTGCTCAAACTTCTCAATAGTATCACAAGCCCGCGCCCGGAGGTAGCCTTGGGAGCTTGTGAAATCTGGGAAGACATATCGGACGAGGAAGTATTCGACCTGGTCTGCGATCGGAGACTTCTTGCCAAGTATGACCGGAGCGAGCGTTCCTATCATGCGTAAGGCGCCCTCCTTGGATATATGGTCCTTCTTGTCATCCGGCGCGGACTCGTAGGTGCTCACAACGTTATTGATGAACTGCAGAAGCTCAAAGGTCTGCTTCCGGCGGTTCTTGGTCAGCGTCACCAGGAAGTTCGTGGCCGACACGTCTGGAGCTGATACTTCTTCATAGAAGTTCAATTTTCGGTGGAGATACTCCTCGGGCTCGTCCTCGAACTTCTCGATGTCCTCCTGAGACAAGCATAGTACTGGAAAGATGAAATGGGTGACTAGGTTGGTGAGGTGAGGCCGGAGGTGTGCCCACATCTCCTTGGGCCGTACGCATTCGTCCATAAAGACAATGGTGTAGGACAAACAGGGCCTGCTAAGCCAGGACGTTTTTGCGACCCACTTCTCAATTTCCTGGAGGTAATGTTTGAGGATTTCGGGAGCAATACTCGTGGAGAAGAAATTGGCGAACGCCATCTGATCGCCCTCATTCTTGGTAATGGCCTGCGGGTTGCCGTGTCTGCGGCACAGTTAGCCTCAATTACGAGACATTGTGAATCAGTGAGCTTGCCTTATATATAGCCTGTTGAGGTTGAAGTACGCCCACTTCTTCGCCTTCCACCAGTGATGCCGTTCGCGCTCAAGGGGCTCGTCTGACATTGCAATGGCCGGCGGGGTCTTGGAGACGGTCTGGAGGAAGACAGTGCACCAGCCTATCGTGTTCTGCTGCTGGCGGAGGAAGGCGGATAGGTCGAGCTATGGAAGGAGACCGGAGTCAGTTGGAAGGATTCACAGCAGGATACGCTGCTCTGGAAAGACTGGGGTGGGGAGGTTGGTTCTCTACTAACCCATGTCGCGTGCTTGTAAGCTTTCAAAGCAATGTGTAGCATCTCCCCGGCCTCCTCGCTCTCCTGGGCCACGAGCTCGGTGGAAACGGCCAGCAGCCTGGGAAAGCTGGCCTCGATGATCTTGTCGAAGTGCGTCCTGTTCTCTCCGTCGCCGGCCTTGAAGCGGTAGGCACGGCAGATGGCCAGCAGACACTGCAGACCGGCGAGCACTGACAGGGGATCATTGGTGTTCAGTAGTTGGATGGTAAAGTCCATGAATGTAGGCCATTTCTCGGGAAAGTCCCAGTGTAAGATTCTTTGCAGGATGGGGATGAGCTGTTGTCGGATTAGACCTTGTGACGAGGCCAGGATGGGCAGTAATCGTTCGCGGACTCTCGACTTTTCATCGTCGGCTATGGGATGCTCGTTTGGAAAATGGTCTGTCCCGGCCCAGGCTCGGTTGACACGGTTCTTGATATAGATGACGGCTGGAGCACGCGTTAGCTGACAAGGTTTCATGTTGGAGTAGAAGGCGGCCTCCGGGGGCCCCAGGCCTTCTGTGCTGAGCCGTGGAGCTGGAGGACGGCAGAGAAGGATTGACAAAGTGGAAATTGTACGCACTGGAAAGACGGTAATTTGTGTCCTGCTCAGACTGCAAGATATCGAGGAGGGCGTCAAGAAAGCCATTGTGTTCCTCTGCCTGCAAGCACGGGTGGGATCAGCATGGGACGCGCATAGAGGGGCACTGATAGACCCGGGGCCACGAAAGGCGGTTCTGATAGATGGAGATATGCCATGCCCTGGGCGACCAAGGTGTCGAGGAGAGGATCGTGGGGCGGCGAGTGTGTATGGCGGAGCGGGCGTCGTACCTGTTTGAGCTGCAACTCGGCCCTCCTGCGAATGTCGGCATCGGCGTCGAGGGTCGCTATTATGCAACTTCGAATGGCGGAGGCATCCATCTTGAGGTCAAGATGCGGGCCTGTACATACAGAGGGGAGTGGGTTGTTTGCCTCGAGGCAGGAGAGGAAAGGGAGGCAGTGTGAGTTGATGCGTGTGTCGTCCGTCTGCTCTGCGGACTACGGTCTGCGATGCGGTGCGGTGGTTGAACAACAGCCGCTTATCGAGGACGCACCTAACAAAAATCTTTGGCGGGCAGAAAAGGCAGGCCGGTGCAGGCAGGGCCACAGCGGGGCAGCGGAAACCAATTGCAGTACAGATCCAGGGGCCTACCGAATTCCGCGACAGTGACAGCACCAGCACCATGAGGCTGAGTGTCCGATGCGGGGTTCTTTTTCGGGCCTCAGCATCTGCTTTGCCATTTACTATCTGGGGGTTTGCTCTTTTGGTCTCCAAGATCGTGTCCAAACCACAGACGAAATATTCTGTCATCAATATAGGTCTTGCAGCCAGACTGGCATCGACAGGTATAACATTTTGGGGCCAGGCAGGCACAGAGGCAGGAGAGCTAGGGGTCGTGGCTACCTACCTAGGTAGGTACTAGGGGGTGAAAAGTCACTCCATGCAAGTACACTAGCAGATACCTGGGTACCTACTACTAACTGCTGACCTACCTGCCAGCCTGCCTAGATAAGCAGTGCCTACCTGGGTACAAAGCAGGGAGCACCTGTGAAGCAGATTCCTCCAGGCCACAAGCACTCGTGGTAACTGTGACCCTGAAGAGGCTGAACCTTGTGGGCTGCCAGCTGCCGGCAGGTCTGTGGCAGCCAACAGTAGCTCATTCAGCTCTGCAGGACCGAAAACAATCAACCTTGTCACCAGAAGGGTGGTGGCCACGGCAACACCCATCCAACCCTTCAGGCTGTCAGGGATTGATGAATCAGAAATATGGTGACCATTATATGATATGGCCTATGCTGATCTGATATGAAGTACAAAATCTCAAGAACAACACCCTGCTGCACAAAGTAGCCAGCAGGCATGGACAGAGAAAGAGAAAGGCACCGCAGAGAAGGCTGCTTGCTGGGTTCCACCAAAAAACAGCCAATCCGGCCTGTCTGATTCGTCAAACACATATAACTTACATGAAGATCCTGCCTTTTTTCTTCTTTCTTGTTTTTTTCTCTCCCTCCCTTTCTATTGACAGACAGCACCAAATTAAACAGCCAAAAAAAAAAAGGGAGTAGAGTGAGAACTACGCATGTTCTTCATATACTTTATACCACGTGGCATATTTCTGAGAGTTCCTGTCTGGAGTGTTTCACACCATCTCTGGAATCATGCGTCTGCACCATGCCCCTTTCGTTGCCCCAATCGGGCATCGTCAGCATCGTGCAGCTCCCACCGGGCAGCAACGAAAAGAGAGACCGGATGAAGGCCGGTCGCAGTCTATAGAGGAGTGCTTGGATTGCAGGTTGCCGCGCTTCCCGTTGTGCTATTGTCCTTAAAAATAGCTATTTGTCAAGCTTGACTGGGAAATCCATCCCCCACTGCTTGCATGTGTATTCGACGTTGACAACCAAAAGATTGTAGTGCTGGCAATCCTCAGACGGTCAATGTGCTACCATTCAGCCTTTCCATTGCATGGGCTGCAGCCATGTTTTGTACCACAGGGCAATCTTCGCGTCACGGGAAACCAAGGACAAATTCTTAAGCACCATTTTCCCCGATTATGTTGGTTAGAGTGCCTTAAGCCTGGAAGAGTAAGGGAGGGGACGGGGGCCTGGAGCGCCCTGGCCGGGGGTAGGAGGAGTTTTGGGAGCAACGGCAAGGGGGGCAACACTCTCACTGAAACCAAGCTCAGTTCTTTGATATCTTGATGTACACGTGCCTTTAGTGATCATTTCAACATGCCATCCTCATTCAGCTCGTACAGTCACTGTCACCATTGTGATATCGTTCCAAGCATCCCAACAGGCAGGGCACATATCTACCGTCTCGCGTCTCAGACCCATTTTGATCTCTCCCGAGACCTGGATTCCATACTCCAGCACAACACCAGTGCGCCTTCCAAAGCCTCCATACCAAGTGCCTTCATGTCATCAATGCAACCACCCCAGAATGCTCGTAGTACCACAGCCATTGGTCTCGATCCTGTCCCAGATAATCCATACGGAACAACCTGCGTATTATTTTTCCATGGCGTTCCTCTGGCTTTGACGAGAGCTGAAAGGCCTGGGTTAGCGATCCGTCCGTCGAATCCGTGCCACTCTCACAGTTTCACTCGACTACAAGACACCGCTTTCAAAGAGGAGCCATGTCCAGAGTTGTCCGGATTCAAAGGAAATAAACACGAGATAAAACATACGCGTTTGACTGACCAAGTCAGGGCAGGGAGTGTGACTTGGTGGGGTCCTTTCATCCATTGGCTTGTCCTTGGGAGGCGTCCTGTGAGTTTTGGGTAGAAAGCTCGGTTGCCACGAGTGACATTCCATCCAAATAGTATCCCATGGAGTGTTGCAATAGGCTTGCACAAGAAAAAGGAAAGTGGGATCCTGGCAATTTGCGTGTTACGAGGCCATTTGCCTGCTTCTGGTACAAGGCGACTGTTGGCAGTCTGCAGCAGTAGCTAAGCAAACAATTCCGGACTGGAAGGCCGGAGGACCGTGAGTTATTGGATCAGATCATCGATCTGTCAATGTCGCACAAAAAGTGGGAACACGGAAACCCAAGCAGCAGGAATAGGAAAGTCCAGCTATGGCTTTGATGGTCCGGATCGGGCCTCGGCGAGACGACCGATGTCCTTGAATCTTACCGCCAATGAGCTGAGACAGACGTCTCCAAGACAAATTTTGTAAGACCTTGCCAGGAAGAAGTTCCTAGTCCCAAAGACTAGAAGAACTCCCATCAAGCGGTCTCCAAAGTTCGGTGTCCTTGAATTGATAGTGTTCTGTGTTCCATTGCGATCTGAAGCAGACGCGGCTTTCCTATAGGAATTCATCCTCGGCGCTCAGGTCCTTTATCCAACGGATTTCTGGGTGGTTTGGGGCTTTCCGGTGCTTCCCAGTGATGTTGAGCCAAGGTGGTGAAAAGTCCAAGACGGTATGTCTCATCAAAGCATGTTCCGCAATGATATAGCCAGAGAAGAGAGTAGTTCCGGTCCAGAGTGTTCTGGGCGTCCAGTCTGCCCAGCTGGACTTGCCCTTGGTGGCCCATGCTTGAACAGTCCAAGGGTAGTCTGCGGTCAGTCAGTTGCAGTTGAGCGTCAAACAATACCCCAAGCGGAAAGATCCAGACCGGTCGATTTGAGATTTGGATGGTGTGTCAAGACTGAGCTGTATTTACAAACGCCGACCCACCTTGCTGTCCGGATGCTGACCCTACCGTTCTGTCACAGATCATGAATGAGCAGCCGGCCTCGGCAAGTAGAATTCCTCTTGGACAGGTGGGACGGGACGCTTCATGAGTGATGGGCAGCAGACGCCGCTTCCAGTTCCGCATGGTCGGATCCGGACAGCAAAGGGCAGTATGAGGTCCAGTGAAGGAAGCCATCAAGGCTTTGACAAGCTTCTTCTTCCGTGGAGCTCGATCCCGGCAGAAAGTAACGCAACGGCAAACGCAATGGGCCGCAGAAGTTCACGCAAATCATCAACACCGGGTGCCATTCGTCCTTCCGGGATGCAAGTCGTCGGTATCATCCAGAACAATGCAAGCGTAAATCCACGTCCAGGGGCAAAGTCCGGGAATTGATCCATTGGAACCAGGGCGCCTTGCCAGAAAGTAAAAAATACCGCCCAAGTTGAATAAATCCAGTCGCTCGGAAAAGGCGCAAAAATTCAGTAGCTCGGAAGGTCCGCGATAAACCACTTGAACCCGGGGAATGGGCCTGGGCAAGCTCAACCCGCAGCGCGGATGCCATTTCCAGGTTGAAAGAGAGAAGAAAAAAAGCACTAAATTCCATTTCAGGCAGGGACCGCGTCATTCAAACATTACTCACGGAATGTTATCTCCCGTGTGGCGAGGTCATCGTCGTGATTCTTTATCGGCGACGAGGTCTGTCGTCTCGGTCCCGTTCGCGGTCGCTGCGGCGTGAATGTGAACTTCCACTATGTCCCGTTTGAGCCTGTGAACTGGAAGACGCAACTGGGCGGGGAGGAGGGGGAGTCTGATTATCGTACTGGGGCTGGGGCTCATACTGGCGGTCGTACATTGGAACTTGGCCGGAGGAGCCCAACATTTCGGCCTGGCTGGTGGATCCATACGCTTGGCGGCCAAAGGAGGCATCAAGTGGCTGGGGTTGAGATTGGGGGTTCATGGGGTATTGCCCGCCGCCGTAGTATGCCTGCTGGTCTGAAGCTCCGTAGGAAGATGGAGCGTAGGCGCTTCTACTAGAAGCGTCTATCCTGCTCTCCTGGTAAACCTGTGGGCGATGCTGCGACTGTGGCGACACCACCGACATGCCGCCGGAATAGTATGGGACGGGGTCCGGCACATTATTTGTGGGATGATTTGAATAAGGCTGGCCACCATAGACAGAACTGGATCCGGGTACTGGCTGCTGCGGGTATGTCCTGGTATCCGGTGCCTGAGAAAATGTGGCCTGCGGGTACTGTCCACCATATCCGGATTGCCTGTTGTCCTGGTGGTAAGGTTGGGATCCGGTGCTGGCACTGTATCCTGGGGCATCGCTTCCTGGGTATCTAGGCACGCTTTCATAAGAATCACGGCTTGGCCCGCTTGGATAAATCACTCCGGAGGTATCATACTGGGAGAGACCTGCACCGCTGAAACGATTCTGTGAATCGCTGTATCTCGCTGGTGGTGAGTTAGACTTTGAGCTTCTCATGAAGAATGCAGACGAGTCGTGCGAGGTAAGTGTACCTCCAGAATGGTTCCGCCTCTCCTGTTCCCATCGAGCCGAATCGGCTTTGAGGTCGGCGATCATGGCCTGGGAGGGGAGGGCAATTAGCACTGTTCGGACTGAAGCAACTGGAGCTGAGGATCACATACGGATGTCAAATTCCTGTAGGCTGTAACAAAGTAACCTTGTATTACTCGGCCGCTCTTCTTGTCCTGTCGCAAGGGAAGGCATTAGCACGACAGCCGACCAGACAGCACGAGCAAGCGTGGTCTCGCGCGGACGATGTGGCGTTCATACTTCGTAGGTGCCGGGCCGAACGAGGGCATCGTTGCCTAGGTAGCGACAGATGTCGGCGGTGATCACCTCACGATCTATACCATCCCGTGGAATGAAGTACTCATTCTGGCGGGCCGAAGCGTTCGACGGCGTGCCGGAGCCGTGGTCTCTTCTTGAAGACATGGTAGCTTGATCTGCGGAGAGTGGAAAGCAGGGCTTGTTCCAGACAGGCAGGAAGAGGCTCAAGGGGAGGGGGGTGAGGAGTGATGGAGGTTAGTCTGGGAAGGGGAGACGGATCCTCAAGACGATCACTGGGAGTCGGCGAGAAGAGAGCAGAGTCACGCGAAACGGAAAAGCTGGCAGTGTGGGCGGACGGGACGGTTGAAAAGGGCGATGATGGAGGGGAAGGACGGGGGAAGACGTGGGAAGAAAAGGTCCAGGACCCAGACCGAGAGCCAGGGAAAGAGCTGGCTGGAGCAACAGCAGGCAAAGAGTTGGGGGGGTGGGGCCGGCGACTTCCCAGGCCCCAGCAGATTTCGGGTGGGGAGGGGGAGCTTGGATACATGCTGCTCCCGCCTCGATTGGCAGCTTGGCCGGGTACCTGATTGTACCAGGTGCCCGCCTGTACACGACACTCCAACAGTTGCACAAGGCGTACACACTGCAGCAGAGCGGCCCCCAGGTGGTGACTCGCAGTTGGCTGGGCTGCAGCCTGACTGACGGGAGACCTCCCTGCCTGGCCAGGTCAAATGTCACTGTGTGCCTCCAGCATTGTACCCAAGCGGGCGCTGGGACAGGGGTTTCCCAGGCACGTAAGGCAGACAGAGCCCACAGACTTCGCCTGCAAGTTTTCTGTGAACCGGTCGGCAGCCGTGTCTTTTGTTTGGACGACTAGGTGTTTTCCGCCTCGTTTCCATCTGTCACCCTGTAAGAAATTGAAAAGAAGAAAAACAAGATACATGTAGCTGGTTGCATGTCTCAACAGGGGAGGCGCCTGGTACATAGCAGCTCCGGCGAAGCAAGCTGAGCAGAGAATTAGCCCGACTAGCTGGCCAGCGCACCAGGTCACTGCATAACTTGGCAGGCCGTCAGTGTACATAGTATTCGCGTCAGACCTGCTTCGTGGGATCCGGAGTCCTGGGCACGGAGTGAGCATGTGCCTGCGAAGGCAACCTTGGAAAGAAGGGGGGTACGGCCAGGCGACAGCCCATCCATCCATCAACCACCGCGCGTGAGTTCAAGTATCGCAGAAGCCAATCCAATAACCCGGCTCTGTCCGCACTACGGGCTAGACATACAGCCCGGCGTGAAGCAGGCAGGAAGGAGGGACGTTGGTATGATTGGTGGCGATCTGCACTTGCGTGGACAACCTTGGTTGGCTGGCGACTCTGATCCATGTTACCGCGTGAGATGTCCCTAGCGCTGTAACGGCGACATTGGACGCAGCATGGGCTGACACAGCCAGGCCGGCCTGGACCAGACCCTAAGCAGCCATCGCCAGAGTGACAACGATGCTGCGATGCAGCAGCCACGGTGGTGGTGAAAGGTCGACTACGACACATCGGCAGTGGTGAAGTGCCTGGCTGTGGTATCCCCAATGAGCGGTGACGCCTGGCACACAGTAGCTCTCGGCAGGCGGAGAAGACCTACCTGTGTCCCGAGCAAGACTGCGCTGCGTCGGACACAGCTGACGGGGTTACGGCCGGCGTCGACACGAGCTGGGTCCGGCGACAAAGCACAATGCATGTTTTTTTGCTGCCTCAGGAGACACAAGCGGAGCAGTGTCCTTGTCCATCCTGGCAGTGATGAGGGCATTTACTGACTAGCAATAATTATGGCGTTGTACTAGACTGGAGACCGTCGCCCGCCGTCGCCGTCGATGATGCGCGACAACGGGGCTGTCGTGTGAGACCTCAAGGGCTACAGGAGACGTTGGATCGTAAAGGGCGGTTTCGCGAAGCTCGGGCCGTGTCAGCCATTGCTGCCCTACCTATGTCATTGCAAACCTTCCTCGGTAATCATTTCTGGTTCTTCGTCCTCAGTCCGCTGCTTGGCGCTGGCAGCCCTAACAGTTCGGCTGGCCGGCAGCAGCCCCTCGGTAGGCGAACCTGGTCTTAACGAAAACCTAATAAACCAGGGCGCGGCAGAGACCTCCTTCTGTGTTTATTGCGGTGAGGGCGCGGTTCTTGCACTCCGGCGCCTCGAATCATTCGACCGCTCCGCGGTCCCGAGCCAGGCTCTCCATGGATCCCTTTCGGCAGCTTCAGCAAGGCCAGGCCCGCGTTGATACCCGAGTGACATGGCTCTTCCCGGTGGCACGGGCTCCAAAATCCGCAGTCGCCAAGTCAATCTTGTGTGCGCTGCAAGCTGTTATTAGACAACATTTTCACGTCCACGGCTGGCGCCTGGGAGCATCCAGCGTTCTCTTGGACTCTCGTGGCCGACTCCAGGGCCATCGTGTTCCTGGGCTGGTGGTTTGTCAGGCTGTACTCGAACAACCCTGGAACTGGAAGCGTTTGTGAGCCGTCATCCCAACTCTTTAGCCTGCGCCCACAAAGGAGGCTACAAACCATTGGGTCGGGTTCACCAACTCGCCATCCCCAGTGTGGCCACTGGAAAAGTGGGAACCTGCGGCGATGGTCCTTTGGGTATCAATCTTTTATGCCGCTGTGCCTAACGGGACCTGCAAACAGGGGTGGGGCCGGGGCAGTTGGGGGCGGTTCAGGCCAATCAACCTCACGTTGGCCTCGGTCGCCCAGAGGGATGGCCTGATGATGAGGACTGTGTACTATGTACTCCCGTACCTGGCCCAGCTGTCACTTTCGTGATCACGTACGGCAGTTGAGCTCAACGGTACATATCCATAGATACCTTTTTTTTTTTTTAAAAAAAAAAAAAGTGCGAAGTTGATGATGATCGTTTACTGGAATACTGATAAACAGACAATGACAAGCCAGCCCGACGACACGATCAAGCCTCACAGGCGTCCAGTATATCGTATTGACAGACGCCCTCTTGATCTCCTCTACAAGGAAAACTTGGATACAACGTTGGTCGATTTTCAAGGTTGAGACTGAAGCCCGAGTCGTCCAAGACAGGGGAAGCTTGGGTTGGACCAAACACTCGACGAATCTGCCAGGCAGCACAGGCTCCAGCCCCGAGTAGCCGGCTTGGTCTGCTCCCCGTGCACACGAGTCTGCACACGGGGAATAAGTGGCCAGCTCCTTCGAATGGTCCTGATGCATTAGGCGACTGTCCCGTCTCAGCCGTAAGGACATGGCTTCACAATCTCGTCCATCGCTGGTCGGTAATCGCCTAATGATGTTCCTGCTGCATCGTGATACCCGGAGTGATCGTCCCAGTCAGGGCGGCAGGCAGGCGCCGAACTTCAAAGTCTAGGAGCAGGGAACCGAAGAGACCATCCCACCCCTCTCTTCCCATCTCCTGACGCTCTGAAGGGATCTCCAAATTTGTCAGGGTATCCTGAGACGACTTTGCCGGCGCTCAGCAGACTGTGCTCCTCTCTAGATGGTCATCCTGGGTAGCGCTGGTGAGACATAGGACATGTCTTGTGGCGCGTCATCCAAAGTTCAATTTGCTCTGCCCAACCTCCATCTTCTTCCGTTTCGTGGGCCGCTTACCTGTTGCAGATGTGCCCTTGTTGTTTCCTGTGGTTGCAAGTGAAGAATGTCCAGCAAATTTGTGGGTGCCACGTTCCTCCTCATGAAGATCTCTGGCAAGGTGCTCGTCTTGATGACATTGGAACTCTTCCGCGTCCTCAAAACTGGTGTTGCATCGACGGCATAGGTAGGCACATGGTTCCTGCAGTTGACTGTCCTGGCTGGCTTCTTTTCGTGCAACCGCATCTGCAGGTTCCCATTCTGACGTGGAATTTCCGATGTGCTTGTGAGATGTTTCACCGCCGGCCACCCGGCCAGTGGCTGCGTTCAAACCACCATTGTCATCATCGTGCCTGGTCGTTGCCGATCTGGAAAAGAATCGTTGTATGCCTTCCTTCTCGAGTTTTCGGGTTCTCTCTGGCTGTTTGGAAGGCGGTGCCTCGATTGAGCCTTCTCGCGAGCTCCTCTTCAAAGACTGTGCCTCCTCGCCCTTCACAAGGAATGCTCCAATACTTTGGTTACCGGTGATCCCCTCGTCAAATCCCCCCACACTTAGAGAAAGGTTTGCGCCTGAGTGACATTGTCAGCTGTGTCTCGTTCAAAACATAGGTGCTGGCCACGTCTTGGAATGTGGTATATGGTAGTATAAGATTCTGTCAGCGCGCAGAACGCCTGGCCACGCGAGTGCTTACATGGCCAAACTTTGCCCTCGAGGACGATCTGATTAAGGAGGTTCTTGGCGAGGTCAAGCAGCAGCTCCTTGTCGATTTTCTTCCCCTGCGGTATAGGACCCTGCCTTGAACGTGTCTGGCCGCCATGCCGATGGTGGAGATTGATCGATCGAGGACGTCGCTTGTTCTCAATCACGCCCTCCTCGACTAAGCGGGAGAAAATGTCGCTCACGAAGATTCTCAGCCATTTCACGGCTGACTCCACGCTGTTTATGCTAGGGCGAAATGACTTTGCTGACAGCATTGACTTGATCTGAACACGTGAGTTGACCTCACTATTGTCGATGCCTCTAATCGTACTGATTTGTGTTAGTCACCCGCTACGGAGCCTAAATTGTTGCATTTTGGAACATCTCAAGACATGAAAGACGGGGATCCGTGACAGAAGAATGGCGCTTACTTATGAACCCAGACCCCAGCATCGTCTCCGAGCTTTGACTTGAACTGCTCTATAGGGACCAGCAGAAGATCGCTGACTGACTCCGTGTTGAAAGTCTGTGCAATCTGGTCGCCGAGCTTTCCTCCCAAATTACGAATCTTGGTGAACTTGAAGCCCGACAGAAATTGCCGGATGGCTCGATGCCGTATTACGGTCTGCCCATTCGGTTTCTTGTGACCGGAGCCCAACTTGCTGAGCATCTTGTTGCTTGCGACACCCTGTTTCACGTAGTATGAGCCTGGGAACGGCAAGACCAGCCTGGATGAGCTTGATACTAACCGCGGAACACGTGTACTTGAGTTGAGCACGAATGGCTGCTCGAACGTCACGAATAATCTCTGACCCTATCAAAAGAGCAACATCGTTCCAGTCGGGATCATCCGTTTCCGTCTCGGTGTCATCGAGGTCAACCAGTGCGTCTGCTTTCCAGTCGAGGGCTGTTACTGGGGGCATTGGCAATCTCTCGGTCGGGTCATCATATGGAGGGGGGTTTTTAAGCTCAGGAAAGCGATCCAGAAGAATTGTGTGCACTTGAGCAGAAAGATCGAGAAACTGCGGGCGCGTCAGCTCTTGGAAGCCCCCCGGGGAAGCAAGAGCGAAAGAAGGACGCAGTCCCAAGGCTTGCTTACCACTTCGTCTATGGAAGCTTTCTCAACCTTCTGCAAGTTCGGGAGAGACTCCTTGATCAGGGCAAGAATCTTCCTCGATTGCAAACGATATCTGGTCTTGGTATGAGTTCTCCATCCCACAGGTCAAGATTTTACTGGAAGGAGGGGAATTCAGTAACCTCACGTGCACTCACGGGTCCAAGGAGACTTTGTCAGTGCTCATGACATGATCATCACGGTAAGCCCAATTATCTTCACCCTCCCGCCAGGTTGCAACATGCTGGCAAATCAGGTTGTCGCACAGCTCTTTTGCTTGGGCGATGTCTGTGAATCTTCCAACGCCGCGATCGCGAGCAGGATAGTTCACGGCAATAAGGCCTTGCCATTGTTGAACAGCAAGTGGCTGGTCGTCAGGGATATCAAGCCGTCGCATCTCGCACTGGGCGTAGAAGGCGTCAAGATCGATGTGGGCAATGACTCTCAGAGGACAAGATGTGGAGTAGGAAGCCAGTGTGTTGAGGTGGCGGTAATTGAATTGGGACCTCGTGCGCCCTGGTGCTCCGGCCGGGGAGGATTCCCGGAAACCTTGCGGAGATGAGGACATATTTGTGACGGATGCATGAGATTAGAGGTCAAGGCATGGTCGGACTTTGCTGTGGTGATGCCAGAAGTCGTCGATCGCTGGCCATCTCGACGCGGTAGGAAGGCGATATTATCAGTCGCGTCAAGTGTGAATCGCAACGCTAGCTCTCACCCAAGGGAAGCCTGCTACCGCCCTTTAGCTGCAGTAACGCAAGTGCTTGGCAGTTGCCCGCTTTGTTGTTAGTGCCTGGGAACAATTCAGTCCGAGCGGACTTCAACTCGTCTCTCCCCTCCCGCTTTTCCAAGCGATCATCTGTGATGGACCTCAGTCCTATCTGAGGCATAATCTGGACCGGTTTTGATCTGTTCACCCTTCTGGATCCAAGATTGTCAGCCAGTCAGCGAGCCTTGCCAACTGACCTCAGGGCAACGATCCGTGATCTCAAGCCCGTACGCCCACAGAACGTCCATTTGAACCCGAGGCCCAAACTTCAAAGGAGCCTGGCTTACGAGCACCTTGGACTAACCTCCTATGAACCAACCTCCTGTGAACTGACCTCCTATAAATTAACCTCCTATAAATTAACCTTCTACAAGTCAACCTCCTGTAAACTGACCCCCTGTGAACCAGCCTCAGCTCGATTGTCGCAGTCGGCATATGTGCTGGCCACAGATCGCTAGACGAGGATGTCGTGCAGCAGGTTCCTGCACGCGCGCGCCACACACGCACATGTACAGTCGTTACTCGATCGGTGAACATTTCTCAAGACTCCAACTTCTAGTCACATTGACATCGAGTTGCGACCACCCCGTACCATTGCATTGTCGATGCTAGGGGTTTATAGTGTGCACCTTTATCAAGAGCAGTCTCAAGTGGGGACATGAGACACTGCCTTCCCGCCCTGCTCATTCCTGTCATTCCCTTCTTTTCTATATACAACACGGATGGGCGCCGCCCGGCTTCCCGCTCAGGTTCGCGCGCCATGGAGAACGGCTACTGATACAACCCTATCTTGTCTTGTCTGGCCTGGATGCACACTAATCTGCCGATGCATTATACTGCGCGCGGGAAGCGACCTAACCTGGGCGTCAAGTTGCATTGCTTGAGAAGCTGTCGTTTGACGTGGCACGCAGTCGTTATCCTACTTTGAGAAGTGTTGGCAGCAGATCCTTTCTAACTGAAAAAGGTACTTATGTTGCAGAGTATATACCATGGCACTGTTCCAGCTGGAAGACTTGGTATCCCAGACTCACCTGCCCCTCTCCGTGCATCATAACCGGGAGCAAGTGCGGGCAGAATGGCTCGAAGCCATCGTCCAGTGCTCATTGCGCCATGGCGTCGAACCACCAGCAGAGAACTTCCGAGACTCCAGCCATGGCTCAACATCAAGAGAATGAGGATTCCCCGCACCTTCACGAGACGTGAGACTATCTCATTCAACACCCTCTTGGTATTTTGTTCTCCTTCCTATTCATCTGACCACGTAGGCCGGGCGACTTCACAGGAGGATCCTTGACTCTTCGCCTTTCTTCTTTCTTCAGTTCGTAGGGCATAAGAGCGTGGCTCAGAGATTTACTCCGCCGATTTACGGGCGCCTTGAAACACTCGTTGGCAGATTTTACATGATCTATAACTATCCATCACAAGCCATTGGGCACTGGTATGAAGCTGTTGCTCGGGATAGACGGGCGCAGGGCTCACCAAGCCCCCTGAGGTAAATTTGCTTCCTCCAATACTCCATATCGCACAATTGCCCTCAGTAATCGTCTGCTGACCTCTGCTTACCATACATAGGCAGTGCGAGCCACTATGAGCCTCGCCCGTTCCTCCTCCATTGTATCAACTTGCTGGATGCCTTGATACCGCAGGACCATGGCCAAACAAAGCCCCAACAGGCTGGGACGACCATTTACACCATAATTATCAAAAAGATCAGCCGCTCCCCTCCGCGGGACCGGGACTTTGTGCATGTAGTGTCATGCAAATCTGTAAGCTTGCAGTGAGTGCTGGCGTCATATCTCATGGCAAGGCTGTGTGTACCCGGCTGTCCTCGTATCTTCATCATCCACTGACAGCGTCACCATGGAGTTGCTCTTTCTCTTCGGCTCCCGGCTTTGTCCGTCTCATGATTCCCCTACGGAATGTGTTGTTGGGTCGGATACGGATACTAAAAGGAGGATCGAAGCTTACTAGCCCACAGCTCGGTGGCCTTGAGCCAAAGTGCAATATCAGGTGGCCGAGAGCAGGTTGGAGCACAAGCCTGTACTTTTATCCAAGGTGACTTGGGTTACCCCAGGTGGCAGCGGCGCCTCGATGTCCTATCACGATGTGTTTTCAAGGCATTGTGTACCCATGTGATGAACACAAAGGAGCCCGACAATGCAGTAGGAGAAGAGGAACTGCGCACGCGTCGGCCTCTGCCGGGCAAGTCAGGCTGTGAACAGAGTTGTCAGTTTGCGGCTCGAGGGCTCGCGTGCCGAGCATTGCCCGAACGCTCCCTCATCCTAAAGTGTTGCGGTTCATGCTGAGCACCGAAGCACAAAGAAGCCCACTATGCAAAGTAAGCACATTCTTGCCCTTCTCTCCCGACTGACATCGCACGAGCGGGAGAACAACCTATCAGCTTTTGACGAAAGTAGGCATCGTTACAGTCTTGCTCTCTCAAGCTGCAGCGCGGCGCCGCCGACTCGGTGTTGAGGCCCCCCTGACTCCCTCCCGCTTCATTTGCCGCCCGCCCAACCACATTCTGTCGTCCACATCTTCCATGAGAAGAATCCTTCAACGCCTTCTCCGGACTCCCTCCCATGACGATCCAAGCCGCTTTGCACAGTCCGGGGCCACGAAATGGTCTTGAGTCACCCACCGTGGGGAGCACACAGCATAACGGTGAGGCAACGTCGCAGCACTGCTCACGGATGTGAATCCTCTCTAAGCCTTAGATGGCCTGGTATGCCCGAAGGTTCGACAACACCGAAGTCTCTGAATCGTCGAGACGCGACAGGATCATCTCGCTTGTGCCTTGGGGCTGCCCTACTCCGGGCACCATGACGGCTCTCAGCACGGAAGGATGATTATGATTATGTCTGCGATCGTGAGCTGAGGCACTGTACAGACCGAGTCTTACGCATGGTGGTACTCCAAGGTCGAGAGTATAAGATGGTCGACATCACGACAAGAATTTCAGACGATGGACATCGATCATCAGCTCGCAATCCTCACACCAAGACAACCCGCCGACCAGAGCCAACTACAGTCACGCCCTTGAAAGTGTCCCTTCTGCTACATCTGCGTCAAGGCTTGCTCTATCACTTCTTTCCACATCGAGCAAAAGTCTGCTGGATATACAGTCCAAAATCATGTCCGTCCCCACTCAGAAGAGACCGTGATAGCAATGGCGACCACTGACCGCCTCTCACCAGGTCCTACACGCAGTCATTCAATGGAAACTGGTACTGCTGCGTTTGCAAGGCAAACAAGACACTACTTCCGAATCCCAATGGCTCCAGCAGCACCAGATGTGAAGACAGCGGCTGCAGCCATAGCAGGTGCAATAACTGTACCAAGGCATAGTGAGGCCAGTTGTGCTAGGTTGTGACACGGAGATGACCGAGCCGGAGCGATGATGGAGGTTCAGAGGAGGGACCGGGGTGAAAGGGTTGTATGTATGCTTTTGCTAGTGAAGCTACCCATGTGAGACCGTTGGGGGCCGTTGTGATAGTGCCGAATTCAAAAGGAGGTCTCCACGCCGTCTTGTCGATGTTCCTAGTCTGCAAGGAGCCTCGGCGGAGCAGGGAACTTCTGTCCTTCGATCGACGGATTCGGGCCTTTTCATGGCATGTCCCATAGATCTAGTGACGCGTAAGCTCCGGTATCCCCATTGCCAATCCGTGGAAGTCAGGACGTCGGTTGAGATGGATCTTGACTGCCCGTCCACGGGCAAGGCCAATTAGCTCTAGCACGAGGCTTGACATAAGAATTCCTTGATGTCGAAGGTAGACCTGACGACGATGTTCCCTTTGATGAATATTTTATTCCTCGGAGACACAGCTTGGAAGACTTTTCATTGCGGCGTCCTTGGTGTGTCCGACCATGACCATGGTCCCTCTCCCAGGTGACACTCCCGCACTCATTCTTGTTCACCTTGAGTGATTTCATGATCGACCTTTCATGTTACCCAGATTAGTCTTGGGAGTGTGTTACGGTGGCAACGAAGGGCTGTCAGGCCATCTCCTAAGGGTGTGCTGGCCCTACGAGGCTCCAGGTGTGATGAAGCAAGGTGTGAGACATCGCGGGATGAAGCGAGCCAGCAGTCCAGCTAGCCAACAAGCTAAAGTTAGAAGAAGCCCACCCACTCGATCCAGAAGGGGAAATACGTGGAACAATTCGCACACAAGGCTGGAGGACATCGGTCAGATCTGGGCCGGGGAGGGTAGCAGTATGTGATGAGCAGGGCTTGCCACGAGGTGTCCCAGCTAGGCACCCACAAGGCTGGGCCTGCCCAGGAATGAGAAACCTGTATTTCAATTTTTTCTTCTTCCGGCAGAGCTTCCAAGATTCTGGAAGGCCACAGACCCCTGAAAACTTGAGGCTCTGCCGGATCACTCTGACCAGGTCATTGGCAGAACGATCTGCCCCCTGCCTTGCCGCCGCCGATTCTTTCCTTTTGGTCACTTTGGTGCCGTGGATGTTTTTACTTGCCGAATGAGGGAGGCCGCATAACTCGACCATAAGGACCCGGCTTTCCAAAAAAAAAAAAAACGGAAAAAGAAAAAAGAAAGAAACCCTGTTCCGCGTGTACCCTGTCCTTACAGATTAGTAAGTTTCGCGGTGTTCCGCACGCGACGAGCTGCATCTGGCGGCGTCCGAAAGTGAGACGGTAGCCTTAAGCAAGGAGTAACATCACGCCAATGAGAATGGTTTCCTCTTTTAGGGATCTCTGCTTATGCCACTGACCCGCCCCTCCCCCAGAATTCCAACTCGGCAGGAGTTCACGTAGGAGTCTTATTCCTACTATGCAGTGGAAGCCGAGGCGCGTATTGTGACACAGAGCAATATCCTCCCGACCCCAGCTGGCGGTGTTACCAACCCGTCTGCTTATACGCCACACACTCAACAAGCTCCCTTCAGAGCTGCCGAACTATAAAATTTGTGTCACTGAGATAACTTGCCTACTTGTCATCATCAATTTCCCCGGGGTTCTAGGGTCCTTGGTGTGCGTTGTGCTGCCGCCTCAGCCGATCCGCGGGTATTGAGCGACAACAATAAGACGCACAATACTAAGCGCCCCACAATCTAGATATTGTCCTGGCCTTTCAGAAAGCAGTACTTCGGTGGAGTTTCATGGAAACAAAGGACCATCTCCCTCCCGCGAGCAGGATACCACCTGTAGATATGCTTTGCTGCTGCCTCCCATCGCTCGTAGCATATTTTGAGGGCAACTGGACCTTCAACGCAGTAGCCTCCGTAGTTCTGCCGGCCCTTACCATGAACCTCCATCATGGCAGCCCTCAGCACAGCCGCCGCGATCACACTCCCTATCTTGACCCTTCTGGCCTACCTCTACCATCGTGCTACCCATCGCCGCCCATACCGTGGCATCCCGTACAACCGCCACTCGACACGCCGGCTCTTTGGCGACATGCCCGAGCTCACGGCTGAGGCACAGCGCCACCGGGATCCGGCGAAGATGATCCTGTCCCAGTTCGAGCGGCTCGGAGCCCCCATTGTCCAGCTGTTCTTGATGCCCTTCTGGCGGCCGCTGGTCTACATCGGCGACACGCGCGAGATCGAGGACCTCCTGCAGAACCGGCTGCGCGAGTTTGACAAGTCCCCCGCGCTCGTCCTCCCCTTCAAGCCCATCGTGCCTGGTTCCAGCCTCGCCAAGGTCAAGGGCCCGGAGTGGAGGGCCCAGGTCAGGCTCTGGAGCGACATCATCAGCGTCGGCTTCCTGCGCGACCAGGCCGCGCCTATCATGCACCGGGCGGCCTCGGAGCTGGTCGAGCTCTGGCGCGTGAGGGCCCGCGTCGCCGGCGGCAGGCCGGTCTGGGTCCGTGACGACTTCAAGATCGCAACCTACGACGTCATCTGGAAGATCCTGCTCGGATCGGACGTCGACGCCGTCAACAGCGAACGCGAGACTGTCCTGGAATGGGCGAATGTCATCGAGCAGCCCGACTCGATAGACGAGGCGGCCGAGATGGCTGTAGCGCCCATGCGTGAGGAGTTCGAGGCCGGGACGTATTTCATAGACCTCATCCCTGCAACACTGATGTCGCCCATCCCTGGGGTCCTGCATTTCCTCTGGTCGCTGACGCCGACGTGGAGGCGGCACTGGGCCACCACGCGCCGACTTATGAGCGAGCTGCTCGAGCTGTCGAAGGCGCGTTTTGCTGACTTCGGCGACGCGAAAGATGACGAGGGAGTACCCAAAACCCGGGACGCCTGCGCCTTGGACCGAGCACTGCGCAGATTCGGGAAAGTATCTCCGGACGACATGTACCGTCCGACGATTGACGATATGTTTGATGAGCTCTTCCTGCTCCTGGTATCGGTGAGTGTGCCTCAGTTTGCTCGGATTGGTTGAAGACAAGGTCTTCATCATCCAACGTAAATCTAATCTGACCGGACAGGGCCACGAGACAACCGCATCCCTCCTGTCGTGGACAGTCAAGCTGCTCACTAACGCCCAAGCCGAGCAAGCAAGGCTGCGCGACGCGCTGCGGGCGCACTTCCCGTCCTCGCCGCAGACCCCATCCGTTGAGGCGATACTGGCCGCCAACATCCCCTACCTTGACGCCTCCATCGAGGAGCTATTGCGCAGGAGCAACGTGATCCCCGAGATCGTCCGCGAGGCCACCTGCGATGCGGAGCTCCTGGGTTACCGCGTTCCCAAGGGGGCCACCCTCGTGTGCAGCACCTACGTCGCGCACAAGCCCTTCGCAGTTCCGGATTCCGTGCGGAGTGTGACCAGCATGGCGAATACCGCATATGGCGCCTTTTGGCAGCAGGACGTGGACGAGTTTCACCCGGAGCGCTGGCTGAGGGCCGATGGGTCATTCGACGCGAAGGCGTTGCCGAGGCTGGCGTTTGGGGCTGGCATAAGAGCCTGCTTCGGTGAGGACCGCTCTCACACTGCTCGCCTCCCTTCTGAGACCAAGTTTTTCGGTGGAACTGACAAACATGACAGGTCGAAAATTCGCGACGCAGCAATTCCGCATCGTGCTTGTCGTGATGTTACTGAATTTCGAGCTTCTCCCAATACCCGACCACCTGAACAGTTCCGACGCGTTTTCTAAAATAACCCGCAGCCCATGCCAGTGCTTCGTTCGTATGAATCCAATCTAGATCAGCACGTTCTTTGTTTGATCCTGTGATCACGATTGTACGAGCAAATACGAATTTTGCAATCTACGAGCAGTAAATGATCACAGAGACTGTGAAATAGTGATGGTGAAGCTTCAAGCCCGGGAGCGCATCATTTCACTCACTGGGAAGAACACAAGGGGATTCGGCTGTTCGAGTGGTATCATTTCTTTAAACTCTCACGAAGCCTAGCCACAACCGGGCCCATTGGATACTCCCCGTTGTAGTGGCAACAAGGAGAGAGCCGAAGAGGTAGCAGCCAGTCGAAAAGGCCTTTGTCGCCCATTACTGACTTCCAGTTCTGGTAATAGCTCCCCATATCCCACGGATTCTCGCCCACCTCAGTCTTCACGATGGCAAATTTGTGCTCCGGGGCACGCTGCCCGGCTCCGTTGGCTCCGTTCTGGTTCTCGTATATGAATTGGTTCCCGTCGAAGTTGGGGTTTGCCAAGGGAAAGGTTATCGTCTCATATTCGTTTGGTGTGGCGCTATTATCAGAACTTGGTGTCTGGTTGAGCGGGATCCGGATCGCGAGCTGATGAACCTTGGTCCTCCGACTCAGGTTCTCGATGTTTGTTATGTTGCTTAGGGCAAAGCCGTGTGACATGGCGGCCATTGTGAATGAGAACAAGCCGAAGAAAGTCGAGAATGCTATTAGGATGATTGCTGGGACGGAAACATCTCCGCCTTCGTTTGCAAGCGTCCTGGTGACCTGCGCCCCGGCAGATAAGCAAATTATACAGTAGCAAGCGGTGTATGTGACAAATTGTATAAAGAATTTGAAGGCTGTAAGACAGATCAGTCATCATTCTAAAGGAGAGAGCTGGGGACAAGAAGTATTGTTGATATCTGGAGGGAAGACGACAGGTATGACCCTCGTATCACTAGACCGGAGCAGTGCGACGGCGCTCGTGACACGTCTTCGCAGTGAACAATCCATAATAACACACAACTATCGGGAAAGCTTACCCGTTTCGCCGATCATACCCCCGGCCCAAGGACAGTAGTGGTCCATCTTCTTGACACAGCGCTGGATGTCGCCAGAATGGTGGGCCCGGTCAGGCTTCCAGTTCTGACAGTCAGAGCACCATATGGGCAGGCCGTCGCTCCGGCAGGTGTAGAAATCCCGGGTATAGAAGGACTCGAGGCCAAGCTTCGGTTCGAGAGGTACAACACCCGGGTTATATGTAACAGTGTAAAGCGTACGGGCGTAGCATACGAGCATTAATATTAGGAAGATGTAATGAAGGACAAGAAGGGCGATGGCGCTTCCCTGCTGATTCCGAGCGATAAAGAAGTCGACTGGGTGGGTGCGAAGCCTCGTGTCAGTTTTCTTGGTAGGTACTTTGTCCCGTCTGGACGGGGTTCTGGTCGTGCGGGTCGCGCGCGGCAGATTTAGACTCACTGCAAATAGGTTTGGTGAGGGCCCAGCAAGCGAAGCCGATGACGGCGAGGAGGAGAACGGGTATTATGCGGGTTGTCCATCGGTTGGCGGCATCGTGGCTCCTGGCTTCCGACCTTGGCAACAGCTTGGGCTCGGCGGCGGCGGAGGAGGGGGAGGAGGCCATGGTAGCGCCCCGACGCGCGACCGTCGCGGAGGACAGGAGGTGTCGTTGGACGTCGGGACTGCCAATCCGCGGATGGTCGGGGGATAAGAACAAGACGACTGACGTGTGGAAGGCGCCGCGGCAGATCTTCAGGGCCGTCCGTGCGCTGATGCCACTACCCATGCATTGGTGACCCATCCCTGCTGCTTGCCGAGAGGCTAATTAATGCTCTGCTAAGGCCCGAGTACGTCTACTGTGTATTTCTGTGGGCCTGGTCACACAGTACTCCAGTTCTCTTTCCTCGAGATCCCAGCTCTCCAGAAAGAACCAAGCAGGAATTGGTCTTCAACACTGAAGCAACCAAATCAGCCGCCAGAGACCAACAGGATTGGACCTGCTGCCTACCTTAACATAGGATCAGATGCCGGCCGAGATGTGTGGACGAAAGAGCGTGAAGGATTGTTTCGAATCGTCTTGATTCTGTTGGTACCGTCATTAATCCGCCGCACGCGAGACCGGGTCGCGGCCATGGACGTCCAACGCCGAAAGGAACAGAAGAGCGAGGATGAATGGGAAAGACTGCCCACCTCTTTTCTTTGTCTTTGGCCTGATTTGTTATCTGTCAGGGACTGTCGGAGGCGCTGGAGCTCGGATCGTCGGCTGCGCTGGCCTGAAAGATTACCCTCATCTCGTCCATGAAATTCGAATTGCACACTCTTGTTCATTAAATCAGATTCATCTTCTGGCCGCTCTGCCACCCAATCATACCGTTTGCTCCGTTCCCGGGTTTTGGTTGTCGTCTGGGAAGCCAGTGCTAGTCGCCACTCGTGTCCGCCTTTACGAGTTGCTGTCGCCAGCAAAAGGGGCTCAGCAGCGTCTCATGGACCACATCACCCCATTGCCAACCCGCACTCCGAAGGTGTTCAGTGCCAGCGAGACCTGGTGAAAGGGCGTCTAGTCGGTCACTCGGTCATCTGTGGCGTCAACTTGCGCGTTGCCACCAACCAGGACTGCTCTTCTTAACCTTGTGTGTGGTCAATGCTCCACCATCCTTCCTTCCAACTGTGTGAATAGGCTGCCATTCATGACACCGAGCCAGGCCACAGTCGCAACCTTATTGGTGCAGTGGCTAGTGGTTCGTTCGGGGGATAAAAGACATTTAAGCGCTATAATGCGGCTCTTCAACCGTGTGTGAATCTGAATGTCGTCGACCTGGAAGTCCCGGATTACCACGGACTTTAGGCTCAGATGACCACGATTGATCTTGCATGAATCACTCTTAACAGTGCCTCATAGCCGCCATTACTATTTGTCTCGTATCTCAACCCAACCTCTTCCTTTTCTTTGATCCTGCAATCGGCCACAACCAAAAACGTTGGACGAGCATCCTATCTCACACTGGTAACATCTGCTGTGCCACTGGGGAAAACCTGCCTCGGGTCGATTATAACCTTGACCGCCTCGCCCGGTAGTTACGCCAAGTCATGAGAACGGCATGGAATCTCTGCTGCTCGATCATTAATTGGTAGTCGCGATGGATAAAAGGCTCTTGTATCGCTTTACATGGTCTACGAGCCGTCTCAGTCCAGGAACGCTATTGGCCTGCTCGATTGCTGAACAGCACTGTCCAGGCTGCGAGCCGCGCTGCTGATATGTGCGACCGGTACAACAACAGAAACCATCAAGCACATTCTGGAGCCTTGGAGGAAGACTTACATCTTGTCATTTTGCCCGAATTGTATGCTCAGGGGTGGGTGGGTGTAGATGCAACCCATTCACCCCGAAGGCATCCTCCTACCCGATGCTACCTGGCGGCTTGAGACTCTTGAGCCTCAATTCTACCTGCTGAAAGATATAAATTGGCACGTCACCCTCATTTCAGCCGCTCTCGCTGCTCTTGCTGTTCTCGCCATTGTTTGCCCGATGGAGATATTGCGCCCTTTACCCCCAAGATTCCGCCATGGCTTCCTCGAGCTTGAGTGCTCTCTTCTTTCACATGGACCCGCTCTAAGGAACATCATTTTGCAGAACATCTCATATATTTGAGACACGCCAGTACTGCACCGTTTTCTCATGTCTTTCATTGTTCAAGCGAGGCAAGTGAGGAGGCGGCCACAAGAGTTTCAGAAGCCTGGACTACTTGCCTGGTTGCACCACCCCATTTTCTGCGTTCCACAACACCTGGTTCAGGTCGTCTTTCTCTCTCTCCTTCTTGCATTCATTTAATCTTTGTCTTCCTCTATCCAGTTGTCTTCATACTCCTTCTCTTTCCCTGCTCTGCTTGCCCCAGTATAAGCCGAGACAAGTGATACGAGGAAAGGCATTAAGGTTGCTGGGGGCCGAGAACTGTGCATAGTTTCAGGCCGGTCATTTCTCCAAATGACTCCTCTTATCTCATTGGTCTCAGAATCTGAGAACACTTGCATATGAATGGGTTTAGAGCACTCCGTTTACGACAACTCTCCACGCCTACGGATTGATACGAATTGATTTGGACAAGACCTCGACCTGGCCGCTGCGGGATACGCAGTATGCTTAGAAAGGCCACGCAGACTGTTTCAGCGACAATGGAGCATTTGCCAGCATCAGATGAGGCCGGCCTGTTGCGAAGACGACACGCAGGAGCGAATGCAACCACCACCATGACACGCTATCAGTTGGTCTTCAAACAACTCCTCGGGTAGATCGCCCCAGGTTTCAGGGCAGCCATAGACGAAAGCTCGGGAAGCTTGTTGTGTGCTGGCACGCTAGGCTGGGCTGGTCGTCGTCTTTGGATCTATGGGAGAAGAATACATCTGTTGGCATCGAGGGGCGTCGAGAAGCGTCTCGGTGATCTACGCCGTCTCATCTCCTTCAACATACGAACGTTTATCAGACACTTTCTCGATCGAGAGCCGCGAGCACATGTTGACGGAAGATACGGAAGCTGCAAACACGTCGTCAAGCATGGGAGGAAGGAGGGATGAGGAAGGGCGGGCCTGGGGGAGCCGGAAACCCCCGAGAGAGGGGGGCATGCGGCTCAACTGACAGGAAGCCCACATGCACGTCCGGGTCATCGATGACTCCGAGGGGAAGGGCAGGATGGTGCACGACATTGCAGCATGCCCTGGGCTCTCCTCAAGGGTTTGAACCAAAATCAGCCTTGTGGGTCTACCTTGAGCGCTAGTCCAGGCAGACGGGACCAAAGATCCAACATGGACGGGCGGACTGCCGACAGTAAGCCGCGATGCGGCTCTTCTGTGCGACGTTGGGACGGCCCTGTGTCTGCGATCACGCACACCACTTCTGCGATTCGACTGAATGAGTCACTAGGGACTGGGTTGGGCATGGCCATGCTCATTGGAGGTTTTGCGCAGAATTGCGCTGCCAGGCTGCACGCCGAACCACGGGGTTGGGTCCCCGTCGGACGAGGAAATTGGCCCTTCTCAGCCAGTCAGAGCCCTCACATGCTCCAAGAGAAGAGACAATGCTTTGATTGTCTACCACAGTAGAGCACTAGGGCGGCGTGAGAATGGCTAAGCTCAAGTAACCTCCAAGGCTGCAGAGACAGAGTCCAAGTGGCAGACAGTTGGGACTATCCAGCGTTGGTACGTTGGTGCCTTGCCTCGTGGAGCATCCCACGCTGCTGCCCCGCCAACGTGAAGTGGCAATTGCTTCTAACGGGGAAGCTGGGGGTGGGGCCTTCTTTGGGGGAGGTTGGAGATTTTGAGCCGCATTCATCTAAGGGGGCGGCTGTTCACTGCGCAGCGAGTTGGAACCGGCCAACCAGTCCCGCCCATTCCTGTCCTCGCTCTCTTCGCCAACTGCCCAATTCGCGGACCAGCACAACCAGCGAGCCATGGAATCATACCGCGTGACTCCCCCCCATCCGCCGGGATACCCAGTCTCTTCGTTTTATTCTCCACGGATGCTCACCATTCATGTGACCCTGGCCCAGACTCTCGGGACAGCCCGCACCGCCGTCGCCCTCCTTCTCCGTAATTACTATACTCTTCCACCCCGTCACCGGGCCCTGGCCGTTGGGGACATGGCAAAAACTAAGCCACCTTGACCAGACCGAATGGCACGCGTTACACCCGTCTGGCGCCCCGTCGCTGCCTTGTTCTGTCACCGAATTCTGCAGCCAGGCTAATCGGCTTCGTCGCGTCTCTGCTGCTTCCTGCTTTCTGCCTGTCATCATAGGCGTCCGTACAAGCCTCCCCCTTCCGGGGTGTGTCAACCTGCTGGGCTATGGGGCACAGACATGGAACGGCCGATGACTATTCATGCGCAGCGAGGCATTTGCATAGGAGAATCGCTGGACCAACGTCTCTTCGTCCTCTGAGTGGAGGACGCTTCCCGGCACGACCTCCCACGCGTGACAGGACAAGTGCCTAGCCCCTGGGGCCGTGGGTGGAAACTGAGTCCTCGTTGCAGGTCTGAATCATATCTGCCTGGCCTTAGGCTCATCTCCTGCGATTCATCTCAGCAAGTGCTGCGGCCTGTCAGTGATGGCTATGTCGGTTCACGCCGCAATCTGGTCGCCTCACGTTTCTGGTATGCCTGTTTACGAGGGCTGTGAAGACAACCAAGTGGAAATAAACGGCAATGTCTCGCCTCATTCTCCCTTCGTCGTGAGCGACCGCTGGGTATAAGTGTCTCATATTCGCCACTGTTATCAGGCCTTTCTTGCTACATCATCACTCACATCTCGAATAACGAGACCATCTTGACTTTGAGCACTCAACACAGTCCTGAAACACCCAATCAACCCGTCACAGTCCCCCCTAACGACAAAAAACACCATCCTTCCTGCAATATGGGCTCCTCCAAGACTCAGGTTGTTTACATCTGGACTTGCTGCTACTGCGGTCACGGTGGCATGAACGCCCATACTGCTCCAGCATGTGTGAGCTGCGGTGTAGCTCGGTGCGGTAACTGCTACGTGGAGGCACACAAAGTTCGCAAATAATGAGGCTGTCTGAACCCAATTGGTAGGAACCACTGGTTATGGGAGCCTCGAAGCGAACACTATGCTGACAATCATATTCAGAGGAGGACTGTTAGGATGGTCGTTTCCAGAATGACCAGTCTCGGCCGACGCCAAATCATCATTTCTAAGCCCTTCCACATACTGCCGTCCCAGCAGCAGTTCTTTCCTCTCAAGCCCATCAGTGGACGATGACCAGCTGCGGAGAGCTGGGCACACGGTCGTTCGTCTCAACTCGCGCCCTCCACGAAGCCACTCCCCTCCGCTCGGCCAGATACCTAAACAACATGGCCTGAACTTGCGCTCCACACCAGCCACCACCTCAGTCGACTGCCGCAAGACCATTGATGGGACTTGATCCCCGTCAAACATCACCACCCCGGCTCCTTAGGACTGTCACCGCCCTTGTACACGAAGCGAGCATTGGAGTTATTTCCTTGGAGTTTATTAGACGGACACGGTTGGGTTTCCAAGATCGCATAGGGCCACACCCGAATTTCTTTTCAATGTGCAGGACATACTTTTGCGGATTTCCATTGGATGATGGGATAGTCAGGAAACCATAGAATTCACGTCTTTGCTGCCACAGGCCACAAGGGTTCGCGGGCACAGTATTGATTTCACACACAGAGATGTATCGGAGTTAACGGCAATGCCAATTTCATTGCCCTGGACCAGAGGCAACACTGAATGCAACTGTACATCAATTCTATTGGCATACTTTGATGCCATATGCCTCAGTCGTCGTGCATTTCCATCAGCAGCAACGAGCACTTTCTCAATCTTGAACAACTATCCCAGGCAGCCGGCAGCACTCAGACGCGCGTTCTTACCAGGCGCCGGCGCCAATTCGTCAAGATGAACCTGTCAGCTAATTGATTACCAGAACCATTGGGCTGCTGCTACTTCAGGACTGCCTAGAGTTCCCCTGGACTGCCCTCTCCAATCGCAGACTCGCAGCCGCACCCATAACCCACCCACCATGCCAAGAAAGGGAGATGCGCCTCAAACCAAGCCGTCCCGAGTCGATGAACAAACCCAAATGGGATGGCCACACCAAAAGACCAATCCTCTCGGAATTGGCCCAGATACGCACACATCCACGTATTCAATAACATTAGGTGCACTACTTGCATAAAAGCATGGTGTGGATTAGTCACCCGCCCCTTTTCCCAAATCGCATATCGGCACCCACACCGTAAGCGGGCAAATCAGCTGCAACTCCCTTCCTCTCCAAACCCACGGCCACGTTGCACAGGCCAAAAGGAGTCGAACCGGCTCCGAAATCAAGGCTCTGGAGGGGGGGGGGGGAAGGTTGAATGGGTGTGTGGTGCACCAAACTTGTGCAGGCTGGTGGTACCAATACCACGCCCACCCACCCACACCCTTTCAACCATCAACGAACCCGTCCTCCCATCCTTCAACCTACTCGCTGCACAAATGCACTCCTGCCCGACGAACCAAGTCCTCTGGATATTATGTCAGCCCCGAATTGCAGAGGTGTTCACGGTAATGCGAGGTTGGGCATGAAACCTGCAGGCACAAGGAAGTAGGAGGGGGCAAATGGGTGGTCACAGCCTCCTAGAGCCTCAGAGCCTCGTCGCAGAGGAGAAGCTGGAGACAATGAGCACAGCCCCCTAGAGCCTCAGAAGCCTCACGGCAATAAAAAAAGGAAAGAGCATCATAGTCCCGTCCACCCTTGAGAGCCCCTTCCCCTGGAAACGGCCACGCCAAAGTCCTAAGGCAGCCAAGAACTGCGCCTCGGCGTACTCACCCTATCAACAAAAGAGGACTCGGTCGATGGTACACAAGGCTCTCGTATAGGCAGGCCGGTCTGTGGGGAAAGGGTTGACCGCAGAGCCCCAAGCGTCCGCGCGCATGCGTGGGCGTGGGCGCGTTCGTGTGCAAGTAATGGCCCGGTCACCGGGAGCGAAGGAGCGATGAAACTGAACCATCATATTAATCATTTCTCCTGGTGCCTGCTGCAGAAAAGAATCCCACTGCTCCAGGTGGACGCCGTTCGAGGGGAGGGAGACGCCTACGGTACACGTCAGAGCCCTGAGGTTGAAGACAGTAACCCTTTCCTTCCTGCCAGTCAGACCCCCACCAAGCGTCACAACTAAGCCCCCAGCGTAGCAAGCAAAATATGTTTGTAAGATAACGTTGTGCCATGCAATGCTGATCCCTTCCTCCTCGTGTGTCCTCAACATGGATGATGTCTCATACTCTTACATGGGCCCCACCTGCCCCAAGGTGTTTTGCTCCCTCTTCTCTCTTCACAATATCCTCACCCTCTCGAAGGACCCTGTGGGGGGGGGGGGCTGAGGCTTAGGAACCTTTCCTTCAAATTCACCAGGACGTGCAATCTCCTGCGAGACTGCTTACAGTCCATCTCATCGATAAGCCTTCTCCCTATCCAAGCTTTGTCGGGTCTACTCAGAGTCTGTCACTACGCGTATCTTATTCTGCGTGCGGGACAGCTCGAGCGCCTTCCGGGGGCCTTTGACACTAATAGACCCGGCCTCAACAGTAGGCGTGCTCAACTTGGCAGATTTCTTGGTCGCTTTGCCATCCTCGGCGTCTTCCAAGATGCTCTTCTTAGCAATCTGCCTCGCCTTGACCGTCTTTGTGGTGGCGGTCTTCCTGCCGGTAGACTTGTTGATTGTGTGCTTAGCACTCTTGACAGTGCTCCTGATATTTCCCTTGCCAGCGGCGCTGGTGATGGTGCTCTTGACGGTGGCCCTGGCTTTGGCTGCTGAGCCCTTTACAGGAGTGGCCTTCTTCCGACCACGGCCTGCGCCCTTGCCAGCCTTTGGGGTTGCCACAATCGTGGCAGCACCTGAGGTCAGGCTTGCAGCAAGTAGCAATTCCTTGCCGTTCTTGGTGTACGTCCTGGACGCCTTGACGAGTGTCGATTTGCGGACGGACACCGTCTTGGCTGCAGTCTTTGTCGATGCCGTTGAGTTTGAGAGAGCCGCCTTCGCATTGACAGAGATGCTGCTGGCGGTTTTCTTGACGGCAGCTGCGGCCTTTGCGCTCAAGGAGCGCTTGACACCCGTAGCCTTGATTACCTTGCGCTTCTTGTTGGGAGCACCCGAGTCTTCGTCACCGTCGAGGAGTGCCGTCAGCTTGCGCTTCCCGGCCTTAGCTGCGGCTTTGACAGTCTCCTTGACGCCCTTGACCAGGGCCTCGCCGCGGGGCATCGTGGGTGCCTTTGGGCCCAGAACGCCACGGCAGTTTTCGCTTCCGCAAAGACACTTCTGTACGTTCTTCGCCGAGAACGGATCAAAATTGTAGTCGTACGTCAGCTCGTCCCCAGTCATGATGGGACGTTCGCCTGCGAAAAGCGCCATGCGCGGCTGACCATGCACGATCCACTTCTCCATGCGGCAGTTTGGTGCACATGAGTGGTTTACGAATCGAGCGATGCTGCCAGTTGTCGCATCAATGATCATGTTCTGATCGAACGCCATGAGATAGTAACACTTGAGCTCCTTGTCAGTCCTCGGCCCACACGAAGAGGGACTGAATCTTCACTACTCACCTCATTGTCCTTGTACTTCTCATTCATTCGCGTCTCACATTCCGCCTGCGTGATGATCTCACCAGTGTACTCCATGATGATTTGGTTCGGCTCAAAACACCGGTTGCTTCTCACACCGTAGCCGCGATCAGTCGTCTTCACAACCTCTACACCAACGCGGTATCGCCCGCCTTTCTTGGTGCGTGCAGTCAAGTTCTGGAAAGCGCGATTATGGCAGTATTCCTTGCCCGCGTTACAGTTCGTGTCATCGCACTCATACAACATGATGCGATTCTGACAGTCTTCAGTGCATCCATCCTCGGGCTTGCAGATACATTTCGACTGGTAGTCCTTGAAATGGTCGGTCTTCCGCCAATACGTGCCAGCGTCTCCTATAAATCGATCTAGTAGAAAAAATCAGCTCGCAGATTCCAAAGCAGCGCCGTAGTTGTGTCTTACTCTTGGTCATCTTGCGCCACTCATCGGGTTTTGGCTGCCCAGGTGGCAGCGGGTTGCAGACGTCGAACGGCAGTTTGAAATCCCGGCCATTGATTAGGAGTCTCAGACCAGCGAACATGGGCAATGGGAATGTCTTGTTGACCTTTCCGGTCGGGGCGAGCTCTGGAAGTTGCACAAGCTTCTTCTTCTCAGCAGCACTCATTCCCTTGGTGTAGTCCAGAGGGGCTGGTTGGCCTGCATACAGACCCTTGTCCAACCACTTCTTGACGCGCTTCTGCTTGGGCGCAACCGTGGGAGTCTCTTCCTTGGCCGTCTCGGCCTCGGCCTCAGTCTCGGGCTTTGTCGACGCGCGCTCCTTCTTGGCCTTCTTTTGCAGAGGCTCGCCGTTGACGTCCAGTTCGTTAGGGTCGACATACTTGCCATTGCTCCAGATAGTATGAAGCACAGGCTTCGCCTCAACCCCCGTAAACTCGTTTGTGTCCTGCAGCCTCCTGAGCTCGCGAGGTATGCGCGTGTTCTCGAACATCTTTCGTCCCCGCTTGCCTACCGAGGCAGCCTTTGTGATTATTGCCTCGGCGGCAGCCGCACCCGAAGCGCGTGTGGATATCTGTTTTGCGGGAATTGCCTTTGCCTTTGCCTTTTGCCTCTTGGTGTTTGCGACAGACTTGGTCTGCGCGTTTCCGTCATGTGCGGTCGAAGGCGAGTTGGGGGCGGAAAGAGACCAATTCATATCCAACGCGTCAACGCCACGCTGGACGATGCTGTCGAGGCTGGGGTTTATGCCTACACCGTTGTGGGCAACTAACGTGTCGCCCGAGATGGTCCTCCTACGCTTGTCCCTGACGGCATCGCCGTTGGCGCGTCTCTTGCCGTGGATATGGGTGCCTGCAAGCTTCGCTAGGTTGTAGACTGGGGCTTGCGCAGCCGCACGCGCGGAGCGAGCGCGTCTTGGAGTGGGAGTCTCATTTTCGGGCTCTGGTGTGGACGCCTTGGGGGTCTGCTGGCCTAATTGGGGTGATTGGTCGGTGGCAACTTGGACAGTCTGCTCGATATTCTCAAAGTGGTCAGTGTGCTCTGCAGGCTTTGTGGGCTCTGTGGAGTCTGTGGGCGCTGCAGGCTCAGCAGGCTCAGCAGAGTCAGTGATTGGGGTGGATGCTGCAGGGGCGTCGAGAGCGTGTATGGTAGCTGTGATGTCGTGCTTGGAAGTGTCCGAGGCAACGCTGGCGGCGTCAGCAATAGTAGTTGGAGGGGTGGACGTGAACGACGCGTTGTTGGAAGATGCATCGGTCGGGAAGCCGGAGAATTGGAAGCTCGACTCGGATGGGAGGGCAGGAAGCTCAACGGAGTCAGGGACAAGCGCAGGCTCAGGCGTAGGGAGAGGCAGCAGCTCAGCGTGAGCCGTCTCGGTGAGGAGGCCGGCCATCCCGAGGCGTGGCTTTGGAAGACGCGACGGGGGATGGAAGAAATGAATAGGTGTGAGCAGATGCGGGCGATTTGATGGAATTGACGCGTCGCTTGATGTGGTATTGGGGGAGGAAAGGCGGGTGAGGCGAGTCCAGGTGAGGTGAGGTCCAAACAGGAGGCGAGCAACGGACGCGGATAATTAAGAAGGTGTGGCCGGGATCCTAGCGCGCGACAAAGTCCACATGAGAAAGACCTTTTGTATCCGCAACAACAGGCCAAACCCACTGCAGATCAGACTTGACCGGACAGCCAGACCAGACCGGACCAGAACAGCTCAGATGACTAAGACGAAGCTTGTGTTGTGGGCTGAAACGGCCACCTCGTGTAGAATAGATCGATGATCTGGGTGTTGTCGCTGAAGAGCAGTTACGAAGATGGACAGCTGTGTGCAGCACGGCGCAGGCGCAGGTTATCTGTGACAATTACCGCAGCTGCAACCCGTGTCGCAGAGTGGTGGTCTGGGTGGAGCGGCAATGGCAATGATGATGGGGGGGGAGGATTCAGTGACAAGAGACAAGTCCCGCAGCCAGCTTGTGGGTGCGGCTGCGTGGAGGTCACGTTGTCAAAATGGAAGAGAGAAGAGGGTTGTTGTTTTGGGAATAGGATTGACAGAGCAGAAGGAGTGGGTAGAGCGGGAGAGCGCGAGCAGGCGGGAAACGGGCAGAGAGGGCTTGTGTGTGCAAGCGTAACGTGCGCAGCGTTGGTCGGCGTCCACCTGAGAGGAAGACGAGGTTGGACCGGGAAAAGAAAATCTACTGGGCCGACAACCTCTGCCTGTGCTCGCGCGGAATCTCGACATTGGACAGTGTCTCCTGAACGAGTGAAGAAAAGACCTGACACAGCCCACACATTCCAGCCCAGATCTCCCCTGATAAGCAGAATGGCCTCCTCCTATCTTGTGTGCCTCTGTCCTTCTCCTCTACCGGGATTCCAATCCGAGATGCTCGCACCTTGTCCCTTCCCTTGCTGACAACGCGGGAGAGGCCACTCCCGATTTCCGTACAGCAGCACATAACACTCCTAGTAGGCTCGCAGCTGGTAGGAGATCCGTCGTGGCATTCACCAGCGGAAGCTACCGTTCAAGCAACCCATCCTACCTTGGGTGGGTATCCCATGGGGAGACTGCCATGAAGGCTTACCATCCCTGGCGATGCCATTCGGACGAGTCGGCGTTGTTCTTGATTCACTTGGGACAGTGGGCAGCCACCTCAGCCTCGCCGCATTCACGTACTTCTTGGGGCCAAGACGTGCACGAAACAAACTATTGCGGGCAAGCAAACAAGCCATCCAGCCCAGTGCCCATGATATGGGATGCCATGGTCCATTGGCAGGCATTGGGCTCAAGCAACGAGGCCCCGTTGAGGCCTAGACTTGTGCGAGCTGAACACTCCTCACACCTACCCACTCGAGCGAGGTAATGGACACTCGGACGACCCTACCCCTTGCCTGGTAGGGTGACTACCGGAACATGGCCTGGTGCTTGATGCATTGAGACACTCCCTGATCACCTCAGGCACAAGAGGATGGCTCATACCTCGAGGTATCCAGTGGTCCTCTTTCCGCTTCCCTTCCTGACAGACACTTCAGCAGTCCTGGATGATCCCTCCCCAAACGAGTCTTTTTGTTGTTCGCCCCTGTTGAAGCCATCTACTCACTCAGCCCACACTACAGCCGGGGCAACAAAACCGTCCATACCCCTTATCCCTGCTGGAGGAACATGGCTATTTTGAATCCCACGTACGCTATCTGTCCTCCTTCCAAGCAGCTCGATTCTTCCTGATGGCGAATACAGCTGGCTGCTTTTGCTTGCGTCGAATTGCACAACAGCCCTTGTTGGACGAGAACGGCGACGACTACACCACAATGTGTCAATGTGATGATCATTCCCCTGTTCCAAACTAAAATCTCCATCATAACCGCACGGGACTACGAAGGGAGTGAATGAACACCCGTGTATCTGGAGTCAGCCCTACTGGACGAGGAGGAGATATCATGTTTCTCAGCATGTCCATTTCCAAGCTATTGCTACTGTTGTTTGCAAGATATTGAATGAGGAAGGATTCATAAAAGGCCACAGAGAAGAATCAAGGACGAAAACTAACAAGTTTTCCATTTTTCACATAATTCACAGACGTCAGTCTGTTGAAGTTGGGAACGTGGCCACACCACCGGTAGCCACACAAGCACTGCCCCAGCCTCGCCTGCAGCAGGACCTGCATGAGGCTGGCGAAAAGTCGCAAACTTCTGCTGAAAGTAATGGGAAATCTTTCATGAGGCCATTTCTTCACTGTTGAGAAATAATCTGCGGGCACTACGCGAATATCCACGAGTGACGTGGAATTTGGATCTCAGCTCTCTCGAAAAACAAAAGCTCTCGGCAAGTGAATTGCCGCAAACGGTGAACACTCCAAGATTCCCGTCTCAGCCTGATAAGCGTACGTGAACCTTTGTATGAAAACGATTTGTATCTGCTGGATTTGGCCACCTGTGAGTGAATATGGCTGAGAGTAGACATCCACGTTGAATGTTCCAACCTCACCTGATGTGGGCACGGCACCAGGAGCCAGGGGAGAGATCTTCGGATAGACGGGGCGCGTCCACAATCATGAAACGCCACCATCAACGGTCATGGGGTCGACCCAGGTGGATTGATTTTTATTTTGTCTAACTTGTTGATTTTTGGTTTTATTTTCTTTCTTTTGAGCTGTGATTTAAATTTGAAACAAAATCCGTTCTGCTCTTAACGGCCGAAAGCAAGGTTTGTGGATTAAATTTAGGCGAAAACATAGCACTTTCGCGCCCATATACTGCTATAGTCCAGGATTGGGATGAGGTTTTCGATTAATATGAGAGAGACCACAATGAATTCGAGATAAACAATTCAACAAAATAATGTGTTTTAAGGGCAACAGCGAGGAATTGTGAAGGCATCAGTCCATTTTCCCCGTTGAATTGCGTTCACCAACCCCCCCTCCCCCCCGCAAAGCCGACTGTAACTCATCATGCTGGGCACAATCACTCACCCATTGCCTCTCCATTTCGAATGATATGTAGCGAAAAATGGAAGAAACACCAAGAGAAGCTATTTTTTCTCTCGAATTCAATTCTCAAAGTACTTCAGCTGCTCCCAAACATTGACAACTTTACCTCCCGTGGGCGGGATTCTGGAAACATCATGGCCAACCAACCGGCCCCTTCCCTGCTACCCCAGGAGCTCCAGAATCGAGGGGCCGGTCGACACAACAGGCCGCACTGTCTCATTTGTGTCCCTTGGAATATTATTCTGGGGCTCGGAGCCATCATTAACGACGAATGGCAGGCGGAGCAGCGAATTGTGACGGGCCAGCAGCCGGGGCCGGAATTTCACTACATGCCACAGCTATTTGTGAGGCTGCTGCCACTAACATTTCCTGACGGATGCGGAGTTGAGGATACGGTATGGGCCCTGGAAGCGATTGCTTGGTTCTCGACCTGAAAATAAGGGAAAGTCTAGTATACAAACCTTGGTGATTCTATACGCACATGTCAGAAGGCAACCAGGACAGGTTGAATGAAAGTTTTGCCCAAGTGGACGAGACACAAATAGGGCAAGCCTCTGTATGGTTTAGGCACAAGATTCAAGACAGCGAGACCTTCCTTCGCTCCTCCCACTGCTGGTATAGCAAGAACGCTGATTAGTATTTCTTGCCTGGCCGTAGGTAGAGCCATAGGTCATCGGCGGGAGAGGAAGCGACGCAGCAAGAGCTTCAGGCGAGACAGGGCTGGCAAGAGCCAAGGAGATGTAGTATGATTTGATTTGGTAGTGAGGGAGGGGATAGAGGTTATATACTATTCAAAATGTGCCTTCTAGCCCTTCTGCATTTGGAATCTGGTCAACACGCCCATTTCAAACACAATCATCACACATTTTGCCAGTCCCAGTCAACCTTGCCGCACCTAAGAACAGGACCACAGGCCTCACACCTGGTGCAAGCTGGACACGGCAATGGGTCATAACCCGGGTTTATTTGACCCATGTCACCCATGTGGAAACATTTGAATCTCATCCCACCTCTGTTTGAGACTGTGCGTCAAGAACGCAGCAGTGGTTGGTAATCTCAAGAATGACCCCGTCGCGGTCTCGACATACTATGACACGAACCGTCACGACCTGGCCCCAGGAACATAGAGACACCTTGAGGAGTCCAAGACTAGGAGGGACTTCGAGCCAACGGAAACGGACCTTTGCAGATGACAGTACCTTTGACGATATAAAAGCTCTCCCCAGAGCAATCGGCGCTACCCCGAGCCTGAAGCGAACTGCCCCTCTCCTGCCAGACACATTTGCCGTTCGATCACTGTCAGCGAAAGGAAAGCTCATATCGCCCGTCCCGTTCAAAAGCATATTGATGCCCAATGCGCAAGGTGCAGGAAAGCCTGTCCACGAGGCATCGTGCCATTCATCCATGGATTGCCAAAGCTTTGTTCGCCGGAGAAACAGCCTCCCCGGTGTCTATCTGCTGGCCCAAATAAACAGTGATCTATCTTCCAGCATGATACATATACACAATACACGATCCCAACCAGCCTACCACCACGGTGCCCATCAGCCACACAAGTCCACTGGGGCAGGGAGTAGATTACTCATGGTCGGCTGCTCTGTTCCTATTCTTCTCTCCAATTTTGGGGTATCCGCCTGCGAGCAATGCCTTAGCCATTTTCCGGCCTTCTCACACAGGCCATGTATCCGATCTACTCTATAATACTGCGACCAAGTGGGTGGGGGTATCCAGCAAATGCAAATCTGTACAAGCGCCTTCAAATTAAGGCAAAATCCTTTTTTTTTTAGTCCTTCCTTTTCCTTTCCCTCTTGTTTACCCACTCTACGAACCCGTCCAGCCAACAAAGGCTCAATCCCTCGGGATACTACCCCCTCGCAACATCTGTGAGTGATTCTGCTGGTGTTGATGGTGCTGCTGGTTCTGGTGCTGCTCCCTCGCGTCAGCGCTAAGTGCAACGTTTGCCATATGGCTCAATCGGTAGTGGTCGACACGGTGCTCGGCCTGCGACGACGACGGGCGGTGATCGCGGAGCCCAAAGTCCGTTACACCGCCCCTCTCCTTAGCGCCACTGACGCTGTTGCTGTGGCTGTGGTTGACGGGCGCGAACGCCCTCGTGTCGACGGCCAGAGACCGGTCTCCATAGCCAGAGGATGAGGGTGCAGTGGTGCTGGTGGCGCTGATAGGCGGTAGCGACGGCGGGTCGGGCGAGAACCCACCCCCGCTGCGGCTTGATGTGTTGTCTCCTTCTGTCCCGTCACCCTCGCCGCCACTCGTTATTCCACCGGCCCCGTTACCGACTTCGCGTTTTAACCAGTTGAGTTCTTCGTCCGAGATGGTCTTCCACCCACACTTCGCATGCTTCTTGGTGCAGCCCTGGCATGCTGTGAGGTGCTTTATGCACTGCACGCGCAGCCTGCGACACCGGTCGCAGGGCGGGTGGATAGTATCTCCCTTTGCCAACTTCTCAATCCGCGCAGTCACAAGCGAACGATGCGTGTCAGACGGATCGTCAGACTGTGCTGTGACTGAGCGCTGCTGCTGATGTTGGTGCTGCTGAGGTTGGGGTTGGGATTGGGACTGATCCGAAGCTCCCGGCGAAGGGCGCCCGCTTTGTGTGTGGATGGACTGAACTGGCTGGATTGGCAATTTGACGTTGGCGATTGGGGGTCCCTGTTGCTCATTTCTTAGCAATCGATAATTTTCTAAATCGGTCTTTGCGCCAATTGGTCGGTTGGTGAAGAGGTCATGTAATGAATTGAACGTGTTGGTAAATCGACAATACAGATATTGCGGCAACACAAAATCACTGCTGTTGTAACAGCTCACGGGACGCAAGCCCGGAGAACAACACCTTGCGGATCAACCAACTACGGAAGCGCATCACGCGGAAGTCGCCCTCCTTGGACTGATGTCATTTGGGCTTGGATACGCTTGCGAAGCCTTCACCAATGGATTGTCCTCCAGTCTGTCTATCCTGAAACAGCAGGTATGGCAGACTTGGATCCTCGCAACTGAGCAGTGCGTGCAGTGTCGGTGGTTCTTTCTCCGCCGGGAAAGGGGACGTACACGGGGCGACATGATTACTTACCTGAATGACGGGAGTCGTGGGCAGTGATATTGAGCTCTGAGCCGGGATCCTAGCGGACCCAGGCTGCGACTGGGACGTGAATTGCTGGAGTAGGTCCGCGTGAAGGTCGTATGTAGAATTGGATCGCGGGACTGACTGTGGGTGGTTGACAGGTTGGAAGCCAGCATGATGAGTTGTAGGTGAGCGAACTGTGCGACGTGAATTAATGGCTGCCTTGCGGCCGCTGAGGTGGTAGTTGAGTTGTCGCGCCTTACGCGCAACCTCGTCAGCCTTCTTGATCAGGACCTGGAGCCTCTGCTCCATTATTTCCAAGGTCGCGAGCTCGGAGTTCTCGTCCTCTTCTAGGGGTTGCAGTGGGGCCAGGTTGAACCTGTCCAGCGTTCCCGACATGATCAGTCGCCAGTCGTCCTCCGTGATCTCAACGTGATTTCCCTTGAGATAGAAGGAACAGTAGCGGCCACGGTCTGGATTAGAGGTCAGGGTGAACTCGTTGGGGCTGGCTTTGGCAAATTGGACAATGTCTAGCCAGGTCACCGTGTCGGAATTATACGGGTCTCTGCGCGTCGCAGTGATTGAGCCTTCGAAGAGCCCTTCCATAGCCTTGACCAGTCTTGGGCCCGTAAGTTTGGCGCCCAAGTTAGCAGCCAAGCTCTCATGGCGACTCAGCACCCCTTCGTAGTCCCCGATGAGCCCTAGCACGTCCGAAAATACTTCGCCGTCTCCCTGAATCAGTTTCAGTCGTGTCGAGTTGGCCCTGGCCAGGTAATTGATGTGTGCGCCATTGCCGGACTGCGGAGGGGGCGGCTGAGGTATCCTGTCGTGGGACTGCTGGCCATTGTCGTCAGAATCCCGCTTCCGTTTGTGGTGCTGTTCTGTCGCAAGGGGCTCCGGGTGTGCCATATTGGGCAGCCCAGAGCACAGCACTGCGCTGAGCCAGGTCAAAATCGCACGTGCTCGATCGAATCAGTGGGTGAGGATATTCAAGATACAGCCACATGAGTCGAGGGTTTCTTGTCAAGGCTGTCTGGAGGCACGCAATCGCCAAGCAGGAAAACCAGGGACTTCCGCAGGAAAATATTTGCCAGCCACCTGAGCGGATGGAGGCTGGCGAATATCCCAGGGTGAAGGTGTTTAGAGGTGGTGATGGCAGTGGCGGCGGAGGCGGCGGCAGTCGTGGCGGCAGGTTACAAGTAGACCAGTAGCTCGCACAGGGGACTAGTACACAAAGTGTTGTCCCATCGGAGGGAGGTCTAAACAATATTGTGCCTACCAAGTCCAGCAGGATGGATGTGCCGGAGGTGTTGCTGTCGAACAGACAACTGTCGCGTGCTCAAGCCAGGCAGTAGACAACATGCACCGCGGACCGGGATGTTGTAGAACAACCAATTTGGTTTCGAACCAACAAAAGAAGGTCGCAAGGATGTTGAGAATGGAATCCGATCGGTGCCGGCCCAGGTTGGTGTTCTCAGTTCGACTTCCAGCGGATTGGGGGAGACATAGAAAGCTTCTGTGGCGGATTCAAGGACCAGGGTGCTCCAACGGGAAGGGTGTGGTGGAAGTGTGGATGGTGCGCCACAATCCCATGAGACACAATTGTTGGGTTGCAGACCGACTGCTAGGCGGTAGCCAGGACGCGCAGGGGCTGTAGAGATGCCGTGATAGTATGCGGCTCGAGGTAAGGTGAGGTGAATTGAGGTGAAGTAAAACCGAGTGAGTCGAGACGATGTGAGGTGAGGTAAGACGGGATGATTAGATGGGAGATGTGAGACGCTGGCGCGTGTGTGTGCGGGCTGGCAGGTTGCGCAGAAGTAAGAGCGAAAGCCGCAAAGAATGAACGCACATGGGCTTGGCTGGCCGCAAAGGCAGAGGCAGAGACCGGAGACAAGGCAGGGGAGGGATCGGCTCGGCGCAAGGCAAGGAATGGGCGACGGGCGAGACGGGGCGAGAGGAGGAACAAGATGCCAAGAGCCCACACTGGGTCAGTGAATCATGTTCGTTTGTGCGCTATCCGGCCCTTCTTTTCCCACTGTCGTCTGTCTCGTCTCGAGTGTTTGGAGACGTCGCGGGGCCGGCAGCAGACCAGTAGGGCGGGTTTCGTGGGAGTAGGGCCGCGGATGTTTTCTTCTTCTTCTCCTTCTTTCTTCTTTTTTTTTTTTAAACAAAAACCCCCCGAGGTTGTAAGTGTTTGCTCCTGTGGTATTGCTGTTGCTGTTCCTGTCCCTGTTGGGGCTGCAGCACATGCCCAGGAGTTGTTAGCTCAGCTGTTTTCAAGCTGCGCGTGCCGACGATGGACGGCCTTGAAGTGCATCGGGGGAGGGTGTGGGGGAGCCTGGCGGCGTGGGAGGAGTGTGACTGGGAAGTTCGGTCCCGCAACCCTACACAGTAGGGACGGCCTCGACGGCCTCGATAGATTTGGGGGATGGGGCAATGTGGGTGCTGGCGCGCGTGTGTGGGGCCGGCCACATGTCCAATGCACACTTGTGTACGTGCGCGTGTGTGCGCGTGTATTGAGTGTGCGAGAGAGTGCGACATAGATGAAATGTAAATGCGTACCTGGGGGCGGATCAGTCAGTCAAGCTTGCAAGACCGTCCTGTCTGGTGGTAGCGAGATGCAGGGCGCGGTGGTGGTGGTTAACAGGGTCGGCAGGGCGGGTGGACCGCAAGAGGCCGGAGAGCGGCGGGGTGGGACGGAGTCTTTGCTAAGTCAAGATGTGGGAGGACGCGTGTGCTGGTCTGGCTGGCTGGCAGGCAGGTGTCTCTCTCTCTGTCCATGGACAAAAAGTGAAACAGAATGGGTGGAGGAAGGGTGGAATAAAAGATCGAGATCCAGACACCAGGCAGGCAGGCAGGCAGGCCAGGCGAGTCTGGGACGGCAGGACGGAAGGACGCCGGCTTGTATTGTAGAAGAAGAGTCTTGGCTTGGCCGTCGTGGGGTGTTCGTCATGGGCCCAAGGGTACGGTATATGCGGTGACAATCGACTTTCGTACTTGGCTCGATGTCCGTCCTTTTACCCCCTCCCCCTCCTTCAACATCAACTTATCACGCACTCTGACACGTCCAATGCCCTCGCCCTCGCCCTCTGGCACTTCTCTCTTCTTAGTTAGCACCTCGCGCCCCACGCAACGCCACGGAACGAAACGAAACGGAAACGAATCCCTCTGCCGGATCCCGGGGGACAGCGGCACCTGGATCTCGGTCGCCAGCCGGGGGTAGGGGTAGATTGGGGGGAGGGGGCGAACAATGGTTAATAGGGACGAATTGGTGCTGTGCTGGGTGTGTGTGTGACGGTAGCCAGGATATGTCATGTTCTGGTCGAGCTGGGCACTGTCCATACCTCCCAACAACATGTCCAGCCTCCAGTCAGTCAGTACCCAGACGCGGCAGCTCGAATAAAAAGTCCTGCAATGTCCTGCAGTAACACAAGCACTGAGGCAAAGGCAAAGGCAAAGGCAAAGGCACACGTAACATACTGACACAGACTGCGCGACTGTCGCCAAGTCCCCAATTCCCCCAAAGTTCGCCTCCTGCCCGCCGCTCGAGTTTCCGCCCCTCTGCCTTGATTTTTTTCTAGAACCATGGAATAGAAGCCTCGTCCCCCAAGCAGCCCCCAGCAGCCCCCAGCTCCCCCAAACCTTGGAAACCTTGGGCACACGGCGGACATGTCCCCTGCCAGGGGAGTCCTTGCAGCGGGCTCGATTCGGAAATATACATGGACAGCGCTCGCCCTTTTCTTGGGGCTACTGTGCCCCCCCACCCACAAGTAGTATGTGCTGCATGTGCGCATCTGCATTGTCCGCCAGGTGCAACAAGTGTCGAGCCTCCTTGGAGCCAAAACTTTGCATCGTACGAGGAGTCCGTCGGATCTAAGCGGTCGCCCTCGCAAAGTCGCAGCCAGATTCGCGGCGCCGACCCGGGGGCGTTGCGATCGACAAACCCAAGTCTGTGTTTCCGCCTCTGATGCCCGGTGATGTCGAAATCGAACCACTTTCTCCCCTCTGGCGGCAGGGGCCCTTGTCCACCGGGTCGCGTCCCACCGGGGGGGGGGTTCCTACCACAGTGCACACCAACCTGGTGTGCCTGGCTCGCCCGCCTGGGCTGCTGGGGTACCGGGGGTCGGGGGGGAGGAACCCAAGCTGCACAGAAAAAGAGGAGAAAAAACAAGGGGGAAAAGCAACGTCGACGGGGTGCCCTTCTGGCACTCATGCACGCACGAATTGCACGCATCACATACATGTCATACTCACCTACAGTTACATGGCACAGTACGCCTAACTGAACCCACACATCCGCTGGGGCGGGAGCCAAGAGCTCCCTTCCGCCCCGGTCAAATCCACTTGGTACTACTGTGTACTGTTCTTCGAACTACCTACTCGTCTTGTTTGTCTGGCACCAATTAGACAGACACCTTACGATTTCGACTGCCATACACTCACTGCTGCGTGCGCGCCTAAGCCTTACTTTCGCCACGTTCAACATCGTCTATGCCTGTGGTAGCCTCGACAAAACTTGATGGGACCAAATGGTGCACAGCAGCGAGTTGGCCTTCCCGCTCCCCCCTTCCCCCACACCTTTCCGCCTCGGTTCCGGCACGGGCACAACATCCCCACCCATCCAGCCATTCACTCACCCTCACCTGCACACACAACTTACACACACACATGTCCACATAAGCATACTGTACACTACCACTACTCTACATTAGACATCAATATCCTGCTACCAAGTTCTCGCACTTCTCCTGAACCTTGTCACCCTCGGCGCCACCTACCAAACCCCCCCCCCCCGGCTGAGCCCAATGCCACGCTACCGTGTTACATACCTTGATTGTCTCCCCAAGCAGACTAATCCGTAGTTGACCACCACTGACACAAGGGGCCTGAGGGCCACAGGCACATGCTGCCTACCAAATCTTCCGAGCAGGTCCCATCCTCGTCCAGATCAAACCCCGGCAGACCCCGGGAATGCTCTGAGCTTGTGTCAGCCCATCTGGACCCTTATGACGTCTCGCTCCCCCAATCCCTTGGGGTTCATCTCAAGATTAAGGTTGACACTTGTTGCGAGGGCAATTGTTCCTCCCCCCCAGGGAAACGCAGCGCAGTACCCCGTTGCGTTAGCCTGAGACCCCGACGGCGTCCCGCAGCCAATGAGGTGTCATCAGCCTCGCCCGCCGCGTTGCACCCACCCATTGTTTGTCCTGTTCCGCCAGGGCTTTGGCAGCGAGACTGGTCTCGGGCGGCCCGCGGACGTGCAGACGACGGGCGCGATGCCTCCCTGGTTCCTCCCTCCACGCAGCCCTGCACCAGCGAGTGCCAGACAGACTGACTCGCGAACCCGACGAGCTTGTCCGCCAAGCTGGTGATGTGATGTCACGAACAGTAACTGAGTAGCTGGGAACTCGTCTTTCAACACCTCGGCCCAGCACAATGCATGCGTGCAATATCAGACAACATAGACATGGCAACGAGACATGAGCCTGTTGTGATTGACTGACTACAAACAACAGTATGCATCGCTCAAGATATCATTGGAAGCTGAGTACTTGCCCAATTGCGCCTAAACCATCTGACACAGCGCCCTCATCTGCCGCTGCAATCCTGCCTGGATCCCATTTACTAATAATCTGTGGGTCGGATGGATGTATCAGCGGACCTCACTGCCCAAGTAAGCTCGATATTACCACTCTGGCGCCATGTCCGTACTCGTATCAGGTACACTACATCCGCTACTGAGGGAAAAGTTCGGCAAAGTCAATGGCATGCTATTTGAATTCCTGTGGTTTCACATTACATCTCGCATCTTCAGTAACCAATATGTCATCCCCAAGACGATGCTAATTCCAGACAAACTTTGTCCAAAACCTGGTTTGGCCCATGCCAGCCTTACGCCCGTCGGTTTTATGCCCGGCCCTGCGACACAGCAGGAAGAAAATTCAAGTTCACATTTTTTTGACATTCAAGTTGTAGAACGGTGATACACAGGGAAACTGACCCATGTACCATGGTAAATTACCGTCGTGCCTATGCAGTGTGTAGTGTCGTCGGATCTCTCAATCAAGGGTTGCACCCGAACAAGGGTCCCCCTAAGCAGGGACCGATCCCCGCTGGTGCACAAACCCGCAGCCTCGACGCCGAAACCCTGCCAGATCAAAAGCTGAAGCTGCTGAGCTACTGGGTGCCTGGTGCCGAGCTACCCCAGGTGCTGGAAACTCTTTCGCGGCTCCCTGTCCCAAGCCCCCTCCAACGCCACCTGCAACATCGCCCTCCCACCCTGCCTCACAATTTCCACGACACCCGAAACGAACGCGCTACCTTTCCCCGGGCTCCGGCGACTGTGCTACTCATTAATTCTTTCGTCCTCCCCCCCCCCTTTTTTTCGCCACCATCACGCGACGACCCCTCCACGCCCGCGACACGCACACCACTTACCGACTTGCTTGCTTTGCCATGGCAGACAGGGGATCTCACCGCGGCGGAGGCGGTCGCGGAGGGGGTAACTTCCGCGGGCGCGGCGGAGGAGGAGGGCGCGGAGGTGGTGGAGGGCGCGGAGGTGGTGGAGGGCGCGGCGGTCACCATCAGGGCGGCAACCAGCACGGCGGCGGCGAGGGCGGCGGCGAGTCGCGGCCCAAGAAGGAGAACATCCTCGACCTGTCCAAGTACAGCGACAAGCAGATCACTGTCAAGTTCAACGGCGGCCGCGAGGGTGCGTTTGAACCCCTACCTACCCACCTATCTGCCCACCTAGAACAATGCCGCGGCGGCTTCTCAGTGCTGACCAGGAGCGTGTGAAAACAGTCACCGGTGTCCTCAAGGGCTACGACCCACTGATGAATCTGGTCCTCGATGAGGCCAAGGAGACGATGCGCGACGACGAGGGCAAGGAGACCACGCGGTCCCTGGGCCTGACCGTCGCCCGCGGCACCCTGATCGTGCTGATCAGCCCCGTCGACGGCAGCGAGGAGATAGCGAACCCGTTCGCTCAGGCCGAGGACGACTGAATCTGCTGCTGAGGAGGCGAAGATGGGATCCTACTCAGAAAGAGAGAGAGAGCGCGGAGTTGCGAGAAGAGGAAGGGGAAGCGTGCCTGGGCACCGATGGGGATATGTCCTCAAAGGTGAACTGTTGCAAGCAAAACCATATTCGGGCGGCTGCCGTTCCAATGGAGAGAACCTGTTGGGAAGCTTGGGCGGAGGGAGATCTGCATTATGTGCCCGTGGTGACATATCACACAGTCTGGTACCTCTCAGAGGGTCCCAGGGGAGACAGCATCGGACATCAAAAATGTTCATGACTAGATATTACAGCATCGACACGGAGCCAAGGAAGGGGACACTTTGCGTGGACAGATACCCCCCCCCCCCGAAAAACAAGAGGCAAGAGATAAATGCCGTCAGTGATTCCATCGTCTTCTCGGATTCGACCCGCTCACTGTGTGATTGCTCACCGGTCATCGGTTGTGAAGGTGCGATACTGTGGGCGACGCTGCGAGTCGACGACATGGCTCCTAGTCGATGGGACGTGTCGAGCCGGCCGGCCGGGTGTCATAGAGAACTCGTGTGCCGTGCTCCAAGTTGCAAGCTTAACCTCGATGTCCATTCCGTGCTGGCTCATGATTGCCTTCAACAGGGCCGGAGGCGCCAAAAACATGCTCAGCATTACTGTGTAAATTCTGGACGTGGTGCGCCGCATCGCTTTGCCCGCAGTATGTGCTAGGGCGACGAATGAAGAAGTACATACATGAGCTCCAATACGATGACATCTCGAGGACAGCCTCATTGCTCGCTTACAGGGCTAGATTTCGGGAACGATTTATCGTGAATGGTTTGTGATTCGTTCAATGCACTTGTTTCAACTGCACGAAGTAATTGGCTGTGTCTGGTAGATGGTAGTGTTTAGGATTCAGATCATGAGTCTATACCTGTCCCTGTTGAGATCGGCTTGATAAGACGCTGTGGGCCAAACTAAATGCCCAGCCCCAGTTGCGTTTTGATATGCGCCTCTTCCCCCTTTGGTCCAAGAATAAGAGATATTTTTGGTTGGTATCTTACAATCCTTTCCTCTCCCTCTACCAAAAAGAAAAGATAGAGAACAACCTAGGAAACAAAATAAGAGGGCGCCGAAGGGCGCAGTAGCAGCGAGACAATACACCAAGGGGTAAAGGAGGCTGCCCATCACCTCTACAAGCTGGCCTCCTTACTGGCTTCCTGCTTCTCGCTGGCAGGCTTCGCGGCCTTGGCCTTGGCCTCGTGGTCGCCCTCGACGCTCTCCTTGGCGGGCGGGACCACCTCGTCCTCGCCAGCGGCCTTTTGCTTCTGCGCCGTCTGCGTGTCGACGCCTTCGACATCCGGGTGCGGCGGCGCGACCCCAACAGGCTCTCCGACCGCCTGCTGCTGGCCCTCGCCGAGTGGCGCTTCGAACTCGTTGCCGTCGGCGTCCACCATGCGCGTCCGGGTCTCGTACCGCGTCTTGAACTCCACTTTGCCCTCGAGCGCCTTGACCTGCTCTTCGTCCAGGATGTTGCCGTCCTGGTCACGGTACTCGATCCGCTCCTCGCGCTTCACCAAGCGCTGACCCGGCGGCACGGGCGCCCCGCTGATGCCCGCTCCGCTGTCCTTGAAGAACTCTTCCTTGTCGTGTATCGGCTTCTGCCCTTGCTCCTGCTGCAGCTTCTCCTGCTGCCCACCCGCCGGCGGCGCCACCGCAGGTGCCTCTGGCGCCTTAGAGCTCGGCACCGAGTTCTTGGACGTTGCCGACGCAGCTGGGATTCCTCCGAGGGTGTTATACTGCGAGTACTGTTACGTGAAATTAATTCATCGTTAGTTACTGAACCGCTAAATCAACATTGGACGCCTAATTTTCACCATGATATTCGGAGCGTTTCTCGCCTTGCCGTCTACGAAATAGACTTCCAGGTCTGTAAGGCAATGCTGCCAGTACTCTCTCGAGATCCTATTGTGTCTCAAAGGGCACGAAATTATGTGCAACCAAGTTGCAAAACACTATGGAGCACTTGCTACGGCCGTTCCTCCACTTGCCCAGTCTTGCGCCTAGCCCTTTTGAGACAACTGTCTCTCAGGTACGTGTTCCGGGGGAGAGCCAGAAAAGGAACTTACGTCGTTGTAGAACGTGTTGCAATCGAAATCCCAAGAGTCGAAAAGCTTCACGCGCTTGCACTCCGATTTCGTCCAAGTATTTCCATATGCGAGTGGCGCGTAGATCATGAAGACGGCGGCAGACAGGACCAGGAAGCTCGTGGTCGTCGTCTTGTTGATGATCGAATTTTCGCGGACGCCCAAAGCTGCAACCCGAGCGGTGAGGAAGTCGAAGATCTGGCATAGGGCGATGACAGCGAAAGTCAGAGCCGGAAAGTAATGGTGAAGGAAGAGCTGACGCTGCATCAAGTAGAAGGGGAAGTAGTGGAACGCCCAACCGAGCACAGACATTCCGATCTCATAGTCGAAACGCTTGAAAGTGACATTGTCGTAATCCCTGTAGCTTCGCTGCCACCTGAGCACAGCGACGCCCTTGAAAAGAATGTAGGTCACGATAGCCAGGGTGGAGCTCCACCAGACTATTGGGTTACCAATGAGATAGATCTGGCGATGGTCCTTGCCCCAGAAGTTGATGCCTCGCTTGAGAATCGGCCACGAGCTCGGGCGAGAGTCCCAGGCGTGCGATTCGACCAGGCCGGCGTTGGTCCTCCACATGACCTGTTGGAGTTCCAAGAACTTTCCGAAGAAGCCCGGGTTCTGGTAGTTAACCTTCTCGGCATCTGCACCGAGGCCCGGGTGCTCGTTGTACTCAACGTACCACAGGCTGTTAGGAAGTGTGCCGCCCTTGGCACACGTGACTTCTTGCTGCTCGGAAGCCCATTCAGGCAACTTGACCTTGTGTGAAAATAGAACACAGCCAGTCATGATGTGTACCAGCTTGAACTTCGTCTCGATGGTGCGCAACCGTTCTTGAGCAACGCCGGCCTTGGACTGCCTCGCAACAATCTCGACCCGGAAGTAGTCGTTGGCATCTCCCTCGAATCCCTCGTAGCCATACGCAGAAACCTCGTTTTGCCAATCCTGCTCGGTGACTGGGGGTCTGACGTCGTGGGAATGGAGCCGTCGGTGTGTGTTAAGGTGGTACAGACGGAGAACATCGCCGTTCTTGATAAAGGTCGGCTCGAGCTTATCCCAAGCATCAGTCCCGTTGATAGGTTCGCCGTTGATGTTCAGCGGCTGGGTCTGGTTTTCGAGTAACCACACGTTGTTCTCATCCTTGTGAGGGTACAGCGTGATCTGTTGCTGCTTGCTACCGGTGGGATACATCAGGGGGTGAGAGTGGAGGTAGCCTCCTTGGGTGTTCACATGTCGGATAGAAACCCTGCCGCCCATCAGGACATCAGCGGGAACATCCTGCATGCTCTTCGAGTTCAAGGTGGACTGGAACTCGGAGCTCATGAACCCATCGCCCTCGCCAGGGTTGACGAGACAGAGAAAGTGGATGGCAAACATGGATAAATAGAAGGTGGCCGGGATAACAATCAAACAGAAGAAGCGGGCCATGAAGTGTTTGAACCAAACTCTGGTCGTGACGGTCTTGGTGTCACCGAGCAAGACCCAGAGCTGGACCAGCGTCAAGCTGCCGACCCATGCAATCGTGAAGAGACCGACCCATTTGATGCTAAAGGTTGCGCCGAGGCCAAGGCCAGTCATGGCGAGCCAAAACCACCAGCTTGGCTGGAACGCTCGGGTAGGGCCCAATTCGTGTTGATTGGTGAATGAAAGGAACGCCATGGTCGTGAAGGCCGTTGCAAGGACCAAGGGCGAGTCGAGGAGAATCAGACGGGCCTGGGTCAGGAGACCGTTCTCGAAGATGATCAAGCCAGCTCCCATGGCCGAGGTGAAGGTCCGGCACCCGGAAGCCTTCAAGGTCAGGAAAATGACAGGGACCAAGAGGATGCCGCAGATGGCTGGGAACATTCGCATAGCAACATATGGGACACCGGGCTCGATATAGTCCTTCCCGATCTCCTTGAAGTCGAAGTCACCATTGAAGCCAGCAAGCCAGCCGAAGAGGGTGATGAGGAGTTTCGCCAGAGGGGGGTGTACATCCATGAAGAACTTGCCCTTGATGTATTTCGAAGCGAAGCCGCCGAAGCTGGGGGAGAAACATATTAGCCGGGATTGAGGTGCTTGAAGGAGCGGGGCGGAAGGCTACATACTGGACCTCGTCGAAGACCACGCTGCTAGGCTGGTAGATTCGGAAGAGACGAACGACAGCGGCGAGAATTGTCACGCCGAGCATGACCTGGTAGTCGGAAACAGGGAGTAGGAAGACATCATTGTCGTCGACACCTTCGGATGTGTAGTCGTCAGGCTTGCGTGCGCGGGTCCTGGGGTCCACATGGTTCTGTTGTGAGCGGGGAGAAGGTGGCCTCGCCGTTTGCGCTTGCGCGCCAACTGAGCGCGCCATGGTGCCAAAGAATCAAGATTCGAGGTTGGACTGATGCTTCTGCTTCTGTGTCGAAAAGAAGCGGCGGCCCTTGGGGTCTTGAAATCGATGCCGCGTACGACTCAGGTCGCCAGGGTCGATGCGCGCAGGGGAAGTGGTACGTGGAACGGATTACGGAAACGATCGTCGAGAAGTAAAGGTCATTAGAAGGAGGTGGTCGTCATGGGAGAAAAGGCGACGGACGGAAGAAAGAAGAATAGAAAGAGGCTGCGTGCCTGGCTCGGGGACAAGAGGTTGAAAATGTCTTGTCCGTCCTGTCGCCGATACTGACGATGCAGTAGAATGGCCGCTTTCTTGTTCGAAGGGGATAGAAGAAGCTCGTGGATGGGGAAAAGGGGGATCGAGAAGATGCCTGCTTGTGTTGCGTGGGAGCTTAGGTAGCATTGTACGGCTGACCTGGCCTCTAAACTTTCGACAGCAGGGGTCCCTTAGTCCCAGCTCTCCGCCCTAGGCCGGCGCAGGGGTGGGCTCAGCCAAGGGAGATCAATCTAGACATGCCTTTTGACGATCTTCCGATACACCCATCCCTTGGCCCTTGCATGTTTCCTCTGTGAGTTCTAGAAACACGATTGGCTTTGGAGAAGCTTCATCTGGTCTATCATAGTGAGCTCTCTCCTTCGCATCATCCTAGACTGACAAACAAAGCGGCTTGCTTTCTGACTATCGGTGCATTCGCCTATGAGAGTACCACCATAGCAAGCCCACATTGGCTGCGGGACCGTGGGAGAGCTACTGTGGACACGACAACCAATGTACCATGGTCCGTACACGGGCTAATATGTGGCAGTGAGTCGGCAGCTACGTATTGTGCCGTTTCGAAATCCAGAAGGAAATATTCGGGGTTCAGCTCCTGCATCTTTTTGTCTTAAAATCGTGATTCAGAGATATGTTGTTGTATTTACGTCTCTTGGTCGAGGGACATGGAGAAAGGCTACGATTGGACACCGTACACAGACTGTTGTATCATCAAATTAGACATGCACGGACTTTGGTGCCAAGTGTTTGTCAGACTAGATTTGGATTGACATCGCGTGGCTACTGTGAGCTGAAAATTAGGACCACCTTTCCATTCCACTTTGTGTTGTGAATAGTAGACACAATGTCTACGTAAGCTTGTACACAGACATTCTTCGTCTTGTCGTACTTAACTGTCTGCCTGGAAATTGGTCCAACGTTGAGGATCCGAAACCTATAGCGGATGGCGGCGAGCGAACACCAACTACAGATAGAAAGTCGAGAACTGACTTTTCATTTGTGATTCGGCATAATTCCGTGCAAGCCTCTGCGGTATCCTTCCTCGTCCATTGTGCAGGATGAGATGTGTGGCACGGGTTGGTGTTTCCGTGTCTAACCATCCGGACTAAATGCGTACTTGGCAAATACCAGTGTGTTTAGTGTTGGGCTTGCTCTCCCACGCTCCTAGAAAGCTGTTGGATACTATGCAAATGGTTAGGTCCTAAGTATGAGAACTTGTCCCACCCCCGGGTCCCAATGATCAATGATCCTGGGGGAGAATGGAGTGCAGGCAGATTGTGGCCTGGACACAGTCCCTTATTTCCCGGGTGGTGTGATTAAGAGCTGCCCCCTGTTTGCCTGCCTGTAACGCCCATGTGTACACCACCCCGTCTACCACGCTAACTTTTTTGGCAGTGTCACGTCCCTAATCTGTCTGCCTCGAAACACCCGACCTACCTGAACCATTCATTGTCCAACCGCACCGCCGTGGGCCATCGCGTACACCTTCGACCATGGCCACTACCAACGGCGATGCTGCTGCTGCTGCTGCGGCCGCCGAGCTCGACAAGCTCAAGCCTCCACCAGGCGTCGTCGTACCTCCACCTGGCGAGATTCGTGAAGCTATTGAGAAGACCGCTGGCTTCGTAGCCCGACGTGGAGTAAGTTTCGAGGAACGAATCCGCGAGAGCCATGGAGCCAACCCCAAATTTAGCTTCTTGAATGGCCAAGCCGACCCCTACAACGCCTGGTACGAGTGGCGAAAGGAACAGTACAAGTCTGGCAATGTCACAGCCCACGCCGCCGGTCGCGTCGGCGAGGACTTCGCGACGCCTGCCAAGGAGGAGCCCAAGGGACCACCGAAACCCCCCGACTTTCAATTCTCTGCACGTATGCCGCGCATCAACCAGAAGGACCTGGAAATCCTCCGATTGACTGCGCTATTCGTCGCGAGGAATGGACGCCAGTTTATGACGACCTTGGCACAGCGCGAAGGCGGCAACCCTCAGTTCCAATTTCTGATCCAGAACCACACATTCCACAACTACTTTCAACATATGATCGACCAGTACTCGATATTGCTCAGGGAGGGTGGTGGTACTGGCGAAGGGACCAAGGCTCAGCAGGAGCGCATGGAGGAGCTGCAGAGGACTGTCGACGATAAGTACCACGTGCTTGCGAGGGCTAGGCAAAGGGCAGAGTGGGCAAAGTACCAGGAAGCCGAGAGGATAAGGAAGGAGGAGCAGGAGGAAGAGGAGAAGCTCGAGTTCGCCAGGATCGACTGGAATGACTTCGTGGTGGTCGAGACCATCGTCTTCACCGAGTCTGACGACCAAGCCAACCTCCCTCCGCCTACATCCCTGAACGACCTGCAGTACGCCTCATTGGAGGAGAAGAACAACGTTGCTATCAGCTCCAACCTCCGTCTTGAGGAGGCTTTCCCCTTCGACGACCACACCTTCACGCCCGCGGCCCAGCAAACACTGCCCGTCCATCCGTCTCCAGCTGCGCAAGCAACGTCCCCACAATTCCAATCTCCTATGCACCCGCCCTCGCATGCGGCTACGCCTCCTGCGGTGCGTGCCCGATCTGCGCAGGAAGAAGAAGAAGCCCAGAGAATCCAGGAACGTGAGCAGGCACGGGCCCGTATGCAACAAGCTCAGGCCGACGCCAGAGGAGGCCCTGCACAGGTCAAGATCAGAGAGACCCCTGTCCCTCGAGCAGCCGCGCGGAATGCAAACAAAGTCGGGGCGCAGATGGCAATCTGCCCGAACTGCAAGCAGCAGATTCCACTCAACGAGCTGCAAGAGCATATGCGCATCGAACTCCTGGACCCGCGGTGGAAGGAGCAGAAAGCCAAGGCGGATTCGCGGTATGCCACAACCAACCTTTCCACGGTGGACGTGGCCAACAACCTCAAGAGACTTGCAAGTCAACGGAGTGATGTCTTTGATGGGGTTACTGGGTTGCCAGTCTCTGAGGAAGAGGCAGCGCGGCGGAAGAAGGTCGCGGTCAACGCTTTCGATGGCAATCCTGATGGGAAGAGTCAGGCCCACATGAACCATCTGCAATCAGTCAACGTGGAGGAGCAGATCAGTAAGCACCATCCTTGTCCTTTTACGGTCCCCATCCATAATGTTTTGGAACAATCCAGAATGCACCACTTTGAACCCCGTAGCAGGTGACTAACAACACGTTCTAGGGGCCATACACCAGAAGTTTGCAGGGGAGAAAAGGTGAGGCAAAATGGTAGGATTATAAGTTGAAGACGCTGCTGGGCTTCATTCAGATACACCACCTCGGCTTCCGCGTGAAGAACACCCGGACCACCCAGTCACAGGTGGGGTGGTAGCATGGTTTGCGGGAAGGGGACAGGCGTTAGGATGCTAGGTGAGACATAATTACTCACGAACTGCGTGTTTGTCAAGGCTTATTACCAACCAGACGAAGCAGGTTGTTGATGCACCAGTGCCCTTATCATGCCGTGAGACTCTGTTGGGAGAATTGGAGACATGGTCTCTCCACCGTGATGAGCTCCTATGAGACCCGTCTGACATGACGACTTCCTGGCGTCCTTCTGCGAACTGGACAATTTCAGAGCAATAGTAAGCGGTTGCCATAGTACGCATTCAAAGGCATGGTGGTATATACTACTCGCTTGCTTTGTATATCAATCGATGCCAATGGAAGCATTAGCGGCTGGCCCGAGGCGGGCCAGCACGCATCACTTGTATCGAGCTGCTCTGCTTTACAGCTCGGAATTCCTTTTGAGTGCAATCTATGCAGGGAACCAGCCCAGAGAATTTTCCTCAAACTCCTGATAAACCTGATGTCACAAAGTGACAGGGCACGTGCGCATCGGTAGAGAGGCAGATGCGAAGCGAGTGACGCAGCGGATGCAACGGCGCCAAGCATTGCTTTCACCATGCGAAGCTCGAAAGTAGGCCAAAAAGCTCAAGGTTCCATCCAGGCCTGCCCCGCGCTTATACGAGCACCTTCCAATTAATTGACAAGTGCATCCCCACCTTGACTTTATAGCTCGCAGCGGCTGCTGTTGTCACGTTCCGCCCGACCTCCTCTCACACTTCACCCACACCGCGACAGAACAAGCTACCCCGGCGTCACCCAGGCGGCAGACGGCGGGCCAATACACATAAACCACCCTGAGGACCCTTGCAATACCGTCAAAACGGCTTCGAACGGCGACGACGCCCCGCGCGCCGATGGCGCTGCGGCACCGGCGGACCAGGCGCCGCCCATCTCTCCCACCTCTCCTGGCCCAGCAACCGCCCCAAAGGGGCCTGTCTCCCGCTTCGCAAAACCTGTGATGCAGTCCATGTCCAGTCTGCCCGATACCCGCCAGCAGTCCTTTGACGAGATCTACGGCCCGCCCGAGAACTTTCTCGAGATCGAGGTGTGTACCCTGACGCGACGCCCCTTCACCAGTCTGCCCGACCGCAAATAAAGACACACACACACACAGTCTCTCTCTCTCTCTCCAAGACACAAGCAAGCCGCTGACCACGTCCTCCACAAACCAGGTCCGCAACCCCCGAACACACGGCATCGGCCGCTCCATGTACACAGACTACGAGATCGTCTGCCGGACAAACATCCCCGCCTTCAAGCTGCGGCAGAGCACTGTGCGCCGCCGATACTCCGACTTTGAGTACTTCCGTGACATCTTAGAGCGTGAGAGCGCTCGCGTCACGATACCGCCCCTGCCCGGCAAGGTGTTCACAAACCGCTTCAGCGACGACGTGATCGAAGGCAGGAGGGCGGGGCTGGAGAAGTTCCTCAAGATCGTCGTGGGCCACCCGCTGCTTCAGACGGGAAGTAAGGTCCTGGCGGCCTTTGTGCAAGGTAAGCTGTGTGCCTCCGGGAGGGAGGCCGGAGAGTCTGCTCACGTACTCGCCCGTTGGGGGATGAGGCAAATGATCATGGCTGACATTGTGAACTACAGACCCGAACTGGGATCGCAACGCGTGGTGACTTCCGAAAATGTTCGCTCGTTTGACTGCAGGGTCCTCCTCTTCCTCTTCTTCATCCGCCAGCACCAACAACAACAATAGCAATTACTCCTCTCCCCTCTCCTCCTCGAACGACCGTCAACATCAACACTCTCGCCGGCCCAGAAAGCTGCGGAAACGGCCCCCCAGAGGCTGGGCCGAGCATCAGGCCCTCTTCAAGCTTGCGGACGATGACGGGAATCAAGCCAGCACAGGAAATTTGGTCAGGGATATGTGATGATGGGGCGTAGGGTGTGTGCGCGCCACGTGCAGTGGGCCAGATTGGTGAAGGGACATAGGGCTTACGTTGATTTCCTTGCCTGTTCACGGTCTTTTTTAGCATTGAAGCTTTGTTTCTTGATATACCACACCTTTTCTCGCGATCGATTGTGTTTAGTTGTGTCGTGTTTGCCGGGATGCTTGAGACACCGCTCAATGACTAACCAAAGGCTTTTCAATACTCGGCTCGTGATGTAGGCGTCTGGGATTCCATATTCTACTCCAATCGCACATAACCAACACCTGGGCATTGCAATATAGGACGCCTATGGTCTATGGTCTATGTCGCGAACATAGCAACACGCTCATGTGGATAATCTTGAGCAAAACGGGTCGGATCTCGTTGGGAAAGGGACGGCCATAAAATCACATGGCCTCCATCATAGGCAAGCCCTATCGGACATCGTATTGGGCTTGGGTGGTGAGACCTGCGCGGTAACTTGGGACTGGCGCTTCAGAGCTAATTATTTAATTCAAATCCACAGACACGAGATTCTAACCGAGGAGGATCCCGCTATAAGGCTTCAGAATAGTACCGATGAATTACGGTTTACTTGTTATCAGTTTTACGCGCTTGTGTGTACCAAGATGTAAGTGCAGGTTGCATATTAAGCACTACTTAAGGCTGTGGCCACACTGGAACTCCAGAGTGGTGGTTGAGGTCGTCTCAGAGGGTGTATCACCTCTTAACGATATCTGCAACTCCCGAGGTCTTAGACAGTCCGGGAGCCAAATAGAGCAACTTGAAATCAATTGACAAAGTGGCAATAGACAATAGCATTCCATAAGGTCATGGTGTGCCTTTCATCCGTTGTATAAAACCTAAAGCACAATACTAATACAGAAAAGAAAGGCTACTGAGGAATATCTGAAGATAAAAGAACGAAAAAGGCAAAATCTTTGCGCCAGCCCGGAGTCGAACCGGGGGCCCATCGATGGCAACGATGGATTTTACCGCTAAACCACTGGCGCCTTGTTAGAATTGAGTGGAATTTTGTGTATCAAGTAGGCTGTGTCACCTAGATTTACATAGATATAAATTAAAAGTAGCCTAGTTTAAGTTAAGTAAGTTCTAATTGCCATAGTATTATATAAATTTCAAAAAGGTAGAGTGAATTCTACTAGTTATGTAAGGACAAAATTTCTGTTTAGCTAGGATAATGCTTAGTATGTGAATTGGTATAAGAGTCGGATAATCTGTCACACAAGTTGGATCAGACTCCTAAGTGACAGGTAACAGGTCACCAGACTGTGTTTAACAAACACACTGGACAAGATAATTACACATAATCATAAATCTTGCTGGTGGGCACATGATGTCTTGTTCGATTATCTAGCTGCTAGCAAGCTGGAACATAGTAAATGATTTGTTTTTGGGCAGGCAGGCATAGAGTGACAGGTTGGAGGGATATAGGAGGTCCTCAGTCTGCTATCAAGCCCCGGGCAAGTGATTTAAGACAGGGCAGGTGTAAAATATATAAGACACATGCTACAATGCTGCGAATTAATAGGTTATCAAACTCTAAGCAAAGAGCGATAAAATATTAGAGGCCTATTAATATTTCTTTCTAACATATATTTGATGTACTCTAACTATAGGAGTCGACAAACTGAGTCCATTATCCTGGGAGCTGATGAGCTTTCTTGTGTCTCAAATGGGGCGGCTGAATGATTTATTTCGACATGAAACAGCCATTTGCATTTTTCTCTGCTGTCAAAAAAAGTCCTAATTATGTATTATTCTAGTGCATGGTCAGTGACTGATGGAAGAAATACTAGCAAGATACTTCTGAAAATATGAAATGTATTCCTTGAAGTTATCTAGAAGCACTGTGTTTCATGATTAGCCATGCAGCACATAATCATTTACATTGTGTCCGTAACACAGTTAAATTTCCACAGAGCGCAAAAATATTATTGTAGAGCCCCTGTGGCTTGCTTACCTTCTGGATTGTTCTGTAGAAGCTTTTCCATAAGAGGTTTTCCTAAAAGAGGCTATTATTTGAGATGATGTTCTATAGGAGGCTGTTCCAGAGGAGACTATCTCATGGAATGTTATTACATAGGAGCTTATTCTAGAGAGGGTCTCTACCACAAGAGATTTGACAGTGAGCAGGCGGCACGCCATAGATACTGTGGCCGCGTAGGCGGACAACCGAGTAAAGCTTGTCTATTGATAACAGGATATCTGAAAATCGAGTTCCCCAGCCCTCTCGAGACTAGTATTGCTTATGAGGCCGTGAGTGAGTTGTATCCTCATTTAAGAGTTGGAATTCGTGCACTGATATTATGAAATGCTTCATAAATGGATGCTTACCCACGGCCAGGCCCGGGTGGGACTGCTGCTACACGCAACGTGTGGCAGTGAATGGGGTTTCACGTCGTTTCATATGGCTATTTGAATGCCTTCTGACCCTTCGGGCCCTTCTGCAGTTAAATTCCACACACATACGCCCACTTCGAATACAAACATCGCACATTTTGCCAGTCCCAGTCGACCCTGCCACACAACGGATGTGTTTTTATGTACCTTGCTTATAAAAAGGGAGTACTTACGTACCTAGGTAGCAATGATCTCGGCTGAAGAGAGAGAAAAATGATATCAGAATCCTCGCTCCTGGGCACCACTGATGCGGAAGGAGGAGGTTTGAAGGAGCGATGTCGATGAGCTTGTCCTCTGCGGCCGAGAGGGACGCGAACAGGTCTACTGGTGAAATGTGTCTCTGGATATAGAGTTTAGCTCAGTGCGTAGAGTGACCATTGTTGTGTGTTGTGCAGCCTGAAGACGAATCTATCGCGGGTTTGTGGTGACAACAAGAGCTCGAGAGACAGATCTACATATGTGTGTTCATTGATGAAACCCCATCACTGTGGTCCGTTGAATCAAGCAGTCAGGGAATTTGCGCAACGGATAGTGTACTTGGTCAAGAGATACATCATCCTCCGGTGCATCACCAGATCGCCCTCAGCTCTCCTCGTCCAGTTCGTCCTGCAGCTGGTTCCTCCTCTTGGCCCCTATTCTCTACCATGGGCACGGACGGACCGTTACCTCTATGATCTGGATTCTTTTTTTTCAAAGAAAGTGCCTTTTCATAAATTAGTTGTAGAGCATGGCCACAATCCTGACCATGAAGGTGTCTGGAGATTGAGTCATTTTGTTGGAATATTTCTTGGACAGAGTACGTATCTATACTCTTATTTGCGTCTAAGTTGAGCTAAAAATGCACGTATAGCCGCAGAGCCGCAGAGCCGGGGGGTGATGGGGCTAGATCCCTGGAGCCAAGGCTTGCATGCAGCTTAAGCTGTGCCCCTCCGATAGCGGGGGTTCTTTTTATTTTGATGGTATGACTGCCTATGACTGTTCTCAAATGTGTACACGCCACCTTCATAACCTTCTCCATACAAGCCAATTGTCCAATCGAGACGTCTTGCCTCTCTTAATCACAGGATATTCGGTGAATTCGAGGACTTCGATTGACCATGGCGACACAATTCCCGGAAAAGAAGTGCGGTTCGTCCCTCTCAACTGGCGCAGCGTCACTCCTACCTCGGTTCCCAGAGAACAGCGTTCAGCTAATTTGCCTTGACACCAGGCGTGCTGGGTGCAACTGGCTCGGTCGGTCAGCGATTCATCCTGCTTCTGCAGAATCACCCCTTCCTCAAGCTTGTCGCCGTCGGCGCGTCCCCGCAATCCGCGGGCAAGAAGTACCGGGATGCTGTTAAGTGGAAGCAGTCCACTCCGATGGGGGAAGTGGGCGACCTGATTGTCAAGGAGTGCAAGTCGAGCGAGTTCAAAGACTGTGATATTGTGTTCAGTGGCCTGGACTCCAACATAGCAGGGGAAGTCGGTATGCATAGCGCGCCCTCCCTTCCCCCAAGTATTCGTGCAATCCGCCTGAAGCACACGCTGACCAAGCCGGTCGTATCCCAATAACAGAGATGGACTTCCTCAAGGCCAATCTAGCTGTCTTCTCGAACGCAAAGAACTACCGTCGCGACCCCCTCGTGCCCCTCGTGGTACCCACAGTCAACTTGTCGCACCTCTCTCTCATCCCCCACCAGCGCAAGCAGCATAACCTCGAGAAGGGCTTCCTCGTCTGCAACAGTAACTGCGCCGTCATCGGCCTCGTCATCCCATTCGCCGCCATGCAGGCCCGCTTCGGGCCCATCGAGACGGTCTCCGTCGTCACAATGCAGGCCGTCAGCGGCGCGGGCTACCCGGGCGTGAGCTCCATGGACATCGTTGACAACGTGGTGCCCTTCATCTCGGGAGAGGAGGACAAGCTGGAGACTGAGGCACAGAAGATTCTGGGTGGCATCAATGCCGACGCCACCGCCTTCGAGGAGCTCAAGGGCCTTAAGGTCTCCGCAACCTGCAACCGGGTGCCCGTGCTGGATGGCCACACCGCGTGCGTGTCGCTGCGCTTCACAAAGCGGCCGCCACCCAGCGCGGAGGAGGTCCGCGAGGCGCTAAGCAGCTACGTGAGCGACGTCGAGAAGCTCGGATGCCCCTCGGCGCCGAAGCCGAGCATCAAGGTATTTGGTGACGACCAGCCTGACCGGCCGCAACCGAGGCTGGATCGTGAGCTGTCCAGGGGCTATACTGTTAGTGTAGGCCGCGTGAGAGAGGATGAGAGCGAGATCTTTGATCTAAAATTTACTGCATTGAGCCATAACAGTGAGTCCATGCCACCCATCTCCTACCATTCCGCGCATACAAGTGTTCAAGGCTGACATGTCCCCGTAGCCGTCATCGGAGCTGCTGGCTCGTCGATATTGAACGCCGAGGCTGCCGTATTGAAGGGCTTCATTTAGATTCACCGAGCATAAGCAGACAGTGATGAGGAAGGAAAAGGACGGAACTCGGATAGATAAAATAAAAGTGCAATGCGTTCTTCTCTGTGTTGCCGTGGACAGCGCCTATGTGATGTTCACCGCTACGTGTGGTTTCTAATGACGATGTCATGCACTTTGATGCAATGTTCCTCACCTTGGCCCTTGCGAAACAAAACACCAGGAAGGGGCTATGTTTGTCAATCGCAGTTAAGGAGCTGGGACACTTTCGTACAGAACATGAGCGGGCGTTACAAGCTGCAGGGGCGCGTGGGAATCCGACTACTTACAACACAGAGCCCAGGTCCAGTCACAATTTGAGACAGTATCGATGCCATGATAGTCGAAATGTTTTGAGAGAGGCACATCAACACTGCCAAGTATAGATTTGCAAGCTACTGGATCAGAGGAGGCATCGATAGTCTACTTGTATATATCTATTAATTTTGTTAAGCGTAGCCCAACTATATCTGTGCGCCAAGCTACAAGTTGAAGGTCGCATCAGTAACTTTGTTTCCACCTATGAGCGTGGCGCCGGGAAGCAAATGGGGCATCCTGAGCTCGCCTAAGCACTTCCTTGTCCATGAATCCATGGTTCTCCACAACGAAATAGACTTGGCACATGGAAACGGCACTTCCCGTCATGCGATGTAGCGAGGGATGGATATCACGAGAGTGACAGATCGAGCAACCACGACTTTCTGTGTCAGAACGGGAATGCTCTCGGTGACTGATTTGGGTGGGCTAGACCCAAATAGGACCCTTGTAGTCCTGCGATGACTGTTAAGAAGCAGAGTTGCAAGCGAGAGATGGGTAGAGGAAGGTCATGATGGGTTGGCTGGACGACAGTGTGTTGAATACAAAGCACGCAGCCCGCCGGCACATCCGCCGAGCAGTTAGTAACGACAACCAGACGAAAGCCAGACGAAAGCCGAGCTGATCACATTGTGACGATAGGGATACCGTGATCAAGGACCGTGATCTTAGCTGAAACGGCCCTGTAGCGTTGAAGCTTCGGGAACTTTAGTGCTGGCCCAAGTCGTCGGGCGCCGGCTCGTGTATCGTTCCACGGTTTGACTATTTGTGGGAGTAGTCACCGCACCAACATGGGACGATCCATCACATAGTAAGGGGCTTGTGACTACGGGCGGCGAAACATTAAGCGGGTTCGGCTGGCGCGCGGGCTAGGACGGGCTGGGCGGCTGGTGTATGTGTGCCCGTTTCCAAGGTGGTGGCACTAATAATCCGCATGCTGCCGTGGTAGAGGATCTGCGCGCCTCCTTCTGGGTGCTGGCAAAAAGAAACTAGGAGTGACGTTGGAGTGGGAGCGGATTTAGCTCTGAGCTTCATCGCGTGGTGCGGGCTGCTTCGTGTTGTGCCCAAGGCTTAGCCGAAGCCTGTCCGCTGGTGATGTTCGCGAGGGTACATTTAGCTCGAAGGGACAGAGTGAAGTGTTGCGCAGGCCACAATGAGACTGAGAGGTTTTAGTTTCCCGGAATGCTGTCGAAGCTTGTAGCTGGTGCATAATAAACAGCAGTGACAGTATACCTAGTCTCCGTACTTGCAGTTGTGACTTTGGGATGGCATTGGGGCATGGCATGACGTTGGATGGGCTACCAGAAATGCGGGTGGGGAGGTGAGACCCGCCTGAACCCCTGTCCCCGTCAGGCCCGTCCATTGTTCGGCTCACCTACACTAAATGTACAGACAACTGTGTGCTGGCCTGGGGGAGGACGAGGTGGGGGGCTGTCTCCACCCGGGGAGACGATTCACTTCCGGTTCGCTGCCGCTAGTTGCTGAGCCACATTCTGCCACGCCTTGCATGCATATCGCCATCAACCAGCCCAAGCTGCTCAGGAGTCTCGTTTCTTGGTGGTTCCTGCCGTCAACACCACACTCGACGTGCTGTCCTCTCCGCCTTGCACATACACTGCCCATCGCCCTGCCCTTTGGACACGGTCCTGACTGGACATCACGCCCCATTTGACCGGGTCATCCAGTGTCATCCGAGCACTGATCGACCGTTGCTTCTGGGCGCCAGTGGCCGAGGCGATCAGACGAAGCCTCCCCGACTACCGGCAACATCCTGGACAACATCTTGTCGCATCCCACAGACCTGTGGGCCGTCGCAGCCATTCCGCCCCGAGCGCATAAAACCCGCCGTTTCAACCCTTGCCACGCACCCTCCGCCCTCAACTCAGTCGCTGTTTCTGCCCTGTCCTGCCCTGACAGTGCCCTGTCCTGTCCCGTCCTGCCCTGCCCTGCCAGCGACAGCGAACCACAGCGAGCCACTGCCATCCCCGCGTGCCTCGGGTCGGCGCACAGCCAAGGGAGTGAGCTTGCCCATTGTTGTCTCTTTTTCGTGTGTCCGGACTCCGTGTCAGAACCCACTGCGCTACTCCCCGCAGGGCGCCCGCGGTCGAGGTCGACAGCTCACGGCCGCGATCTGGAATCTACGGGGTCTCACCCTGGTGCGCCATTAGTTCATTGATCCGAACGAGCAATCTTGCAAGGTGTAGACTCGGCCAGGGGCTGCTACTTGGCTTAACCGATCTTCAAACCAATATCACCTTTCGAGCCGACTGCCTGCCTGCCTGCCCGCAGTTATACCCCCAAGACGCCCCCCCCCCCCGCGTCCCGCCAGCATGGCCGACGCCAATGCTTCCTCCGACTTCCTCCCACAAATTGGCCGCGAACGAGCAGACAGCACCATGTCTCTAGGCGGCGGCTTTACCCTCCCTGAGAATGGCGAAAACCATTCCAACGGCGCCGGCTCCTTGCCCGGTGACTCAGCTCCCGCGACGACCGCACCTCCGGCGACCGCACCGTCAGGAGATGAGAGGATGGTGCAGGATGTGCTTTCATCAGAGGTGAACTTTAGCCGCGCATATAGGAATGGGTCTGGCCCAGGGCTGACGGCGGTCATGTAGATCGGTGTTGCTACCATGCTCAACAGGCTGAAGCAGAGTGTCGCATCAGCAAAGGTAGGCAAGCCCAGTCCCATGGAACAAGTTGCACTGGCTTACCCGAACATGTCGTCCTGCACAGGAATTCGCCAACTTCCTCAAAAAGAGGGCCGCGATCGAGGAGGACAACGCAAACGGACTTAAGAGGCTGGCCAGGACGACTTCCGACAACATGCGCCGGTCCGATCACCTAGGAGGCAGCTTTGCCAAGGCCTTTGATGGCATGATGGGCACACACAGTAGAATCGCGGAGAACGGTATGCAGTACTCCATGTCGCTGCTGCAGATGGCCGAAGACCTCAACGAGCTCGCTGCTATTGCGGAGAAACAAAGGAAAGGCTGGAAGCAGGACGGGCTCGCCGCAGAGCACCGTGCCGCCGACGTCGACGCACAGATGCGCAAGTCGCAGGCCAAGTACCATTCGCTGGCGGAAGAGTACGACCGGGTCAGGACCGGGGACGGCCAAAAAGGTGGCAAGATGTTTGGATTCAAGGGCCCCAAGTCTGCAGCGCAGCATGAGGAGGAATTGCTACGTAAAGTTCAGGCGGCCGACCAGGACTACAAGAACAAGGTTCAGACTTATCAACAGGAGCGCAACCAGCTGGTGTCATCGACACGGCCGGAGGCCATTAAAGCATTGCAAGACATCGTAAGGGAATGCGACTCGGGCCTGGTCTTGCAGATGCAGAAGTTTGGTGAGTTTCGCCCCCGTGTCGCATTATGAGCTTGACTGATGGATGGGTCGCTTAGCGTCTTTCAACGAAAAGCTTCTGTTGAGCAACGGCTTGAGCGTCAGCCCTCTGAAGAATGGAAAGACCTCCCGGCCGGACTCCATGAGTCTGCGAGAGATTGTTCACAATGTCGACACTCAGCGGGATTTGAGTGAGTATTTATGTGCGAACCACAGCAAGGTCCCGCCTAGCAGGGGGGAGCCCAAATACGAGCGACATCCTGTAAGCTTCCCTCGTCCCGAAAGCGCATCTTGGAGCAAAAGTTGACTCTTGACAGGTTCTCGGAGGACCGTCTGGCGGTCCCACGATGTCTGGGGCTCATCCACCAACCTACCAGCCAGCGAGGTCTCAGCCCCCGAGCCAGGGAACAACCCAACCAAGTGGGCACTCACGGCAGGATTCTTTCCAACCTACATCACCTGTCAAACAGCCAACACAAGAGCAGCAACAGCTGCCGTCCAGCCAGGAGCCGGATTGGTCGCGGGGTGGGATGCCACCGATGCCTGCTGTACCGACGCAAGGAATCACTTCCGCCAACCAGCATGAGCGCAGCTTTAGTTCGGCAAGCATGCTGAATCAAACAGGACCGACAGCTTCCCAGCCGCAGTACAGCAATCGAAACTCTTTTGGCCCGGGCATGCTCCTGTCAGGAAGCTCAAATTCGAGATACAACGAAAAGCCCGGCATGTCCCAGGGTCCACCGCAACTCGGAGCGCTGCCGTTCCAAGAGCCGGCTCCTTATTCTAACCCGCCACCGCAATTTTCTGCAGATAGTGTTCCCGCACAACAGCACGCCCCAGGCCCGATGGGACCAGGACAAGGCCGAGGCTCGTCACCACCTCGGACGGTGGGCTCACGGCCTGTCTTCGGTGTCTCTCTCGGGCGGCTGTACGAGAGAGATGGGCTGGCTGTTCCCATGGTCGTCTATCAGTGCATTCAAGCCGTTGATCTTTTTGGTCTCAACGTCGAGGGTATTTACCGACTGTCTGGGTCTTTGCCACAAGTGAACAAGATGAAGAGCATGTTTGACACTGGTAAGCTTATTTCCTCCATCGCAATTTGTCAACATAGTTTCCTCACTATTCTCTAGATACCGCGTCGCCACAGCTCGACTTTAGGAACCCAGAGAATTTCTTCCATGACGTGAACAGTGTGGCTGGGCTCTTAAAGCAGTTTTTCCGGGATTTGCCCGACCCATTACTCACCAAGGAGCATTATTCTGCGTTTATCGAAGCAGCTAGTGAGTTACCCCAGACGTATTCTGTGTCGACTCGCCTGGGCTAACTCGGGTTCCCAGAGCATGAGGATGAAATCGTCCGCCGTGACTCCCTCCACGCCATCATCAACTCTCTTCCAGACCCCAACTACGCGACACTTCGCGCTGTCGCGTTACACCTCCACCGCGTCATGGAAAACTCTGCTGCGAACCGAATGACATCTCAGAATCTGGCCATCGTCTTTGGGCCCACGCTGATGGGAGGCAGCGCCCACGGCGCCATCAGTGACTCGGGCTTCCAATCCAAGGTGGTCGACACGATCCTGCAGAACACATACCAGATATTCGATGACGACTGATCTCGATTATCGCTTCCCGGAACTGACGTTATGACGGAGGAGCAGGGCCGTGTGTCTATACGATGAGGGAGGGGCCCTGGAACACGAAGAGCAAGAAATGAATAGCCACACGAACATTCAGTGGCTTCGTGCGGGAAGCGGCTCACCACAGCACTTGATGTAAATGCGAACTGGAGGTTTGAGACTGCGATTGCATACGGTGGTGCACAGCATGGCGAGCCAGGACGGAGGCCTCGATACGGGAGAAGGAGTTTGGGACAATCTGCGAAAGCCTGTTGGAGGGAGCGCTGACTATGTACCTTTTGGCTTTATCTGCGAGGCATGTAGTATTACCATTGCGACCTTCGCTGGACTACAATATCTCAGCCCAAATAGGACACGCCCTTATATTCTCCGTCATCTTTCTGACGCGACCGCAGATGCCGCTTCGTACACCAACTGCGGCCGATTCCTGCGCGGCAGTAAGTCTCGTAAATAGGTAGATAGATATTGTTGATGTTTACTTGGTGAGAGTAGAGAAAGAGTAGAGAAGACACATCTGGACAAGCTCCCGACGTTGAGCACACAGCCGGGTAATGGGGCCGAGCTCGGGGCCCACCGATATCCGTCCGCCAACAGGGCGCTAAAATAGTGGCCCTGACCGAACAAAGCACCCGCGTGGAACGCCCCGGACTGATCAGCACGGACAGACCTCACCTTGACCTGCCTGCCTGCCAACGTTGGAGTGACGGCGGAGCTGCGACCCCTACTTGGCCCCCCTTCGCATCGCCTCACTTCGCTGGGTCCCACTCCGCATGCTCTGAACGACGGAAAGCGCACGCGTCCAGTTTGTCTTCACGCAGCCACTTCACGCAGACAATGTAAACCCTCCACTCCTGGATACTCAAGCCAGCGTGCCTACTCTTGCTCCTGCTCTTGCTCCTGCTCCTGCTCCTCGTCCTCCGCGCCGCCGTTGTCGCTGTCATGGCCTCGTCAGCTGCGCCTCCCGGGGTCGTCGATCCCACCAAGCCCAAGAGCTACCCGGTCATCCTCAGCGATGCTCTTCTCGGGAAGTCGTCCAACGAGGCTTTGACCGCGATCAGATGTGAGATGCCCCGACTCTGACTCACCGGTGAAGAAATGCTCGAGCTGGGTTGGAGAACTGACGTGCCTTCTGTAACTCCCGCAGACAACCACAAGCCAGAGCTGTCATCAGACACGGGCCCCAATGAGGCCAAACTAAAGCCCTCCCCTTCCGACGACGACACGTTCAACCTCTCCTTCTACGAAAACGGAGGCAAGTATGCATACAATGGCACGCGATCCGCCAAGGAGAATCAATATGTCCTGATCTTCGATCCGGAGCGCAAGGCCTTCGTGCTGCACCGCATGGACTCCATGTTCCACATGAACCTGGCACGGACCCCTTACAACAGCGATGCCCAGGAGCTCAGGGAGAAATATCCCCACATTGACAGCAACCTCCGGTCTACGACGGATAAGAAGAAGGCACCGGCCACCAAGCGGGAGACCACAAATAAGAAGGCCAGCGCTGACAGCAAGAAGAAGGAGGTGCCCGCGGCCAAGGCCGAGGCACCCGAGGTAGAGGCCAAGTCGTCGCAGCAATCCCAGGCGGACAAGGACAGCAAACCCAAGAAGCAGCAGCGGAACCGCTCGCCGGCGGAGTCGGAGGAGGAGGACGACGAGGACGGCGGCCTGCTGGTCGAGTACCCCGACCCAGCGCCGTCTGCGCCCACACGCGGCCAGGACTTCAGCCCGGCGTTCCCGACGGCGATCCGGCGCTTCTCCGAGTTCGTGCGCGACGAGGGCCCGGAGTCGGACGAGGATGCCGACGCCGAGTACGACGAGGAGGACATCCTGGGCGAGGAGGACGACGACGTCTCGGGAGAGGGCGGCGAGGGCGGCAAGGGCTTCAAGCTGCCGAGCCCCGTGGTCGCCGGTGGTGGTGGTGGCGGCGGCGGCGGTAGCGGCGGTAGTGGCGCTCCGCCGCCGCAGGCCGATGACGATGGGGACGACGACTTTGGAGCCGATCTCGAGAAGGAGCTGGAGATGGAGCTGGAGAAGGAGTTTAGCGGCATGGATATGGATGACGTTGGGGGAGATCCCGAGAGCGATGTCAGTGAGGAGGATTGATGGTTGCTTGAGTCTTTTGGTTTTTTCTTTTTTTTGGTTGGGTTTTGAATCATAGAGGATCAAGGGCGTTTGGATCATGTACGGTGTTCCAGGATTCGCTTTTGTGTGTCGGGCCATTACGAGATTTTGGACTACAGGGCACTTTTGCTATCTTTTCTACAACATCTATCAGGACTCCTTTCTCAACTTGCTACTGATAACAAGGTTCTGACTCCATAGGCAGACTTAACAAGGGCGTGAGGTCTATTTGTATGTGCGACAGATAGTTTTCTTGTTATCGAGGCCACCGCCCGTTCAACACTTGTGGCAGCTTGTGTCTTTTTCAATGGGAGAGTTCTTGGTGGCAGTATACCTAAATCGTGTAACAATGAGGCTAGGTAGTCTGTTTACTGTCCATAGCGACACTGTTTAGACTGAACAGTACATGACCAAGAGTGATTGTCCGTTTATGAATACATGGCTTGAGATTCTTATTGAGGGGCACATAGGTAGTGAGAGAAGGCAGTGAGACACAGCCATATGTCTCCTCCAAGATATCGTACCATTGTAGTAAGTCCACTCACTAGGGAAAGATGAAGTTGAAGGTGGGATCTTTCCGCAGATATGCGGCTGGCTGCAAAAGCCAGTCCTACTGCCACGGCCACTGGGTGCTCATCCTTAGATGATTGGTACTTGAGAAGGCTTTCTGGGCGGAAAAGAAGATTAACCAGCTCGACCTGTGTGTGGTGTAGAGTTTAGACAGAGATTGTGGATTCACCCAGCCAGGATACTGGGGGATCCCATGTTGTCTCTACCCACATACCCCGACTTGAGCGGACATCTAAATCTCCTGTGACAGTAAAATAGCCTCACATGGCTTGCCACAGTTGTAGCAACACGATTGAGGTTGGTTCGGGTCTGGCACCGAGAGTCGTGGCCCCTGTCTCGTGGCTTTTAGCACATCAAATGTAGCACGCTGCGGAGCAACCCAGGAAGAATTGTTCCATCAATAGCGACAAGAGGCAAAACATGTGCCCCTGGGAGTAGCCGCTAGCCTGCTGATCAGGAAACGAATCATGCACCACGGCGCCCCAATTTCGCGGGGGAGCCTGGGAGCATGGGGTAAAATGGGCAGGATGGGGTAGCCGGAGCAGCGGAGAATGTGGGGACTAACTACGGGGGTCCAGAGCGATAAATATCTAAAAAGTCAAAATATCAATTTATATACACTACTAACTGGTAGCCACCCCTTACCCTACTTTAACCCAAGCCATAGTAACTATAGTTACCTAAAAACTTTAACCTATTTATAATTAAACCTCTAATAATCTTTTACTTATTAATATTATAATATCTAAAATAATATAATTAAGTAGAAATATATATATTATAAGGGAAGTAGTATTAAAGATTTAATTATAAATAGGTTAAAATTTTTAAGTAGCTATAATTACTATAGCTTAGGTTAAAGTAGGGTAAGGGGTAGCTACTAGTTAGTAGTATATATAAATTAATGTTTTAACTTTTTGGATATTTATCACTCTGGACCCCTGTATACCACCCAGGATTCAGTGGTTTCTGTCGCGTCTCAAGTGTTCGCGTTTCACACATTACCAACTGCGCTGTATCACCACCGGCTAAAGGTTTTTTCCTTCTTCTTTTTCATTACGCGTCTTACTGTCAACCAAACGATACGGGTAGCCTCAAAGCACCAACCACACGATGTCTCTCGCAAATTTGCCAACGGAAATCCTTTCCTCCATATGCCAGGATATCGCAGATTTTGGTTCAAACCGCCTCGTCAGTCTCACCAGAACCAGCCGGCGACTACACGCCGTCTCAAATCCAATTCTTTACTCAACAGATATTCGGGAGTCAGGAGGGCTCATATCCATGTGCTATGGTCTTGCGACACAAAGGAATGAGGTTGTCAGATCGTGCTTGTCCGCCGGAGCCGACCCTGACCTTCTCTTTGAATCGCGCCATAACCTTGAGAGGTGCTTCCCTTCAATTGTCTTGTGGGACGGTGCTGTCAACTTTTTCCGTTGGCTCAGTTCTCATCTTGGAGATGTGAGATATGCTCAAGGTCGTTACTCTTTTGAGTATGTCCATCAGGCGGCGTTCCACAACCACCCTCTACGGAGAGCGAATGAAGCGTTTCGGTCTTGCAAGGCATTCCACTGGACTCCTTTGCATGTTGCTGCACTCAGAAATGATGTTCAACTCATTGCTTTACTGCTGGACCACGGGGCCCATCCAAGCTCGGCTGGGCGAGGTGTTTGCCCCTGTTATTATCAGCGTGTTCGACGCACCTTCAACCGTTCCGTTCTCGACAGCCAAGACCCGACAGAAATGCTGGAAAGGAGACTTGTGACGAGATGGTCTCCCCTGCATGTAGCGATTTGCAACGCGAACTTTGACTGCGCCCAGTACCTGCTCAGCAGATCCGGTCTGGGGAGCCCCAAAGAACCGGATGATGCTGTAATGGCGGAGGCACAACAGTTCTTTCGGGAAGAGCCCAGACTTGCTGGTCTGGTGCGTTTCGACCCTAATTCCATCAACAGACTGACTCCGAGGTTTGACCCGTTGTCGCCACTGCATGTCGCTGCGGAAAAATACGCAAACGTGGAAGACCTTGAAAGGGTGTACGTGATGCTCAAACAGGCCGGCTGCCTTGACAGTACGCCTTCAAACGTCGATATCCCCGACGCCTTTGGCGATTCGCCTTTCGCTGTGGCAGCCTTCTCTGGTCGGACCGAGACTTTTGGTACCTGGCTCCGCGACCGAGGCGCAGATGTCAACTTTGCGCTTCAAGACTCGAATGGCGTCCGCCGTTCAGTTCTGAACGCTTTGTGTAAATCTGTCCAGTACAGAGACGCCATATTGCTCGTGGAATTGGGTGTCAATGTCAACAGAGATGCGGAGCTCCATTCCGGAGAGGAGTATGAGTCCGTATTGCATTTATGCTGCGGATGGTGCGGTCACGCAAGCGTATGGACTATGTGTGGGGAACTGCTCGTGCAGAAGCAACGGGACGCAATCGCGCTCCTGAAGCGACTGCTGCATGTGGGTGCAGATTTGGATGCAAGAGCAGAACATGGCATCACTCCACTAATGTCAGCAGCGGCTCTCAACTTTCCCGATGCCGTTCGTGAGATTCTCGAAGGCCAACCCGATGTTCGAGCCGAAGACAACAACGGGCTCTCTGCGCTGCACCATGCCACCGCTGGGGGCCTAGACATGGGCAAGGGGACACGACTGAGCGCAGCATTGGTCACCATGCAACTCTTACTAGATAACGGTGCGGACCCCAACCAAAGCTGTGCAGGGAAGAGCGCGCCGCCCCTTTTTACGGGCCGGTATGGCATTGGAGCGCAACCGCACGCCGGGGCACACTCCGTCGACTTCCACTCTATTTGGCCTAGTGATGACAGCCGAAGTCCCATGACCTCCATTGCTCCACTCTTAATTGCCAGAGGAGCCGATCCAAACATTTACCTTGATCACCCCAGGGATCGTGGAGATAGTCTTGATCGACAAATTTTCAACCTCAAAGGACATTCCCTTGCTGTGACAGCCTTCTACGAGGGAGAATTCGACTCCTTGGATTCTCTCGTCGCGTGTGGAACCATTGTCACCTATCAGGACTACCTGCTCATGATGCGTTCCCTGATTGATTCACAAATTCGGCCAAAGGGATCCAAATGGGGCGCGGCACAATCTCTGTTCCGAATTCTCAACAGTCCTTCGTTACGTTTGGAACGACCAGAAGACAGGGAAGGTATTATGGATGCCTGGACAGAATTACTGTACCTTGCAGTCGGCAAACGCCCAAAACTCGTACATGTTCTCGCTCCGCACCTCTCTGTGACTAGCAGGCGCGGACCTGGTGGCAAAACCGTGCTTCATCTCTTGGCGCAATGGCATCGGAAGACAGGTGAAAGTACGGCTGACTTCAACCGACGAGTGGATAAGACGATGGCCGATTTGATGCGCTGTGGTGCCAGCCGTCAAATTGACGAGCTCGACAACAGCGGTCGGTCGCCGTTGCATATCGCTGTCGAACATGGAAATGTGCCCGTTGCAAAGGCACTTGTCCAGTCTGGTGCGTCTCTTTACGTCGAGCAGAGCCAGCATGATGGGTCGACAGCCGACTCCCCTCTCAGATCGGCCATCAAGGGTTATTCAGAAGCAAGCCGGTTTAAGGTAGCCGACGGGATGCTGGATGCTCATCAGAAGTCGATGGTATGGCATGACGGCGGAAGAGTCGGCTTATTGAAAGATTTGATCTTACACTTCCGAGACAAGACTTTCGATCAACCGTTTCGCATGGCAGTGAGGACAAACAAACTGATTGTCAAACTGATTGATCTGGGGGTCGATGTGAATGAGTCTGACGAAGATGGGAATACACCTCTGCATCTACTCATTCAGCTGCTGTATCCATCGAATCAGATTTTCAATAACTCAGCGAGTCTACAAGGCGTCAACCCTTCACAGAAGCTCAAATTTGCTGGGGACAGATCAGTGAATAACAAGCCACCAGAAGAGATATACCCGGAACGTGCCTTCTGGGTAATCCAAGATAAGGATATGAACATGTACGGTAAAAATGTCACACACGAAAGCGACAGCGACTTTGTCGATGAGAGCTCCGACGACGGCGACTCTAAGGACGACAGCGACTCTAAGGACGACAGCGACTCTAAGGACGACAGCGACGAATGCAGCGTTGAGCACGACCAAACCATGTACGATGATTTGGACTTCGTCTGTAAACACCTACGCGTGATGGCCGCAAACGGAGATAAAGCGGACTGCCCTCATTGTATACCAAGCAGGTGGGCCAGGCACGACCGTGGCCGTCAACTGGATAGGTGCGACGCCTGGATTCTATCATTTTATATTCTCCTCTCTGAGGGCGGCAGCCTCACCATCAAGAACAATGCCGGAATGACAGCCCTTGACTACATCGAAGGGCTCGGAGTCTGGCAGTCCGAGACTTATCCCAAGACGTATGGCCGTATCATTACCGCTCTCCAGAAATTCAACATGCTGGATCCCCTCGGTTCTGAGCTATTATCCAAGTTAAATGGCTCTTCAGCTCTTCCTGAGAAGGGTGAGCAGTTTTTCTTTGCCTATAATCGCGAGAACTGTTTCCTCGTCGTACCCCGTCAGGAAGGAATGCGTCACATCAAGCGTACAAAGCGCAAAAGGGAAGAATCAATGCGATGGAGCTGGGTGCGTTTCTGGTAGTGGAATCGTCTCTCTTATCTCTCTCAGGACAGCGATTTCTCTTAATTGCGTACGAAGATTCCTCCCTAGACCATGGTATCAATTATTCTAGTTCTTACTTAATGCACTAACTTCCATTGTTTCAATGTTCAATCTGTATTATGCGCCTCAACGTGTGCTGACGCCATTCCATGTGGTGCTTCTTATCCCGGTTCATCCCTTTACGTTGTCCTACACTCATGGCAATACGGCTACTGACAGTCGCGATTGCGACATTCTTTGCGAAAGTCGCGACGGCGAAGTATTCCCGCATAATTCAGAACTCCCTTGTAGTAATTACGACAACCGGGCGTCGGGCACCAGAACACGCCCAGTCCATCTTCATCGGCCGTGATGTTATATGACTCCGGGTCGAGGGTGTTATACCATTGTGGAGTGATCTTTCCGTCGCGGTCACCACAAAGGACCCTTAGATATTCAACCTTGAGGCAATCCTTGCCAGTGTGACATGGCCGGGCATCCACGCCACACAGTCCCACGCCACGGCTGAAGGGTCTTGGCCCGATACGGGACTGGTGTTGCTTTTGATCTGCCGCACACACTCGCCGCTTTTTTGGCTTGAGGAGCCGGACGAAGTTAGACATGGTCGAGCCGAATGGTCTTGGTGGCCGCAGCTCGTTCAGACCTTTAAAGGGATCGCTAAGGCATTTCGTCGTTCCCGGCAGCCAAGGGCCGCACTCCCACTCCCAGCGCACGGTCTCGCTTCCAGTGTAAGTGGTACAATGGCAGTCGTTGGGGTCAAAACAGCGGAGTTCAGGTGTTTCCTTGGCGGTGGCTGAGTACGGAACGATGTATTTCCCAGCATTCTCGTGGATCTTTGCTATTCTTGGACGCAGCTCATCCATCCGGCCATTGAATGGTACGTGGGCCGCCCAGCGTATGTCAAATTTGTCGGGGTGCTCTCCACCATCATGGTGCCCGATGATGGAGGGCCAGCGGCTCTCACGACAGAGTCCCTTCCGAGACCCACACTTATATTTGGACTCCGGAAATGCTCCACCTTGTGCCCTGCTACACGGTATTTTGTGACTTGGGTCTTCGCATAGGATTGTAGTCCACGGGTGTCTTCTTTGAGGCCATGGCCGCCGCCTGCGCTTCATGAGTCCCAAACGAGAGAGGCTAATAATACCGCCGTCGTGCTCACAGACCCGCATGAAGCCCTCGTGTCCAATGCAGTACCGAAGGCGTGCCGGCTTAAGACGCTGAGTCGCTGAGAAGAGGCATGCAGGATGATCCGCGCCGCATGCAGAGCAGTGGATGTACTCGGTGAGCTTGCCGAGCCTCTGTTCCCATCGGCGGGATTTCCTGGCTGCCTGGCAGTCGCCGCAATATTCATCCCGGTCAATGAGATCCAGAAATTGGGGCCGGAGGTATGAGCTGCTTCCGAAGGTTGGCCAGTTGAATGGCCCCGTCTCAGATAGTCTCGGGTTGTTCCCTCGTAGTGGGCTCACGATTTCGCGCACACACAGCGGAGGAAATCGTCGCGCCACCCGCCTGATACACTCGACGCCAGTGTTGCTCAACAATCCGATGATCCGAAGGAGCAAGCGGTCTGGTAAGGAATGAAGGACACTCAGATGCTCGTTATGCCACATGGCTGCCACAAGTGGGTCCATGACTTCTGGTGGAGACAGGAGGGATTTTGAAGCCTTCGTAGAAGGGAACAAATCATCATAAGTTGGCAGTGCTCGTTCAGAGGGTAATTTCGTTGGAGTTGTGGCTCCCCTCAGTAATCTCAACGTGGATTTCCTGAATGTCGCACTCGCGTCGCTCCCCGTTCCACGAGCCAGAGTGGTGTATGTGCTGTCGGCATCCTCAGTTGAGTTGCTGGTCAGCCGGGCTTGGCGGGCTGCACGATGGTTCCGGGTCGACGCCGGTGCGCCGCCAGGGTTGTTGGCCATGGTTGATCGGCTGAACGATTGAAGATCGAGAAATCGTTTCGTGATGTTATACGAGATTAGGGTTACCAAAGTTCCAAACTTGGTGGTGGGTGTGTGACGCTTTTGTACGACCAATTCAGAGCAATACGGGATAGGCGAGATCGTTTTCACGACAGGTATGTGGTGAAGTCGAACAGCAGCATCAAATAGAGCCCCAAGGCATATGGATTCAGTCGGGCTATTTGACTTGCAGAATATGGTCAATTTCCATCAAGTCGAGGAGGCGCCAGTCTGGACACTAAAAGCACGCCACACATGTCCTAGCACCCGCCAAAGTTCCGCGATCTGCTAACGAACCTCGTCTATTTGCCAGACGAGGAACCGATCCAATGAAGGTAGAAAGAGATTTTCTAATGTATGATGGAAAATGAATGAAGAATGGCTCACGCCCTGGCTCGCGCCCTGGCTCGCGAAGTACTGACTGCATTGAGACAGGGAAGAACATACTAATGAAGACTGTTTGCATGCCGACGATGGCAGCTGATCGGACCAGTGACACTTGATCATGAGGATTCGCAGTAGACTGAGGCCTTGCGGACGCTGATGGAGTGTGAACGGTTGTTGGATCGACACGGCTGATGAATTGATTTGCTGGGTATTTGGATTGGTACGAGGCATCTTGTTGTCTTGAAGAGCATCCAGGGGAGACGACAGAGCGTGATGACCATGGTTTGCAAATGTCGAGGTCACGGGAGTCGGTAATGGCGAATGCCACGATGGAGAACTGCTTCTGGCGTGATTTTCGAGACGCAGCCTTCTTGAGAGAGTGAGAATGATGCAAAAATTGAATTAGATGCTGGACGTGATGCGCAGCTTCTGCAAGGGAAAGAAGAGAGTGGGAATGTCGTTGCAAAGGAGACATGCCCGTAGAAGCTCAACATCTCCGTGGAAGCTTGGAGATGGATATCGTGAGTGGGGAACGGACTTTCTGAAGAAGGCTGCAAGACTGATGGACTGCTCTTGATTGAGTTTGACTGCAATATCTATTATGGGGAATCGCGTTGAAAATTTTGGGGGTCTGCCAGGGTATGAGAGCTCCTGCCTACCCTAGGTAGGTAGGAAGGAACCACTGGGGCCAGTGCGACAGTCCACCCCTAGAAGAATGGGCAACGCCAGACGCTTCGCGCTCTTGGAACCCTTCTTCCTCCACGGCCGTGAAGTACTGACTGTGTTGAGAATACGGACGAAAGACTGATTGACCGACTGACCAACCTACCCATCTACCTACCTACCAAACCCACAGTAAGTGTAGACCCTCTCTGCCTACCTGCCCTCCATCCTCCATCCTCCTTCTATTTATCCCACAACCACCTCAGTCACACCCTCCTCCAGGATAACCTCCTCCAGAGTAACCTCTTCTGGGATAATCTCTGGGAAAACCTTTTCTGTGGTGACCTTTGGAAAACCTCCTCTAGACTGGCATCCTTTGGAATAACCTCCTTTATCACAATTTCCTCCAGGAACACCCACCTCTACCATAATCTCACCTGGCATGACGTTCAGTGGGATGAGCGACCCAAAAATCATCTCCTCCCTGAAAATAGGCTAACCTCTCTAGTAGGCATGGCAACCTGCTGTGCCGAAGACCTCATCGAGGTAGTCACCTCGGTGGTTAGCTCGACCACCACCACCACCAATGCCACCGCCACCACTACCGTGCTACTGCCCTCCTACCCGCCTTCCCGCCTACCGACCCAGCCTTCGCCACTGTCATCACCGCGCTGACCGAGGCGGTCAAGCCCCTCATGCCTGCCCTCGAGGCGCTGGCCACGCCAGCCGGGCCGCGGTAGCAAGGCTGCGTGGCGAGGCTACGAGAGTCGCTTCAAATAATTCTAGATGAAAGCGCCCTTACGGCGTTATGAAGTGTTCTATGGTACACGCGTGTCAGGCTCTCATGGTCACCCTGGCGCGGACAAGCTCATCCGCACTTGCCGTGAACGTGATATATCAACAGTCATGCCACTTGCTATGCCACCTTGGCTGTATCCCTTTCTTTTTCGAGCAGTGTTGCTTCTCGTGGACCTTGATCCTTATTATCGTTGCCGTGACCTTTGCTGGCACCGTCTCGACAGTCATTCCTGCCTTCTTTGAGGGCTACCGCGAGATCTCTGCCACCAGATTCATCCCATTATTGACTGGGGCAGCCCAGAATTACACGTTCTTGTCCGTCTGCGGCGTTCGAAAGCCCATTGAGGTGGATACCATGGCAGGACAAGCCAAGAGCTGTTTCAAAGAGGACGAGGTGTGATTGCCGGGTTGAACGATATTCAGGACCGGAAAGGAGTACTGAGAGACATCTTGTGTCAGAAGGTATCAAGTACAGCCTGAACTAGAAAGAGGCTATGACTGACATGGTTGGTAAGAGAAGCTGCGGTGAGGAATATGAGAGGAGATTTTGAGATTCACTTGGGGTCCCGTTCTGGGGCTTCTCACTTTTCCAGAGAGACAGCACGGCTCACTTACTGCAGCTCTGGTAAAAGGTATGGAATATAGCGCTAGTACAGCTCTGGAGGATCCCAAATGTTCCCCTGTCACACGTTTCATGATTGACTCGTTTGTAACAAAGTCTTTCTGAACAAAAATTCTTACTGGAAGAATATGTTAACAAATACCTACCAGGGGGAGGGGGGGTTACTAACTGGGTCACACAATACACACATTTTTGGTAATAATTTCAAGATCTAATCAAAATTTAGAGATTATAACAGAATACTTGTAAAAGACTAATAAATAATTATTAAAAAAAATTATATTAGAGGGTTAATATTATATTAAGATAATATCAGGATTTTTTTATATTAAGACTACTAGTTTAAACCTTAATAAGTCTAAATTTACTACTATTTTTAGATATTTTTATAATTTTATAAATCCTTCCCTAATAAATAATCAAGCTACTAGATAGCTAATAAATAATTAAGTGGGGGATAAGATATTAAGGTACTTTTTTTTCTAGGGCTATATTAAGGGCTAATATTATATTAAGAGTATTTTTATATTAAGAATATATAAGTTAAGATAGATATAACTTTAATAATACTGTTAAGATCTTGATTAAATATTGCTATTATATCATAATCCTATTAACTTGGTTGTAGTACCTAAACAAAAAACCCCCTTCCCCCTGGTAGGTAGTGGGTTTCTCCAGAATAATTAAAGATCTGTATTCTGTGCAGCCAAATTGTATGGGGGAGTAATCTGCTCCGTAAAGGGTAAGGCTATTATGCACCTACAGGGGAACATTTGGGATCCTCCAGAGCTGTATATGTACTTTACAACGTAAACCGCGTGCAAGGGCCATTCCTCACAGGAACAGAGTAGCATTACAGACATGTCTGTCGACTGACTGAGACTTGGCCACAGATATGCCTAAAGCAGCCAGACGTCCGAGGGGAGATTCGCATGTAAGAAGATTGATAGTAGGTCATCAAGACATGAACATGTCTGAAGAGGCGTGACCGTGGTCTGCGTGCCTTGTCTGAGTGGTAACCTCACGCGGGCGACTGTCCGGATGATCGTCCAACGAATTCTCATATTGGCCAACTGAAAGGGATGTTTCTGTTGAATGGTCTAATTATCTGCTTAGAAAGTATGCATGGTGCTCCAGCGGTATATGACTTGGAGCCATACAAGTATTCAGGAAATTACTACGCAGAAAAGACCTTGTTTTTCTTCTGCAGGGATTCTGCTCGATGGGTTGACACTTTATGGAACAAGCTGAGAGAGTCAATTATACCAAATTCAATTTTCTAATGATGTGGGCAGTTCCATTTTAGTCACGAAATTGCATGTAAAATCTCTCAGCTTTCACACCTCCGTCATCTTCGATGTTCGCTCACGGCGTGAAGTTTGTAGTTGGGGAAGGTCACCGTGGCAGCCTTGTGCCTGTGTTTTACAGTTACATGCCTCCTCTGCAAAGTCATGGATCTCACTCTCTTGATTGTCTATATCTTGCAATCACGGTCGACGTCTATTCAGAGTTCAAGAAGAGTCTACATAAAAGCAAAGGGTCTTTCGAGCTGTGTCGAGGTTTTCCAGAGAATGCATCTACAACAACACAATCACCCATCACAACTGCAAGGCATACAATCATCTAAGTGTTCAAAACCGAATCGCAAGGACAAAATGGCATCGACTGGTGGAAGCGGAACCAACCCCGGTGGGTATGGATTTGGCGGGTCTGGCGGTGGTGGATCCGGGTCGGGAGGAAAGAAGCCACAGGACCCGAGCCAGCCTCGATCTTTCCCTGGGATGGAGCCGCGTGGAACCGAGTCTCAGTTCGACCAGGACCAGCCGAGACCTTCATGCATCTCTGGAAGATGCGCTAGGGACCAGCACAAACATGAGGGCGAGAACAACTACACCCATGAGCCGAAGAAGTGACCTGGGAAGCCCAATTGGGGGATACGTCGACCATCGGTAGACTGTCACTACCACAGCTCAGTCCTAGTCAGTCAATGAAATCGAGAAAGAAAGTCCACCCTTGATCTTGCCAGCATGCCGTTTCATTGAAGCCCTACTGTACAGTCTGTTGGGAACACGAAGTCTCGCTGTGCCTCAAATGTTCCTTCCCTCAGACTGCTAAGATGGACGCCTTGACTAGCTGCAACCCACTGGCAGGTTTCAAGCAGATCTGTAGCCCCTCCCACAGAAAAGCCTTGCACCCTTCCAAAACCGTTTTCGTTCCATTTGTCTTCCCCTTCCTGAAGCTTCTCCCATCGATTCCAGCATCCAACGTTCATGATCGCTCTGCATACTTCGTGAGCAAGACGTATGGCAATCTCGAAGCCTTCCTCTCCGCAGGCCACGAAGTACCGACTGAATTGAGAAAGAAAAGAACGACCGACCGAACCACCAATTGAACGACTGACCAACTGACCGATCGACCTCCCTACCCACAAACCCACAGTAAGATTCATTCCTCCTGCTCTCCTTGTCGCCGCCTGGTAATCTTCTTTGGAATAGCCTCCTCTGAGGTAGCCCCCTCTGGAATCATCTCCTCTGGTACAAGCTCCTGTGGAATACCTTCATTTGGAACACCCTTTTTGTAACATCCTCTTCTGGGACAATCTCCGTCGTGATGACGATCGTTGGCTAACTTTCGTTCCAAGCACGAACACCTGCTGCTGCGAAGGCTGTCTCAAGGTAGCCACCTTTGCTGCAGGGTGGCCACCATCACCACTTTCCCCAAAGCCCTCGACCTTGCCTTCGCATCCGGTGCCGCCGCATCCGAACTAGCCGTCGCGTTGACCGACGTCAGCCCGTTGCCTGGAGATCCTTCGTCACGGTATCGAAGTCCTTATCGAGGTGTTTACTTCGACCATCATCACCACCGCCGATGCCACTGCCAATGCCACCATACTCCCTCCTGCGTGCGTGCCTGCCCGCCAGCAGCGGCAGCAACACCACCAGCGGCAGCGGCAGCGACAGGCGCACCAGCAGAGGCAGAAGCAGCAGAGGCAGCAAATCCGGCTGCTAGAGACTCTGCCATCCCCGCGCTAGCCGACGTCAGTCCGTTCCCCAAGTAGCATTTGTCTTGATAATCCCAACAAACTAAACATCCTTTCTGCAGGCATGACCACCTGCTGTGCCGAAGACCTTGTCGAAGTAATTACCTCGACCGTCAACACCAACACCAACAAAAACACCAATGCCACTGCCGCTGCCGCAATTCTCATGTCCGCCTGCGCGCCTGCCCGCCTACATGCCTGCCAACACAGCCTTCGCCGCTGCCGTCGCCGTGCTGGCCAACGTCAACCGGACCATGGCGGACGCCGTTGCCTCCGGCGTCTCGGGAGGTGTGGCTGAGGCAGACCTCTCGTGCCTGCCGTCCAGGCGCTGGCCACGCCTGCCTGGGCAGCGTGGCTGCGTGCGGTGGTGCCTTCCGGCGTCAGCGTCCTGGGCGCGGCCGTTTGTTCTGTTGTGGGGTGGTGGGCCGGCCGCTGGTGGCAGCGGCGTGAGGAGGACAAGAAGAAGGAGGAGGAGGAGGGAGGACAGGGCCCGGTGGCGCCTGCTTTTTCGGTGGGGGGCGGCCGGAGCAGTGGCCGGAGCAGTTTGCTCCCGATCTGCGAGGGTCAGCGGGTTGGCCCGCGCGGGCAGCGCGTGCAGCCTCGCTCGCCTCACGCGAGCGACGAGGCTGCGTGCTGCCGGAGTAGCTTTTTCTTCTTCCAATTTTACAACGAAGACGTCATTCTCGCGCGACGAAGTTACCCAAGTCTTGAAGCAGGCGTCAAACTCCGCTTCGCCCAAGCCGAAACCGATGATGGGACAGTTGATTCACGATGGGCACAGCATGGTACATGAAAAAATGTATTATTTGGTAGAAACCACGACCTAGAAAATCAAGAGGCTGCCACGGTGACCTCGGCGCCATCAAGCCCATCCGCGATCGCCTTGACCGTGATGTCTCCACTTCCGGTCCCCTTCACAATAGCCAGGGCATATCCATTGAACGCGTTGCGCACCAGGCTGGGGAAGACGGTCAGGTCCGTGGGGTCTCCGTTATCCGTGGCTACAATCTCGCCGGGGCCTTCTACCGAGAACGTGATCTCGTTGCCAGCATATGGCACCCGGTCGCCATTCTCGTCGACCACCGCGATAGAGACATACGATAGGTCGTACCCGTCACCCGCGATAGCAGTGCGATCAGCAGTGATATTCAGCGACGTCGCGGCGCCCACGGTCCTCACTTCCTCCTCAGCCCAGACCTCCCCGCCCTTGTAAGTAACGGCCCTCAGGCTCCCAGGAGAATAAGTGACATTATCCCACCGGAACCGGTACTCGCTCTCGCCCCTGGTCACCCGACCGGCCGACTTGCCATTGACAAACAGCTCCGCCTCATCCGCAGACGAGAAGACGTGCACGGGCGTGACAAGCCCCTCGCGCTGCCCGTCCCAGCTCCAGTGCGGGAGGATGTGGGCGCTGCGGACCTCGGGCGCCCAGCGGGCCTGGTACAGCCACCAGCGGTCCTTCTTGAACCCGGCGAGGTCGATGATGCCGAAGTAGGAGCTGCGCGCCGTGTACTCGTCCCCGTCGTACGGCGTCGGCTCCCCGATGTAGTCCCAACCCGTCCAGACGAACTCGCCGCCCGCAAAGGGCTGGTAGCGGTCCTGCTGCGCGAAGACCTTGTCGGCCGAGGAGCCCCAGGAGGGCCCGTAGAGCTCGTAGGCGCTCACGCGCTGCGAGGTGCTGTTCCCGCCTGAGCCGTCGAATACGTCGGCCGACTGGTTGTGCACCACGGGGAAGATGTAGGTCTCTCGCGAGCTGAGGGACGACGCGCTCTCGCTCGTCCAGAGGAGCTTGTCCGGGTACTGGGCGTGGAAGCGCGGGAAGCTACCGTTGTAGCTGGCGCCGCGGCCCTCGCCCTGGTAGTTGAGGGACTCCACGTCGAGGACATTCGCCAGGGCCGATCCCGGCTGGGCGTTGTTCAGCGCCGAGGTGATGGGCCGCGTGCCGTCCTCCGAGTCGACGATGTCCTTGAGGACCTGGCCCGTGGCGCCGCCCTCGGCGGTCGACTGCTCCGAGATCTCGTTGCCGATGCTCCAGACCATGACGGAGGGGTGGTTGAAGTCGCGGCGCACGAAGGAGCGGAGGTCGGCCTCGTGCCACTCGGGGAAGAGGAGGTGGTAGTCGTTGTCGACCTTGGCGCGGTTCCAGACGTCGAAGGCCTCGTTGATGACCAGGAAGCCGAACTCGTCGGCGAGGTCGAGGAGCTCTGGGGCTGGGGGGTTGTGCGACATGCGGAGGGCGTTGGAGCCCAGCTCGCGGAGGTACTCGAGTTGGCGTTGTGCGGCGCGGTAGTTGAATGCGGCGCCGAGACTGCCAAGGTCGTGGTGGTTGTTGGTTCCCTGGACGTAGACTCGCTCGCCGTTGACATAGAGTCCCTCTGAGGTGTATTCCAGAGAGCGGATGCCGAACTTGGACTGATATGTGTCGAGGACCGTGTCTCCAGATGACACGGTTGTAACGGCAACATATTGGTTTGGTGTGCCAGAAGGCAGCACACCCCAGAGCTGAGGGTTCGCAATAGTCACTGAGCCGTTGACAGATGCCTTGCCTTGAGCATCCACGTCTACCGATGCCGCGGGGAACGTGGCTACCACCTCATCTGATCCAAGAAGATGGACCTCGGTCGCAATATCAACAGTCTGGGCTTCGTCCAGCTTATTCTCGACCTCAACAACGAGGTCCACTGTCGCAGAGTCGGCAGAAACGCTGGGTGTTCTGATCTTAGTGCCGGACTGCGCAACGTGAACCTTGGAGGCTTTCACGATCCACACGTTGCGGTAGATGCCTGCGCCAGGGTACCAACGAGACGACTCTTTCTGGTTCTCCAGACGCACGGCAAGGAGGTTGTCTTCCCCAGCCTTGACGTGAGCCGTCAGGTCCACCCGGAACGAGGCGTACCCGTACGGCCAGCCACCAACGAGGTTGCCATTGACCCAGACGGCAGCGTGCGACTGCGCCCCGTCAATGTCCAAGTAAATGGATTTGGTGCCGTCCACATCGGCTTCGGTGAAGGTCAGATTGCGGCGGTACCACCCAATACCGTTCGATGGGAGACGGCCCATGCCGCCGCTGATGCCCTCAGCAAGGAAGGGGCCCTTTACGGCCCAGTCGTGGGGCAGGTTTAGCTGCTCCCATGTTGAGTCGTCGAAGGAGGCCTGGACATAGACGACATCCGCGCCTGGAGCCGTGCTGTTGGAAGGGTAGGGGTACGGTGTGCCATCCACGATGAAGTCATTGGCTTGTGGGAGTATCCATGGCCTGAGGGTGTCATTGTATGACAGCCCGTCGGGATTTTCCTCAAACCGCTGGAACCTCCACGCGCTGTTGATGCTGGTTCGCTCGCGGACTGCTGTTGACTCGGCCCTCGGGACGACGGGGGCTCTCTCAGCAGGGTGTGCGCCGACTGGGTGGGAGCATAGCGGCAGGACGACCGCAGCCGCGAGAAGCCCGCCAACGTTGCTCGCGACACGCAGAACTGAATGCATGGCAGGCGTCATGAACGAAGGAATTCCACCACTTCAGGTGCTCGCTCGCGTGGTCACCCATTCCCAGTTGCTTCGCTGCAACCCGCGGGCGTCTTATATCTTATAACCGGGCGAGCAATGGCTCGCGAGTAGCGTCATAGTCCACATTGTTGCTGCTCATAATAGCCGCTCGCGACAAGTCTCCCCCGAAATATTGTGGATCTGAGGGGTTCTACACGAGTTAGCCCCAGGACTCAACGCAACGTTGCCAACTTTCTACCGCGGTGGTGAGTCCCTTCCCCGCATCCCCACAGAGGGAACTATGGGCGGTGGAGAGTGATGTGCGCGTACTGGGATGCTTATTACGACCGTACAACGACGAATATGGACTAGGCCGGTCCTGGATGCAGGTCCCGCCCCTTGGCGACAAGCATGGATCAGTCCATGAACGGGAAATTGCTTGTATGCCAAGATCTCAATTGCGATTCGGCATTTGGCAATTCTGGGCGAAAGCTTCTATGTTGAAGCAAGTTCTGACTTATTTTGCTTTTGGCAGGATCAGCTACAAAAATCGGAAGGAAGTAAGTGAATTTTGCTTTACACAATCGTAATGATAGACTTTTCTTGTTCCGAAAACTGCGGTGCTCTGTCCTTGTTGCGAATTCCCAAACGCCCAATCCGCTCGAACACCTCTTCATCCCCTAGTGGTCTCCCTAGCACCAAGCACTGCGGTGTATCCTTTCCCAATATGTCGTCGCTGTCTGCGACATGAAGTAGCCAGACGGTGAACTGCTTTCCCAAGTCAACTTGCTTCCAATCGAGCAGCCCGTGACTTTCCACGAGCACCTCATCATCAGACTCGGTGTCTGTCTCAGAATCTACCTCTGTAGACGCGCTTCGGCTCGGCTTGTTGTCGATGATAGCGATAGTGTTTGGAAGTTTGCCACGCCGTCGCTGAAATGTTCTCGTTAAAGGCTCTGCTGCCTCCGGAGCATCAGCAGCTACTGCTACGACGCTGGGTTGCCCGAGGACCGCACTTTTGAGGGGAACGTCCTCAAGATGTGTATCAGTAAAAACTGGCCCATGTGCGGTCTGCCACTGCCGCCGCGGACTGAGCCACATCTGTGTTTCCAGCACTGTTGCGCGAACCCGAAGATATGTGCCTTGGCGCACGACTTGACCGAATCGGTCGTTTGGGTTTGCCAGCGCGCATTCGCATTCCAGAATCTCGGCTTGTGGAGTCACCCTTAGCCCATCCCAATGTACATCCCCTTGGACCGATGCCCACGACCAAGTTGGCGCGCGGTATTCCTTAGGATCACCATGATTTGGGCCACTGCCGCTTGTCCACAGCAAATCTCTGTGGAAGTCGATGTTCCACAGGCCTGCTAGGTACCGCAGCGATGGTATACCAGCCGTGGTTGCAAGCTGTGCCTCATTGAATGTCTGGGAGAATTCATGTGCAACCCCGGAAAGCCCCGGCAACTTGTCCCGCTCCCAGCTGAGCTTGCGACGACAATACGCCTGAACTATTCCGCGCCAAAACCGAGAGCAGGTCGAGAGCTCAAGATTAACTGTGTCCATGTGTTCCTCGAGATTCGCGTTGTTCTTCTTTCTCGTGATGTCTATATCTCGCCGTAGATTCTCCAAGCGCGGGGATTCGAGCTCATCTGGATTACCACACTCGCAGGCGCGAAGCGTCCGGCACGTCCACTGCACCTCGTCGGTCGAGAAGGAGACAACTCGAGTAGACAGCATGTGTTCCTGAAGTGTCCACGCACGACGCATGCTAGGATCTATTATATCATCCCAGCGATTTTGGTGAAATCCCGAGAGGGTGGTTCTTCGCACAGCCAGCATGGCAGGCCGAGCTGGCGACTCGTCATAGGAGGAGTCGACAGGCTTCCGTCCGCTGGTGGCCTTTTCCGACAATTCAAATAAAACCTCGCGGTTTCCACGGCTTTGGTGTAGGAAAGACAACCTTGATGAGGCTACGGATGATGCCGAGACGGTTAGGAAGGCTTGCGCATAGACAGTTGACATCCGAGCCGACTCATTTAACCAATCCTGCATGTCATCTTGGATGATACATAGAGCATCAACCCAAAGGTATTGCACACCAAGATATCTGACCAGCTCTACAGCGTCTTGAATCGTTGCCGGCAGCTCGTCCACGTCTATCCCTTGGAGTAACTCGAACACATTTGACCTGGTAGTCTTCAGTCCGTTCCCGTCGCCCCAGCAGTAGCTTAAAGCGACATATTTTCCAGGTGTATTGCGAGCGGGCTCAAAGAGCTTCACGTGCCGCTTACTTTCCAGGCTACCAACGTCCAAGACTCGTGTTGGAAGCAATGGACAGCCCTGGTTGCATCCTTTGTGCTCCTCGGAACATGCTTTGAGTTGGGTCTGCAGAAACTGGAGTGCTCGCTTAGAATTCGCAGATGGGCTGATTGCTGGCGCCGGGGGTAACCGTCCCCATGCTGGTGGGTGGTCTAGAAAATACCATCCGTCAGTCGATATTTTTCACTGTATCACGCTTATAACGTATCCAGATCCCACTCTGCGGTTGGGGACATTTCGGTACCAGAAGGAGTAAAAAGAAGTAGTGCCAGAGGGCTGCGGGGAACATCCGCCATGTCCATTATTTCCACACTGCCATTCTTAAACGCCTTTAACTCGTAGACGCGTAATGCTCGTGAAGACCAGCGCGGTGTTGGTCGTTTCCAGAAGCGATTGATGATCTGAAGCAGAACTGCACAATAGATGCACGCGTATTGCTCCGCACGTTGCTGAAAATCGGGCAGCGCTCGCCACCAAAGAGTGTAACCACGCAGCGGCCCTTTGCGCAATTCCACCGGGTCGTTAGCTTTGCTGCTGTCCATGCGACTCTTGCGATATTTCTCATCAAAGTTCTCGTAGCTAAGATCCAAGCATACAGGACACCAGGGATCGTTATCGTCAACAGAGTCTCCGTGGAACAGTCTTAGAGGCATGTTGTCTTGGAGTGAGCGTATTGTTGATGTGTAAAATTGCTGAGTGGAGTCGTCCTTCGAGGGGCCGGTAGACGTAGTTCCACTCAAAATCAGTGCTGCACGAGCTGAGTAACACAGTAAGCAAGCAAGCAGCCGTCGCAAACAACGGCATATCACAATCTGACGTATCTAGGGTAACTTAGCGTGCAAATGTTACCTTATCCATTGATTACTCAGCCTGAGATGGCAACCAGCTTGAGTTACACCGCCCGTCTACTTATTTCAGTCGCGGGTTGCTATATGACTTGACGAGAGGGAAGCTTTTGATTCATAATAAATAAGCTATGAGACCCATTCAAGAGCTTTCTCACTTTACTAGCCATTTTTCCGATGTCTTTCCGTGGTTTACTTGTTCCAAAAAGATACATATTAAGTCAAAAGCCATGAAAAAATCCAGCTTATTGAGGTGTTGGACAGGCATATAGAACGATTTTAATACAATTGTTTACGGATAGATTCAACCTTCTTGAGAGCAACTGCGAACACAAAAACTTCCTCGAAGTCTTATCGAGTGAAACTATCCTCATAGAGATAAAGCAAGACAGTTGGGAGCTAGTTAATGTCTCGGTCAGCTACGTGGTTCATGGGATATTCTTGGTCAGCCAGGCTTTGCCATGTGATGACTCAGTTATCTCATTCAGGTCTGCTCAACAGGACCGGAGGGTCAGATTACTTAAGGCAAGAAAGTAAAATAATTAATTAGAATAATCTAGTCTATTTATTCAATCAATTGTGTCAGAATGAGATCTGCCTATAAAACCTTTCCACAAACAACCAAGAATTGACAAGTAAGGACTGCCGCGCCTGGAGCAAGGACACAGCTTGGCGAAACAATAATTGCACGAATCAAAGACACAACTACGGGGTCGACGGAAACGAGTGGCCGCCAATGTTTATTTATAAAAGAAAGACTCACCACCAGTCGCATTCGCCACATGTGGGTTGTACTGCGTATCTAGTGTGAATCAGATCTAAGTACAGCACATCCCTATTCGTCATCAGTCAATTCACCCACTCACTTGCAACACACCGCTCTCACGAGCTCAGCCCTCACTCACCTTCAAATGATACCGGCATGCGACCCAACACAGAGAAGCATCATTTATTCAGTTGAATTCGAAATCTGACCTGTCGAAAATTGCAGACCTCAAAAAGAAAACGCTGTTCAATCCTTTTGCTATGTGAGTCCTGCTTGATATCCATCTAAAATATCTCAAGGGGCATGATATATGGGAACAGGTATTTGCGCACCCATTTGTGACTGCTTTTCATCAAGCATGTGGACCCATGTACACGAATTCATTTAATTACAATTGTTGACTGAACGTCTTGGAGAATACAGCACAATACAGGAGTAGTCTTGGACAGAAATCATTTACTTTGACAGGGGTACTGAATATCTAAAAACCCCTGTCGTCTCCCTAGACAAAAGCTGCCTTAAAGACTCGATGATCTCAGACTCTTGTCAGAATTCGAGTGTACAATATTGTATTGTAGACGTCAAAGAGTCCCCTACAGCAACAATAGTAGCTAAACCTATCCTGTCGGCCCTGCATCCTTGTCTGTCCACCACTCCGAACCTTGAACCAGCTGCGACCACGCCTAGGTGGAGGTTCAGTTCGCCTTCCACTGTTGATGCCGAGCCCAGGAGTGGCGATGGTGTTATTCCTACCTAGGTAGAAGATGCTGCTTCCCCAAAAGTACACATTTCGGCTGAGATCTCTTGTCCGCCAGGTTGACAGTGCCCGTCTTAAGATGTGAACAGTCTGGGCTTCTCCATGGTCTTTGTTGTGCTACTGACGCAAGACGCAAGGGACTCATAAGCGATTTAATTCCACCATGATCAATCTCTTATTACGTACTACCGTGTCCCCCCTTTTGTTTTTCTCTCAATCAAGCTTTCCATCGATGACCGTCAATGAACACCAGTGTCCGAAAGAACTTGAGAACCGAGACCTCCACTGACTACAACCCATGAACCTTGTGAACATGTCTAGTCAAATGGTCCTTTCTGCTGAAGGTCTTGTTGGCTCGGATGCAGCTTGGATACGCACAAGGGATGCGAGAGACCGAAAGACCCATCTCACGTGCATGCGTCTTGTGATAGACCTTGTAGTGTCTATTGAGATCCCTTTTCCAAGCAAAACCTTGCTGACACTTGACACAAATTACTGGCTTCTTGACCTTTCTCATTTCTTTGCTATGGTGCTCGATCAGTGTGAGTCCTCGATCAGATATGGAAGAGACGCACTTCAAATCACAAGGACGTGACCTTTTAGTACCGCGCGGGTCGGCACGCAGAGGCCTTGGGTGCTCAGAGCTCGAAGTGGGATCAGAACCATGAATCGGTGGTTTTTTGGACGACTGCGGAAAGTCTTGAAGCGGGCGAGGTCCGCCAACTTCGGTTGGGAAGTTCGTGTGGACAGGAATAGACGAAAATGCGGGCAGTGCTTCGACACCACTGACATTACCCGGGAGTGGCGGACTACGCGAATGGGCCCCGGAATTGGTCTTCGTGTCGGTCACTTCACCGACCATTTGTTCTGGTACGCTCGCGCCGCCGTCATTTGCGTTGATATAGGCGTCTGCATTATCCTTCGATTTATTCGAGACAACTTGAAGGTCATCTGGGGACACAGTCGACGATAGGAGACCTCTGTGGCTAGTAGCCCGCTCGTGGTAAGGGAAGGCATCCTCGAGGGTGGTGTGAGATAAGAATGGGCCCGTGACTTGGAAAGAATCTAGAGACGGCCCTGTCGGATGGATTCCCCTGGCAGACTCATTTTGAGCATTCTGAATCTTCTCGGCGGCATCGTCGGGACTGCTGTTTACAGTCCAGAATTCGGTTGAATCTGTGGCTCCGTCAGTGCAGTTGGGGTCAAGTTAACGGTTCATAAGAAGCAGACTTACTTTCTCGCGCAGTCGGTAAATTGGCTTAATGATTGGATTACGTCGTCGTCATCACCCCCATCAATCTTAAAACAGGCAAGAGGGGTGTACCAATGCGTCCCCCACCCCAAACAAGAAGTAGCCTTGCGTAGTGACCAAATTTGTGAATTTAGTTCTCACGAAAAGAATTCATCGTAACGGGGCGCTCCGAGGAAGGGAGGGGTAGGGGATGATGACGGCGACGTAATCCAATCGACGCCGCACGACTGCGCGACATGTGGATAAACGAGTACCATCCCCGCCCTTTCCCCGAGGCCCATTTGATTTCGCATAGCATGTCTTACCAAACAAACCTACTGCCCACAGCTCGTCGGAGAAGTAGTCCTGGCCGGACTGTGTCATTTTGGTCTTGAACAGGGTTTAGGATGTTGATTGTCTGAAGATGATAGAACATGAAAATGATAGCCCATGAAGGATCAGCTGTTTGGGTGCAATGAAGAATGAGGGGCACAAGATTTTGGGGAATCGAGTGGGCCCATAGGAATTTATAGCGGTCAACACTCTCGTTTTGAGGGGCAACCTCATCAGTTGCTGCCCAACTGACTTATCTGGTAAGACATGGAGCGGGATCGAAGTTTGGGGCGTCAACAAGTCGTCATCAAGGAGATTTCGAACACATTTCATTCTATCTTGGCTATATCAAAGGCTTGGAATGCTCCATCGTTCGTTTAATATCGCATTTATCTTCTAAGCAATTGCATATTGGCACCAATAGTGTCCCAATTTCAACAATGTTCAAGACGTCATTCCATGTCCCGACTGATAACAAGCTCCATGGTTCTTGTTTCAGACATGGCATCTGCCTTCTCTGCCCGCCCATCAGCAGTCGACGCTGACTCAAAGAATGCAACTTTCGCTGCATCATAAAGAAACTTACTGCTTTGAGGTATCTTGACAAAGAAAAGCGCTGGAATGAGACTGCGCTTAAAATGCATTGCTATTAGACCTGGCACGAAACACATTAACAACGATCCGATCTCACCATCTGATCGTTGTATCGAACCGTTTCGATATGTACTCGAACATTTCCGTTATAGCTCTTTTTCTGCCCTTCATCGCTGCTTACCGTTATGTGAATGAAAACGAGTCAGGCTGCTTCCCCAAAGCCGAACCCAGTAAACATATCGTCAGGCTTGGCTGGTCCGATATTGGAGACCAGAGTACACAAGACATTGGGATACATTATCTATGCCAACAGGTTCATCTTGATACAGCCTGGTATATCGGCACAGGATCCATGGTAAGACGCTGCAGTAATTACGCAGAAAATTCTGGACAACGCAACGCGTATTAACGTCCGCGTAGGTTCGGAAATGCGAGTACCTCAACGGGAGGCACATCGACCTCGTTATCACGAGTCTCAAAGGCGTACGTCCAACCTATGAGACTTGTAAATCACTGATGAACCAAGTAAGTATTTCAATTTATACGTTGAACTTAAGAACTAACCTAGACCACTTTTCAGATAAGAACTGAATGCCAATGGGGAGGGGATCTGGCCCTCCCCTCTCATGTTGTTGAAAGAGAGAAGGTCAAGGCCCAGGTGACTGTTACTGTTGGTTCTGGCAATTGCACTAACGCTCCCGATGAGTAAAATTGCTCAGATGAGAGATCCCCCGTGCAGGTTGGTTCTTCACGGGCGCGTGGGATCAATGCTCTCGGAGACGTGCTTCCTGGTCGGTCGGCATATGAAGACATCAAGCTCAAAATAAGACGAACCAAGAGCCAAATAACTTGAGGACCACTTTGGCAGTGTCCAAAATAATACACTTGTTGGGGACATGTGAAGTGTAAAGCCATCGAGCCATTGTATTACACAGCTATACCGGTGGGGTGTAGAGTATTCACCCTATCTTAGATAGAATTCCAACAATCCCATCGATCTAGTTGCTTAGATATTCTTGATCTCCTAAGCAAGGTCACAGCCAGGTGATATTCATGTATTTGCAGCGAAAAAGTGCCGTCGGGTGCACGGTCTGGGCACCTTGGCAGCTTGAGTGCAAAGTATATCAATGGCTGTACTGTGTGCCGTAGCAATGTCCAAAATGCTCCAAGGACCCAATCCTCGAGTAAGCTCGCCTTCTCAGACGTTGGATTACTTGACTACATAGTAGGCTCACGGCCAGATGGTACCACTGGCGTGCGGGCGAGGACATGATCCGGCAACACAAGCTGTTGATACCACACCGACTGCCAAGCTATGTATACCAGACCATCCTCGATCAAATTAGACCTGTTGAGCGACAGAAATAGATCGATGCAGTAGCATTCGCGTTCAGCATCTATGCGCATTTGGGACCACTCCCTGACGTGTATAAACAGGCTACCTACCTAGGTAGTCTTGTGCGAATTTCCGCCTACCCTGTCCCAGACGGGTTAGTCAGCCACCCACCTCTAATCTGCCCACATCTTACTACTATTCTGTGATACTCCGTGACGTTTGGTGTATAAAGTCCTTTTAGGCTACCCCTATAGCCCTATAGATACTATAATCTAGTTCTTCCCTCTTAGAAATTATTTAACTTTACATAGTTATTACCATGTAGCTAGTATAATAGCTATGTGTAGGTAGGGTAAGGGGGCCTACTCCCTGGTAGCCTCTAGCCTGGTTACTAGCTACCCTGCTATTAAGGTGGTTATAGTTATAGTTACTTTCCCTACCCCCTCTTCTTCTCTTTCTTCTCCTTCTTATCCTTCTTATCCTTCTTATCCTTCTTTATCCTATATACTATTAATACTTATTATAACTATATCTACTTTTTACCAGGCCTTACTACTTATCCTTACTAAATATTTTTATAATATATAATTATAATATTATATAAAACTACCAAAAAGTTTTTTTATAAGGGTAGAAAATAAGGATCTAAATAGTACTATAAGGGGATTAATAATTTTATTATATTATCCCAGGTAAAGTTACTTAATAATAAAAAAGATATTATAATAATCTTATATTTATTAATATTATAATATTTAAAATAATATAATTAAGTAAAAATATATATATTATAAGGAAAGTAATATTAAAAATTTAATTATAAATAGGTTAAAATTTTTAGGTAGCTATAATTACTATAGCTTGGGTTAAAGTAGGGTAAGGGGTGGCTGCTAGTTAGTAGTATGTATAAATTAATGTTTTGACTTTTTGGATATTTGTCGCTCTGGACCACGCTAACTGACAGCACTTGAGCCGGGCCTATTCTCCTCCTCCTCCACACTTTAGACCTCGCTCAACATGCAGCAGCATCGAAATGACAGGAGAAAGCCCACCACGCGTCCGGCTTTTGTGGTAGGGACATGCCCCCTGGCAGTACCACTCCCCTTTGTGGAGTTTCGCCGTCCCTGACTGGTTAATTACCCACAGTTCGTCCAGAGATTCGCCGGCCATGACTGCCCTCTTGTCCTGGGTAGGGTGACATTCGAAGCGTCACCGTTCCGGGCGACTGGGTCGAGGCCATTGGAAGAACCATAGGCAAAATATAATATGGCCTCGGCCCTTCCCTTCTGTCGACATCAAACATGGAAGCTTGTCTTGTCCTGATGTCTTGTCACCCGCTTGGCACTGGTCTCTAGTGTACTTCCCAGAGCCCTGAGAGCCAAGTCACAGTTACAGGACATCACTTGTCAAGATGCTGGGACCATCCACCGCAGCCGTGGCGGCTCTGCTCTCCCTGGGCCTCACCAGCCCGGTTCTTGCCAATGCGCACTCGGCAGCCCCATACCCAGCAACCACCTTCGCAGACTGCCAGAAGAAGACGGCCGACCCGCTCGAGGGCTGTCCTGAGGGGACCATATACGTGAGCGCCAATGACACCAGGGCCGACTTCAACAAGATACAAGATGCCATCATCTCCATCGGAAACGACTCAGAGCCTCATTACATTCTGATTGGGGCCGGATTCTACTACGAGCGTGAGAGACCCCCCCCCCCTCCAACCTACCTAGATCGGCGCCATGCTGACAGTCCTCAGAACTCAACGTGACCCGATCAGCCCCTCTCTACCTGCTGGGCCAGTCCAACCTGCCATCTCAGTCACAGGACTACGCTGGGGATGTGAGCTACAACCAGACCGCACAGAATGACGTCCAGGTGTGGTTTAACCTCGCCAACGTAGGTAACAACTTAATAAGTGATAACGTCTACACCGGTGTTCTGACCGTGGGGCCTACCCTCAACGCTACCCTTACCGGCAGTGGGCCCACGGGCTTCCCCGTGCCCGAGGATACTCCATTCGGATGCTCCGACTTCAGGGCCTACAACATTGACTTCAGGAATGAGGAATTTCCTTACTCAAACGGGCCAGCCCATGCCATGGGCGTGTCCAGGGCAAATGCTGGTTTCTACAGCTGTGGCTTCTACAGCTGGCAGGACACCGTGAGGCTCCTCCCCACCGACTGACCGTCCCAATCCCAAGGTACGGCTTGTCATGGACAGAGGTCATAGTACTGACCCCCATTCCCAGATATACGTCGGCAAGCTGGCCAACGCCTACTTCTACGACACCGTTGTCGCTGGCCAGACGGACTTTTTGTACGGCTTCGGCACGCTGTACATCACAAAGTCCACTCTGTCGCTACGACACTGCGGAGGCGGCATCACCGCCTGGAAGGGAACCAACACGACCTTTGAGAACAAATACGGCGTCTACATTGACTCATCCCAGCTCATCGCCAACAACGCCTCCACGGCGGCCGAGGTCATCGGCACTTGCGCCCTGGGCCGCCCATGGAACGCCCAGCAACGCTCCATCTTCATGGATAGCTACTTCGACGCGAGCATCCTGCCCGCCGGGTATATCAAGTGGGGCGCGACCGATCCCAGGGTCAACAACTACACTTTCATGGCCACGTGGGACAACTACGGCCCCGGTTGGAACGTCTCGGCCGAGAGGGCCAGCAACGTCACCATCGTGCTTGACGACGAGGGCGTCGAGCCGTACAGGTGGCCCACGGACGTGTTCCTGACGGAGACCGGGGAGCCCAATAATACGTGGTGGCTCGACCAAAGTGTCCTGGTCCCCTTCTGATAGAATTTGCACAGAATGATCAAAATTTTACATTGCACTAAAAAGTTACATGGCACTATGCCTGGACGCCTTCGCTGCCCCCCCGCAAAACTATCACCAGCGTGCCGTCTCTCAGTCTTTCCTGTTGCGTGAATCACAAGATGCCCATGCTCCTTCGCTAATATCCTTCGCTATACTTCCCGACACACAAGACCGAATGCGCTCTACTTGCTGCCACGGGGCCGCTTGTTCTCCTTCCCCTCTCTCTTCGTCTCCTCATCCTCATCGTACTCGTCAAACTTCCTTCGCGCGACCGCCTTTTTCTTGCCCTTGGAGTCGCCCGGACCATACATCTCAGGCTCGGTTCCGGAAGCAGAAGCCTCATCATTGACAGCGCCGTGCGTACCCTCGGGCTCGGAGTCCTGTTTTCGTCGAATTCTATCCAGCATGCGCTGCTGGAAGGCAAGAGCCTGCTCTCTGCGGTCGGTGACCTGCCTGTCGACCTCCTCTCCGGCATCCTGGGTTTGGGGACCACCCTCCAGGCTCATCATGATGCCACGCTGGAGCTGCTGGTCGTCGTCGTCTTCCTCCTCGCCGACGTTTTCATCTGGATGAGCTTTGCCGTCGTCAAAATCGCCTCGCTCTTTGCTTTCGACCTGCTGAGCCTCCTCATGGTCCTCGACAACGATAGGCAGCGACCGCCTGGCGCCCTCGCGGGATGACTCCCCCACGCAAGTGACGCTTGCGCCGCTGGACCTCCTCCGGCTCGGGCCGGCGACACCATTTCCTGTCTGGATACCCTGCGAGGCACTTGGCACTGCGGCGCGCATACCAGTCTGACGGGCCGACGAGCGGGTGGCGCCTCCAGTAGGGCCGCTCTGAGGCCTGTGAGCGCCCTGGCGTGGCGTGACGTGATGGGTGCCCGAGGAGCTCTGGAGACCTGGCGAGTCGGCGCCTTCGTCGATGTCGGCGGCCCTGAATGTGTCAGCCACCCTTGTGTGGATCCTGTTGTGGCTGGCTGCCCCGGGCACAGCCGCGATCCCTTGGGCTGTATCGAAGGCCCGACCCGGTGTAGCATCCCCGCGGGCTGGGGAGCTCTGACGGCATGGCACAGTTGGCGCAGTGATAATACCGTCGGTGTTCTGGCCGGGGGAAAGGGTCTGGCTCGGCGTGGCAGGATTGGCATCTGGAGCGCCGGGTGGACTGGGAGGAGCGGCGCCTTCGCCCACCTGAAGGTTCTGCAGTTCCTCCGCCAGTCCGGGGAATATCCTACTGCGCTGGGCTGCTGAAATCATTCCAGCAACCGCCTGTCCAACAGTTCTGGGGGCCCGGAATGGCACAGCGTTGTCAAAACCCGCGCCGCTCTGAGCAGTCTGTGAGGTTGGACTTTGTGTGGCTTCCTCGATGTCCGGAATCCTTTGAGTGGTTACCGAAACAAAACTTAACGGCGCCGTGTCTCTAAATCCAGGTGGACTCTGGCTGCTCGGTGCAGTGAGAACACCGTCGATGATCCGCCTAGTCTGCGAGGGTCGACTTGCAGCGGCATCAATTGAGTTTGAGCGTCCAGCGGAGGATGGCTCGGCCATGCCAGCGAGAGTTTGAGCAGTCCGGGCGCTGTGATGTCCTGTGGAGCGAAGAGAGGCAGAGCGAGTCTGGCGAGGCGAGTAGTTCAGGTCGGCGACAGTCCGCGCCGTGGACGCAGTCCGGCGAGCCATGGGTCTATCAGCATCAGAGTCAGAGGGGTCCCGAGGGGGTGCGCTGAGGACGCCGTCAACGATGGTCTGGCCACTGCTGTGACCTAATGTCGAGCTCCTGGTGCTCGAGTGAGTCTGGCCAATTGGTGATCTGAGGTCAGCAATGGGAGCTGCTGTTTCTTCGCTTGCTTCATCTGGGTCCAAGGAACTCTGACGTGGCGGGGCACTGGCACCTGGGGCATTGGTAGTCCCACTGGTATTTTGAACGAAATTGCTAGTGTGTGCTCCTGTGTTTTCGTCTGAAGTCGAGGGAACCTGAAAATTTGCGCTGGAGGTACCACCAGTGACATCCTGGGCGGCCGTATTTTCATCATCTGGAGCAGTCAAAGCGGATTCTTCGGTACTCTGAGGTGCAGTTGTGGAGTTGCCTCCCACGATGGTACTCGCCGCTGTCGGAGGATCATGGTTATTGGCCGGGATGAAGTAGGAGTCTATACTGTTCCTCTGTGTGGGTTGAGCTTCTCTGCTTCCCACACGGTTGGATCTCCGAAGACCTGGAACGGAGCTGCTATCGCCCTTTGAAGTCGTCTGGTTCGCCTTTGCAAGGAAGCACTGTACAGAGTTCTCCCGAAAATCTTTGATCATGCCCTGGAGGAGCCCTTGGCTGAGGCCGTATGGCTTCCTGCCCAAGCCCACCAGGTCCTCCACTACCAATTGGCTCTCGATCTTGCTATGGCTGTGGTCCTTTTGCCGCAGCTGGATCCTCGTGTTTTCGTGGTCATCATCATCATCATCATCATCATCATCATCATCATCATCATCATCGCTGATTGTAATGATCTGAGATGGTGCTGGTTCATGCGTGATCCCGTCGAAACTCTCCAGGTGGATGCGGATACACTTCAAAAGGATCTTGACAACAATAGGCGCGAAAGCATTCCCAATCTGCTTCTTGATGCACTTTCCCTTGAAGCAAAAAGTAAGGGGGAACCCTTGGAGGACAGCGTACTCGGCCAGTGTGAATTCTCGCAACCCACTGGGGTGGTAGGACTGGCCGCCCGAGGTGGTGATAGTCCGCCCCAAAGGCTTGCTGCTGTCCCACGGCGCCTTGTTGGTGGCACGAGCCCCCGCGACGTCGTGCAGGTTCTCGCCCTCGACGAGGGTGCTGCAGGCCTCGGAAGCCGACACGAACGGCTTCTGCCCGTCCTTAGGGTCCTTGCTGTGCGTCGGCCTCGGCCAAGAGGGCAACTGCTCTCCCGGCGCGGCACCAATCATAACCAATCTCTTCCTAGTCTGTGGCAGCCCGTACTCGACCAGGTGGAGCACCTTCCACTTGACCGAGTATCCGTGGCGTGTGAATCCCTGGACGAGGGCATTGAAGTTGGGGATCCACCGGTCCTGCGCTAGGCCGAATGTTTGCTCGACTGTGAAGATTCGCGGTTTGAATATCGTGATGATCTTCTCGCAGGCAAATAGTGTTGCCCTGTTCTGCTCGTCTTTCTTGCCCTCGCACGTGTGTGCTGGGGACCATGTCTGGCAGGGAGGCGAGAAGTGGAGGATATCGACTTTCGGAGGCTCACGGGTCAGATCAGTGCTCATGTCTTCGATGAACTTATAGACGTCTTTTTCGTGGAGCTCTGCGTCCGGAAAGTTCTGCCGGTATGTCTCGCAACACCACAGCCAGTGGTCGCAAGCCGCCAAGACCTTGAGGCCGGCCATCTCTGCTCCCTTGGAATAGCCTCCAGCGCCAGAGAAGATGTCGACAACCGTGTATTTCTGTCCTCGTGAAAGGCGAATAGGAAAGGCCTCCAGGCCGGCCTTGGGTGCGCCGTTGGGGATAAAAGAGCCGCCGCGTATCTTCTCATGGGCCTTGCGGCGTTCACTGTCCGGTACGCGATGTCTGTCCTTTGGTATGTCATCCTGGTTGTAGTGTCTGATCACTTCGCCAGCAATTGGCCGCTGTTGGCGACGATACCTTGGATCTGGGTACGACAAGACCATTTGCCAACGACAAGTCAGGGGTGCCTCGTTCTCTCGTTCCTCATTGGTCTTGTACCGGACCCGGTCGAAGCGGCACTCTGGAAAGGCCTTGTTCGTCTTGTGAAGAGTTCTAGTGGTCTTGATATTCTGTGTAGGGACCTCGATCAGTGCCTGCTCCAGATACCTGATAGGATCGTTGACGCGGTGGTCGTTCTCGTCGAGTTCATAGATCTCGCAGACTTCGTTCTTCCGAGGCTCGATCCGGCCCTCTAGGTTTCTTGTCCTGGCATACGCTCGACCACGGATGAGGATATGCTCGCCCTTATGTGGTATCCAGATCTCGTGAATCTCGACAAATTCTGCCTCGTAGCGGCCAACACGAACGGGCTCCTTCAACTCGACAACCTGAGACTCGCCGAATCCCATACTGCCGATTGTCACCTTCGGCACCTTTTGATGGGTGCCGCATGGGCAAGGATTCCGGATAGCCTTCTTCCAGTGTACGCAGGGGCCATCTTGGGTGTCATCGGGCTCGTTGTCCAGCTCTTCTCGCTCGATCTTGGCGTTGTCATTGTCGTAGTTATCCTCGTCGGCACGCCACGGGTCCTCAGACAGGCTGTCGTCCTCGCCGTCGAGATCAATAGGGTCGAGCCTGGCATCGCCCTTTCGGATCTGGCGAACGAGCTTATCTACCTCAAAACCGATGCCAGACTGGGGGACATCTTGGTCCTTGTCAACCAAGATCGGTTGCTCCTGAGAGCCATCAGGTAGCTCCGGCTCTTTGGGTCCGGCCATCTTACGCGAAGTTGGCATCTTCGGGCATTGATATTCTTCAATAAAGATGGTAAGCAGTTTTCCAAGGTTGGTTTGGAGGCCAGGTGTGTAGGATGGTGGATGGAGGAACCTTTGGAATTGTGGGAAGGTGCATCAGATTCTTTGAAGCATGAGTGCATGTCAACAAAGCTGGGAATATTCACTCGAGCCTTCTGATACGGAGGGGCAAATTAGTGCAGATAGAACTAGCTGATACTGTTTGCATTCGCCGAAGAATTCTGAAGCCATTATCAAGGGAAGTCTAGGACTTTGCTCGGGTTAGCTGGGCTCCACCAGGCTGGCCTGTGGATGACGCTTGATGATGGGCATCATGAAAACCTCAGGCGTAGTCAGTCAATGACAGGATAAACAACCGATACCAAGTACTTCAACAATGTTGAAACACAATCCTCATGCAACCACGAAGCAATTCCTCCCCCACGTGCCTTGCTGCTCACACTGGCAGCTGAGATGTATGTTGCTATTGCCAACACCAGGGCACGCCGGATAGGAGATACAGGAAAGAGGCACATCACTTTCATCATGGCTCATCTTGAGCGAAACTGTTATCTCTGATTCTTTACTACCCAGTCTCAATACGGCACACAAGTGCTGGTCAGACAACCCAGGTACATGAACAAGGAAGAACAAACAATTCAAAGACCAAAAAGATTCACATAAATTGAGAAGAGCTATTCTGCATAAAGAACATCACACTTAATCGTGACCATGTCATTTGGAGAACAATATTGCACCGTGCATGTGGGGCTTTGCGACATGGCCAGGAAATTGCCAGTGTGTCAAAATGAAAGGAAAGAGAGGGAAAAAAGGAGGAAAAAGGCAAGAATACTACCATTTTTTCTCTCCGTCGACTATGCCTCTGCAGGGGGTTGACACTGTTTCCTTCCCTTTTCGGCACCCGACAAGCTGTGATTGGTGGTGATGCAGATGTCACCAGATGGTCCTAGCGCCAGATAGGCTCAGTGGTCCAGAACACCGAGCTACGTCACTACGACAAGAGGCAAGGCTCGAAGCGGAAATGGTCAGACATGGCTTTCTTGATTCTTGTGTCTCGTGTCAGATTTCATTTCCCAAACAGCGTTGGATCGCTCCGGTTGCCAGGCGGTCCCGACATGCCCCAACCATAGAAAAAAATATTACCGGAGGTTCTGCTCCCTTGCCCTGCAGTGGCGCTGTTGACGTTGAAATGGCGTAGGGATCCTCGTAAAGGGAAACCCCTGCGGCAATCACCCGGTCACACGGTGACGTCAGCCTGAAGTCGGCAACAACTGCCCACTGACGAGCCAACAGCAAATTGCCTGCAAGCCCTCAAGTGCTGCCGGGATTTCCAGACTCGAAGATATAAGGAACAACACACACCTGTTGGGTTTTTTTTTTTTTTGGAGTAGCCGTGTCTTATAACTCATCCGTCAATAACAAACCTTCTTCCTGCAAGTCATCTCTCGACCTAAGAAAGTCAAAAATACTCCGACCTACGAGTCGTACTTCCACACAAACAACATCAACTTCCCACAAGTCTTCATTACAACACCGTCAACATGGGCGCAGTAATGTCCTGTATCCAGGGGATCGGTGACTGTATCATGACAGTCATCCGTGCGATCGCTGGAGTCATCATGGCGGTCGTTAATGGCGTCGTCGCAGTCCTTTCGGCCATCGTTAGGTTCCTGACCTGTGAGTAACCCCACCTCCGGCATCACCACTACCGTCGACCTGCAGAGTAAAGTGACTGACTAAACTCCCTTGCCAACAGGTGGCTACTGCGGACGTGGCGGCGGCGGTACTCGTCGCACGAGACACACTAGTCATGTCTAGGAGCAACGGCACGACCACCAGGCGGGCGTGTTCGTGAGATAACAAGACCTGGATCTCACTCGCGGAGGAGGGGACGAGGTGCAGCCGCGGCGGAGGCGGATTGTACTTTCTACGCTATGGAGTTGGGAGAGATTAATACCGGCGCGACTATTGGTTTTGCCGACTTTCATGGAGGAACGCTTTTGCATGATCATGGGCCTCTGCGCTTTCAGTTCAGGGCATTGAACGACACATGATACCCCTTTTTTTCCCCCTTTGTACAGTACCAACACCGAGGTGACGTTTTCCTCAAGAGCGATCTAAGCATGATTGAGTACAAGGAGTAACGAAACATACCCGAGTCGTCCAACCTCTGCTGCAAGCAAGGCCACTTAATTTCAATCACATTGTGACAATGTAACACCGCAGGTGACAGTGAGAAATTGTGGCGGGTTAGCCGAGATTTGTGTGTGTACGTTGTGCTGAACAACATAACCTTGCCCCGCGTTGACAACCAAGTTCCATCGAATCGGCACTTTATTTGGGAAAGGACAACTTCAGTCAGCAAAATTAAAGCAGCAATAAGTAAAATGTTTTCATTATATGACGGCCAATTAAGACTAAACTAATCCTCGTCTTCAAGTAGATCTTTCGCAAAGAATCTCACAATTCCTCTCGCAGACTCCCCACCTACTAATGGTTCCAAGTCCTGTACGGACATGTTGGCGATATCCCTGATGCTCTCTGTCTCGAGGGTTAAGGTCTTGATATTCTTGCTCGTCACCCCGGGCACGTGCATCAGCATCTCCTCTGGCTGCTGGTTGAACGGCTGCTCCTCAGCCACCTCGTTTTTCTCAAGCCCGGCCCTCACGGCTGCGATCGGATCCGGTTCTTCCTCCTGCGCCTTGAGGGACTCGAAGATTTCGGCCGTCTGGTACGGCGACGACGACCATATGATCCGCAGCTTGGGAAAGGCCAGTGTCAACAGCACAATCTTGGATTGGAGGTCAGACGATATGTTGTCCGGGTTGACACTCTTGAGATTTCCAGAAAGGTCGGCGAAAGGCTCCAGTGTGAAAGACTTGTTCTGGTCGAATTCGATCAGGAGCATCGGTGACTTGTAGTGCTGGAACATGGTCTCGGCCTGGCTGTAGAGTCGGCCATCTCTGAAGGAGGAAATCAGGTCGCTAACCGATTTCCTTTCGATACAAATATTGGGTGACAAGATATAGTCACCCACGGTCAGCATGCATGGTACGATGACCATGGAGCGACCATGCAAGAGCGATGGCAGAGAAGATCTGAACTCCCGGACGTCAACCACCACTCGAGGTGGCTGTGCCGTGGCAGCCAGACGCCCGCCGCCCGCTATGCGAGTATTGATGGTCCTCAGAAACGCTTCCTGCGGGTCCTCGATCCCATGAGCATCAGCAGTCATGACGACGCTCATGCTCGCGCGCTCCTTAATCAACTTAGTGAACGCATCCTTCTCCCGCCGGACCGTGGTCAAGTACCTCTGTTCCTCTACGGAGCCACCGTAGTAGAGAAAGTAGACCCGCACGTTCCGATCGTTGTGAGATGATCTGTAGACCTCTACCCGTCTGATAAACGATGCGTCAGGCTCGTACATGATGATGTACCGCGGCTTGACCTCCTCGAGAACGTGCTCGTCTTGATCTCCGTCATAGGCGTGGATGACCACTAGATCTTGCATTTCATACATCTCGTAGAAGTCATCCATGTCTTCCAACGTGTCTTCAGTGACATCTGCTTTTTGCTTTGCCTCCTCTTCCGTGATCTGGATTTCTTCCATGAGCTCAGACACCTCGCTCGCCTTTTCGAAGTAGGGCATGAGGCTCCCATTCTCGGCTCGGCCAAGACTTGTCGCCATGGCAGCACCGCCGCGGACCCGCCGCCGCTTGTTAGCGGGAGCCCTGCTGGTCTTTTGCAAACGTGGATCGGTCGCTCCTTTCAGAGCATTTTGGTTCTCAGCGAACAGAGTGGAACTGACTTTGGCGAACTCCCGCTTCCAATTGAGATAATTCCGCAGCTTGCGTCTCATCATGAACGTAGCAGATGGCTGATCCTCGCCGTCCTCGTCATCGGCACTCTGGTAGACAATCTTCTTCTTTTGCTGTTGCTCCGCCCTGGGCTTCACATGCATGGATTGTAAATATTCCTTTAGTTGACGACAGGTCGCGGCATCTGAGGACATGATCAGAATAGTCCCATTGGAGTCATCGCGGGCCGTCGGCTCGAAATAGAGATCTCTGTCGATTTCCTGGAGGACATCGGCGAGAACCGCCCATTTGGGCTGTTCCTCGAGCACCGGGCGCACAGAGTCAATATTGGAGTCTGCGCCTGGCTTGTTGATGCCGCTGTAGACTCGCTTCCTGCCGATGTCAAAAATGGTCTGAGCAGCGTCGAGGAACAGCCATGGGGACTGGTTCTGCCTAGTTGACCCCGGCGCAGGCGAGTGAGCAGCGTGGATAGTATCTAAGTTCTGCAAGAATTGCACAGCATCCATTCCCACAATGGCCTGCAACAGGCCGCGTAGCACGGTCAGATCGCTAACGATCTGCTTGGTCTTCCAGCTCACCCTGTGCCAATTGGGATCAAGCTGACGTCGCACCATGACATCGAAATTCTTGGTCAGGGCGCTGTCAAGATTCCAGTCATCCATCTCAAGGCCTGTGTTCCCCTTCTTGAGTTCGTGAATACTGACTTCGACGCATTCCATGACGGCAGCCTGGATCTCCTTCATGGCGTCCGTCATGGGTACTTCGAGCTCGATGACCTCTGCCCTTTTCTTACCCTCCAAAGACTGCGCCACCGAGACATGGAAACGAGGCCATAGGCTCGCCTTTCTCAAGAAGAGATTCCGCATCATGGTCGCGAGCGGGTTGAACCCAGTAGTGAACGGGTCCGGATTGTCTGCGAAGGCCTTGAGAAATCCGACCTTGTTCTTCTGGCGGTAAATCCGCAGAACAAAAGCCTCGAGACTCGTAGCAATTACCCTGTCGGCATGTAAAACAATCATACCTGTGATCTTCTCAACGTTCAACAGGTTGGTGAGCATGTCCACTACCAAGATACGGCTCGTGATACTAAAGATGCCGCCCGAGGCATACATCTTCTCCCTCACGCCGACGTTGGTGTAGTCGGTGTTGACCACTGTCAGGCCGCGGGCCAGAGGCGCCATGCTGATAGCTGCATGCTCGGCGAGAGCTTCGCCAATCCAATTGTTCTCGCGGTCTTCTGCGTTGACCACGACGATGAGGTTGTTGCCGGCAGCATCGTAAGAATGCAGGAGATTGGTCAGCAGGCGCATGAGCCCAAGACCGCGCGCCAGAATGACGAGCTCATCCTCTGCACGGAGTTCTTGAAAGAGAGACTGTTGATATTCCTTGAGGAAAGAGCAATGAGTGTGAGCGTCTCATGTGGGGCCTGTGAATGGCTGGAGAGGCTTACAAGGGGTAGTGAGAGCTTCACCGGCTGCGGCGCATCGTTGGCGGCCATGATGGAGTGTGGCAGCCAAAAGCAAACACGGTGCCTCCTGACAAGGAATGAAACATGGTCTTCGGATCGACCAGTGTCAGCGGTGCCAGTACGGTAGGCTGGGAAAGGCTGAGATCGGGCCAGTCGATATTCACGCGTACCTTTCTGACGCGGAACTCAATGTCGTCAGATTGGAGTGGTCAGAACCAGCGGCTGGCTCACAGCTGATGCCAGCTGCGCGAGCCTGGTTGGCCCCCCCCCCCCCCTTGACTTGATGATAGTCTCTGGGCCAGAGGAATGATGCGAATACTTGGTTTCTATGCCTTAGTACCATGAGCCATGGGATGCATACAAGAAATCAGCAGACAGTCTCAATGAGCCTGGATTGCTGGTCCAGGCAGTTCCGAACGCCGGTAGTTGAGGCCTCTGGAAGACTGCCAGTTGTCTTGTGAATTCCGAACCCGAGATCCCAGGAATGAGGCAACCGGCCTGACTTACAGCCTTGATTGCCAGACCGCCGCACGCAAGCCGAAACAGATTGATACCACATCCTTGGGTCTCGGCCGCTTCCGCCTGTCAATCATCACAAGCACGACATGCTGACAGGGTAGGCGCCTACCCAATTACAGACGCCTGCCTGGCTCGGCAGCCTTGGACAGACACAGGCAAGCAGGTAAGTCGACTGAGGCCGCGTTTGCCCGTTGGCGGGGCGTGCTTGCCTGCTTCGTCACGGGTCGTTGTTAGTCAATTGCCTGTATACGTCATTTTCATGTGCTGCTGGCAGCTAACTGTGCATAGGCGCAGCCGTGACTTGGGAGAGGGTCCCCAACTCAAATCCGACGTGGGCTGTATAAGACGGGACAACATTCCCTCGTGGATTCCATACACCGTAGCTGTAATTACCAACTTCTCAACCTACACAAGATCAAGTTTTCTTCAATTCCAGACCAAGTAAGGCTTGGTACCATCTCACCCATCAGTCACGCACAAGACAACCGCCTGACAACAGTGATTAGGAGCCTACCAAACACACACCAGCCCATTACACCAAGTAATTGCAACCATGTCTGACAAGAACCAGCAAGAGAAGGAGTTCACCACTCAGGTAAGATTTGCAGGGTCACCTCCACCTCCCCTTCCGCTCCTGGACATGCCATAGCTAAGTGAATTTCGTCCGCAAGCCCATCGATGAGAGCAAGAAGGAGGGCACTGGCTTCATCGAGGCTATCAAGTCCAAGGTTGCCCCCCATGTTGCCGCCCCCGGACCGGCGCAGTCGCACGACCACAGCGAGATTCCCCAGGAGGGAACCAAGGAGGAGCGCCTGGCCAAGGCGAAAGAGCTGAACCAGTAACTCAAGGAGATATCTGCGGCTGTGGGGATTCTAGGCCGTTTCTATCCTGGTAGAGACTGTTGCAGGGCAGATGCCATGAGTTGATAAGAGAAATGACATTCGATACCCCGAGTTTCACAGGCCGCCGTCCTGCTTTGCCTCGCTTGCAAGACGCCCAACCATGTGCAAATGCGTTGTCCAACAAGGCAACGCCGCCTGGACGAATTGCGGCACTTGTTCGCGGTGCCACAGTTGCTACTTTGTAGAGCTCGGTGATCTTGGCGAGGGTTAGTAGTCTGGCCCGGTGGACACCTGCGCGCCCATTCGATGTAGCCCAGCAGCGCTTAGGGCTGGGCTGCTGCAGATGCATACAATAGAACATAAGACCATTTAGGTGCAGTCAGTGTGCATCTCAGGCTGCATGTCAGTGACAACAGTAAACGGGAGCAACAAGATTAGCGATGAGCTTGAGCTGTGGCTGTGCTCGCAACCGATTGCTCAGGATAGCAGAAAATGGGGATCGCTTCATTCGTCTGATATTCATGTAACGGGAGGTTCTCGTAATAGAGAGAGAGAGAGAGAGAGAGAGAGAGAGAGAGAGGGCGATGATGCAACAGGTGTCATGAAACGCACTCGGCGCCAGGGGGGAGCTCCCCATACGCAATACGCAATACGGCCAGTCGGGCTCCTACACTTGTATACTGTAGAAGCTGCAAGCACCGGTACCCAGCACCCGCGTGGAGGCTGCCCTGTCACCTCGCCTGTCGGTCTCTGTAAATTGGTACTCCCTCAAGTCCAACCTCACCTACCTCTCTCGGATCATTCCCCGCCTGTTACCGACCTGTCCGGCGACGATCTTTTGATTAGGCCTACGCTCCTGATCCCGCCCTTGTCTCGAGCTTTAATTGCCCTGTCAGCCAGGCGTTGGCACTTGTCAGTCTTCCTGCCAAGATCCGGTAGAACGGTCTACCGTTTGGCCTAGCTACGTCGGCCTTGCGCTTGCCAACACTGTTAACACCCAAATCCTACCTAATTCCAACCGCACCCTCCTTCCGCCTCTTGCCTTGATACGCGCGTACAGTAAGCCACCCAACATCCTCCATCCGATTTGCCAGCGTCGCCGTACCTGCGACATATCCAAGTGGGCGCTGCCAGTCATCCGAGCCAAGCCAAGCGTTCCCCGGTTTGGAAACACCGCCTCGCAGCTTGGTAGTGTGCAACAGTTCTACACTCACACGACACCACCATCTCTTTACTACCACCATTACCATCACTGTCAACAGTCTCAGCTCCAGTCCCACTGCTGCGACTGCCACGCCCCGCAACAGGCAGCGACACAACGCTGTTCGGTCCAGTTAACTCACTCCATGAACTAGTTTAGGGGCCATCGAGACAAGGCTGCTGGGAGGAGACCCTGAATCCCGCCCAACCTCCGCCCCTCTCTGTCCTCGACGACCGACCCCCAGCCTCACGGTGCCCCTCCAGACCGGGCTGCGACACCACCATGCCGTCCATTCTCAGCGAGGCCGACAAGGAGACCGTCAAGCGCTTCGTCCCTAAACAGAGCAACAAGATCCAGGCCGTAGCTGTAGCTCGGCTCTACGTCGCTTACCCAAACAGATCAAAATGGACATACACGGGCTTGCAAGGTGCTGTCGTGCTTTCCAACGACCTTGTTGGTAACACATATTGGCTCAAGATGGTTGATATATCCGTGAGTCTGTCCAGCTGCCTGACAAACCCGTTCGGGCCGCCATCTAACATGCCGCGCACAGCCTGCCATGCGAGGGGTCGTTTGGGATCAGGAGATATTCGACACATGGAGCTACAACCAAGACCGGACATTTTTTCACTCCTTCGAGCTAGAAGACTGCGTGGCTGCTCTGTCTTTCGTCGACGAGAAGGAAGCGAAACAATTTCTGAAGAAGATGAACGACAGGGAAAAGAACGCGAGCAAAGCGACCAAGTCGACCCCGTTCGGAGGCGTGGCCCCAGGAGCAGCAGCTGGTCACCACAAGCACAGCTTGCTAGGTGGCATCTTCGGAGGACATAGGCATGCCTCTGCACCAACGCCGCCCGAGTCTCCTCGCAACAGCGCCCCTCCAATTGGCCATTTCCACAGACAGTCATCTGGGAGCAATGGGCACAGGTCCGAGTTCGCGACCCTCGAGGCATTTGATCCCGAATGGAGAGAGCACTTTGGCGACGACCTGAGAAGTAAGGGCCTTACCGATGATTTCATAAAGGACAATCAGGACTTCATCGTCGATTTTCTCAAGCAGGAGCAGGCTCAGACGAAGCACTCGACTCCCCCACCGCCACCGCCCCCAGTCAACGGGACAGGATCCCGAGCTCCTCCCCCTCCTCCGGCACCACGACGAGGCGGCGCTCCACCGCCCCCTCCCGCACCAAGAAGGTCTGGGAAGACGGAGCCGACCGCCGCCGCTAGGGAGCCGACGCCTCCTCGCGACCCATCTCCCCCAAGGCCTAGGTTCCAGGTCCCACCACCGCTTCCTGATGCTGGGAAACTCGCGCGCGCCGATACAACTAAGGCTCCCGGTCCACCCCCTCCACCGCGACCGGCAAAGTCCCCTATCGAAGACAACAAAGAATCAGGTCACAAGTTCGGCGTGCCCCCGGCATTCCAGGGACAAAGGAATGTTCCTCCTCCACCACAAAGTCGTGGCCCCGTGCCTCCTCCACCTCCGTCACGAGAGACGAGCGCTATCCCACCAGGTCCGCCGCCACCACTGCCTCCGAAGGCACCTGGGTCGGCCGCGCCGCCTCTCCCACCTCCAACTTCCCGACCAGCCCCGGGTTTACCTGCGAGAAGCCCGGCAGGACCACCTCCACTACCAGCCTCCAGCGCCCCCCCGGCACCGCCGCCGCCAGCTGCCTCGGCACCACCTCCACCGCCCGTCCCAGCAGCAAATGCGCCTCCACCACCTCCTTTGCCTCCAACGAACGCCCCAGCTGCTCCTCCTCTGCCACCGCCATCCTCGGCTGGGCCGCCGCCGCCTCCTCCTCCCCCTCCAGCTGGCGCGCCCAGCGGAATCCCACCGCCGCCGCCGCCGCCGCCGCCACCTGGTGGGGCTGCCGGCATTCCTCCCCCACCAGGCCCGCCTCCCCCGCCTGGACCACCCCCGCCGCCAGGGCCGCCTCCGCCTCCAAACCGCGACTCAGGCTACTCCTCTGGTGTCCCAGCAGCGGCCAGTGGTGCCGATCCTGGCCGTGCTGCTGTGCTGGAGGGTATACAGAAGGCCGGCGGCATTGGTGCTCTGAAAAAGGTCGACAGGAGTCAGATCCGTGACAGAAGTGGTGCGCAGGTTGGAGGTGGCAGCGACACAGGCCCACATGGAAGTGGATTGCCGCCGTCAGGGGTCGCGCCAGCAGGGGGTGGCGGTATGGCCGATGCCTTGGCAGCGGCTCTTGCGGCGAGAAACAAGAAGGTTGCTCATAGTGGTAAGTTGTCACAAGCAAGAAGATGAGACATGGGCGACATGCTAACAAGCTCACAGACGATGAAGATGATGACAACGACTGGGACTAGACTCATGATCTTGTGGATCAGTGGAAGAGGAGGAACATAGAATGGCTTTGTTGCCAGCGTATCGCAGTCCAAGACGGCCCGGGAAATTCAAACGCCGTGCCTCGCGGCCTGGGTTGACGAGCTAGCACCTTTATGCAGCATTTTATCTTCGTGTCGGCCATCATTGCCAAAGTGGGGTGGTTCATGATGGGCTGTACTACTTTGCAAGAGATGAGAGCAGTGATATTTCGTGGAACCGAAACCATCATTGCACGCTGGTATGGAGCGTCCATAGCAGCCGTCCCAGACCCATACCAGGGCAGAGATTAAGATTGAGACAATACAAAATGGTTAAAAACCGCAGCAGAGAGATTTCATCGAATATGACATTACTGTGATGACAGCCGGTCTATAAGAATTTTGTTGTCTTGTTCAGACTGGTCAATCCCATGCATTCATAACCCCATCGTCATGCTACCACATCAGCACATATATCACGCGGCGCACCTTTTTGGTCTCCCTTGGAACAACTCGAGCATTCATCATCAAGAAGGTTAAGGAAAAGAACAACATAATTGCCGACACAGGACGTCCCTCCCATCCTAAGCCGCCCCCAAACTTCAACTGTCGAGAAACCAGGAGCAGGCGACGGCAGCAGGCCATCACAACGAGCCCCCAGGTCTAAGAGAGAGAAGACAGTTCCGCTTACCGCAGCCGCTCGACAACGGTTCGCTCGCGCACCCCTTCTGGCCAAAGGCACGCCCGTCTGGACGCGCCGTGGGCGCTTCGGAGTCCGGGGCCGCAACTCGTGGCATGTCCGAAAGACAAAAGAAAACAGCCACGAAAACGCCCTTTCTCTGCCACGGAGCTGGGAGGTTTTTCCTTTAGATGTCGTCGATGTCCACCTCCTTGCCGCCGACACCGCCCTCGTCGCCGCTCTCCGAGTCGCGGTCCTCGTCGAACTCGAAGCCGCAGTCGCCGTCCTCGCCACCGCCAAAGTTGTCCGTCTCGTTGATCTTGGCGGTCTCGGGGAGCTCTCCGTATGCCTTGAGCGAGCGGGCCTCGTCGGCTGTGTACTTGAGACTACGCGTTGCGTTGACACAGGTCAGCTTAAGGGATATCTTGTTTTGGGGGGCGTATCGGCAGGGCCAGTGGGGGGTGGGGGATCGGGAGAGTCCTGAGGGGTTTGTATGTAACCTACATCACGTCACCCTTGTCGTCCTGGTAGTCACGCAGCGACAGCAGGATGATGTCGCCCTGGTTGATCCAGACCTTCTTGCGAAGCTTGCCTCGGATGTTGCCGAGTCTGCGGGTACCGTCGAAGCATTGCGCCTCCAGGCGGCCGTTTCTGAGGCGTCGTCAGCACAAGGTGTCGCCAGGGGCGTGTCGCCTGGGTAGAGGCAGCGCCTGGTGGGAGAAAATGTCGGGCTGTCTTGTATGGGACTCGGGCGCCAGGATGTAGCGGTGGTTGACCTACCCGAGCATCTTCACGACCTGTGCGTACTCCTGGCCTTCCTCCTTGAAGGTAAGTTCTCGCTTCTCATTGTCGTTTTCGTTCTTTCCACGTCTTCGGTTCTTTCCTCCCTTTCCCTTGTTCTTAGGCATCTTGTCGGCTTATTAAAAGTATTATCCACGGAGAGGGTATGACCTGCACTTGTTTCTTGCGCGGACAGGGAGTGGGTGGACAACAAGAGGCTGCCTTGGCTGTGGTGAAATGCAGGAAGAAGGAGTAGCGGCGAGTGACAGGCGACGGGTTTGTGTTGGCGGGGTCCTTTTGTGCTCGTGGGCTTTCACCGCGGGGCGAACCCAGGCGCTAGGGAGTCACCGTGGGCCTGGCTGTGGGTCCTGAATTAGAACTGGGCACTAACGCTCTACCGAGTCTTCCGCACCGTGCGATTGCATATCTATGATAACAGACTGAGCCAGTCTGCAGAGCTTCTTCATCGCCGTCGCCGGACTCAATGTATCACTTTCACTCATCGCTTCAGGAGCACATCAGTTTCCAGAGGGTGAGCAAGAACTCGGCAAATTGTAGCCCAGAGAACCCTAGTGGGCCTTGGTCGTGAGTCATCGTGAATACTGTGGCTGTGCGATCAGTGGTCAGAATTTAACCTGGAGTACATCTGAGTAGCCGGCCCTCCGTCCTCATGACAGCCGCCCTGGAGAGCCATGTTCAGTTGCCGCATCCTTCTCAGGCCTAGAGAGAGGGCATTGATTCCGAGATGGAAACCTCCTCATGGCAATCACTGCAGCAGAGGATCCGAGCGATTCCTGTCCACGTATTCTCGGATTCCATCCAAGGCGGAGAACGGAAGTCCGTACACTCCGGACGGCAAAGATCGCCTCGCAGGGTTGATGCAGCAAAACATCGGGCTCTATGGTGAGCTCCAGAAAGCCAGGAAGTTGGGCTGGAAGGGCATGACGGTCGAAATCGCTAGGCGGCACACCCTACAGTATTCTGACCTGACTTACTTTACGACCCAAGGTTTATCGTACGCAGAGGCTGTATGCATGAGATATTCGGCAGACAATGTGAAACCCTTGTGGTGGAGGACCCAGGCGCTCGGGTCGTCGACGAAGCCCGTCGTCCGCAACAAGGCCACCGCCCGCATGAACGTCGCCTTCAGACAAGCGCTGCACAACGCCGGGTACGATATTCAAGGGAAGAGGTTACCAGACCAACAGAACGGACCTCGCCCTGGGGATAAGGCGATCACGCACTTGTTCGGGACCGTGATCATCAAAAACCATGCGCCGGCTGAAGTCCACAAGATGCCGTTCAAAGACTTGCAGGACTGCTGCAAAAAGATCGTCAAGGGCGTGGAAGAAGCCCTTGGCCAACGTCCAGGAGGTGCGAGCAGAGGAAATCAGGCAGGCCCGCGTGAACAAGATTTAGGGGGCTCGAGCGACAGCAAGACAAGAGGCGGCGGAAGCAAAAGAGGCAAAGGAGGTCAAGACAACAAGGCTGGACAAAGGTCACAAAGATAGTATCAGAAGGTCAATCTGACTCGGCATCTGGGCGATTTTTCACGAGTCTGGACACCATCCTTCTCGATTCATATGTGTTGAAATTTGGACGAGCATGAAACCTTGCGGGGAAACATTTGATCTGGGATTCTGAAGTCCAACGAACCCGAAAGCTTAGCCTAGGTACTTGGCAAGGAGCAATACCAGTTGGTCATTGCCCTTGACGGCGATTGGTCTCAATATTTAGACGGTAGGGAACGCACAACTCGCGCGGATACCGAACCAGACTGGCCAAGCTCAAGTACCAATATGCTCGCCAGTGGGCCGAGGACTCCCATAGAATTCGTTACCGTCTGGGAATTTCAGCCATTCCTCTCGTCAGCTTATCTTGTCGCCTACTCCTCGAGTGAAAGCGAGATAAATAAATCAGACATCCTCCTTCCACCTCAGCTCCGCTTACATAAGCCTACAGCTGGCCCGCTGCAGGTCCTGGTTTCACAAGCAACGCGATCGGCACCGACTGCCAGCGTAACAGCTTTCCAAACCTTGATTGACGAGCCCATCGTAATCTTGACTGTCCAAACCCCAGCCATCGCCGACTAGACCAATTCTCGACTATTCCGCAACTTCACGACAGGCGACAAGAGGCGATCCAAAACGGCGGGCGAAGATGCTTGTCTCCCTGACCGTCGGCAAGGTTGACGCCGGCGTCACTGTCCTCCTGACCCCAGATAAACGACTCGTAAGTCTACATGGGTAGCTTGTTGGCAACGCTCCCTGCCCTTGCGCCGCAGCCATCACTTCGAAGCCGCGTAGTCCAAGCTCACCAGTGTCCTGCCGCAGATCGAATTCCCCTCCATTCTACTCCCACCTGACATCTCTTCTGGCTCCATCGTCGACATCACCGTCGCGCGCAACCTGTCCTCCGAATCCTCCGCCGAGCAGCGCTTCCAGGCGCTCCAGGATCAGATTTATGGCTCCTTTGGGGCCGCCTCGCCCTCCAGCCCAGTACTTCGCTGCCGCAACGCGACCCAGACCTCAGTCGTGCTAGAATGGGACCCAATCCAGCTCGCGACCGCGGATCTCATCAGCCTCGCCCTGTACCGCAATGGCCAGAAGGCGGGCAACATCCCCCGTCCACTACAGATGCACACGACCAAGATCTCGGGTCTGGCCGTGGACACCAATTACACGTTCCACCTGGTCCTCAGGACGACAGCTGGCACGTACAGCAGTGAGAAGGTCGAGGTCCAGACACACAAGATGACGGATCTCAGTGGTATCACCATCACGACCGGCATTCTACCGCAGTCCATGCGAGAGGAGCTGGCAGAGGCAGTGGAGAGGATTGGCGCCAAGATTGTGGACAGCGTGAGGATAGACACAACACACTTTGTCACCACCGAGGGGCGAGGCATCCAATGGGAGAAGGCCGTAGAGATGAACATTCCCGTCGTGCGGCCGGAGTGGGTGGAGGCTTGCGAGAAGAATGGCAGGATTCTAGGTGTCACCAAATTCTACCTGGACGCGTTGAGGCCAGGCCCACCTAGTGAGGACCGGCCTGGCACGTCTGGCACAATCACTCAGCAGCAGCAGCAGCAGCAGCAGCAGCAGCAGCAGCAACCCCCTCCTGCCGCCCCAGCTGCCGCCCCAGCTCCAGTGCAGACGGAGAAGGAGTTGCCAGCCGCACCCTCGGCGGAGAATGGAGAGGAAGGCAGCAAGGAAGAGAACGAGAAAGAGCAGCCTACGGAAGCAAATGGAGCCCAAGATAAGGAGGAGGCCGTAGAAGGCGGAAACGAGCAGACTGAGGAAGGCGAAGAAGAGCTGGAAGAGAAGACCAAAGCGGAAGAACAAGGAGAGCAGAAGGTCAGGTTTGAGGACAAGGAGCAGAACCTGACGTTGCGGCCAGAGGCATCAAAGTTTGCGACAGTGGAAGACGCGGATGATAAGGACGCAGGCGTGCAAACTCCAGCCAGTCGCGCATCGTTCCAGGATGTGCAGTTATAAGCGCCTACCTCCATTTGGAATTGGAGGCAGAGACGAGCAAGTCACACCTTGCTGGCTATGGTGTTGTTAATTCTGGCGTCGGATCTGACCACAGGTCGGAGATTCACACTCAAAGGGTGGTCAAATATCATAATGAATTCCATGACGGTTCACCGCCTCCGTTACGACAATCTTGACGTACAAGGAGAGGGTCGTACAGCCACCGCGCATGGCTCCCAAGCAGATCGGCTCAGGGCGAGACCTCGTCTCCCTTCCAATCCCAACACCTCCCTCTCCCGTCGAGTCCCACCTTTTCCGTGACAACCTCCACCATCTTTTCGGCGGCGAACTCAGGCTCGAACAGTTTCTCCTTGGGCACCGTCTCCCAGAAATCACGGCTCAGGTCCGTTCTGACCGTCCCAGGGTGATAAGCCATAGCAATGGCCTTGTCCCCGCTCCTCGCGGCCAGCTGCAAGTCAAAGCTCTTGGTGAGGCTGTTGACGGCGGCCTTGCTGCTCCTGTAGCTGTACCACCCGCCCTTCCTGTTGTCAGAGATGCTGCCCACCCTCGCGGACATGTTCAGCCAGACGGCGTGCTCGGGCAGGCGTACGGCGTCGTGCGTGCCCCTGCCCAGCGCAAACTGCGTGCGTTTCCGCGGGAGGAACTCCTCGAACCATTTCATCAGCAAGAGCGGGCCGAGGGCATTCACACGGTATGTCTCTAGCGCCGTGGCGGCATCAACCTGTCGCGGTGACTTTTCAGGGTACAAGATCCCCGGGATCGCGAGGCCTAGGTGCAGGTGGTGTGTGTCGCGGGGGAACAGCCGCGCCGCCTCTCGCGCCGCCTCCTCTACTGTGGGCTCGTCCGTCACGTCCAGTTGTACCACGTGCAAACGCGCTCTCGCCTCTCTGTCGTGCTTGATATCGTCTAGCAGGCGATCCTTTACGCCTGTTGGGTCAGATCGCGCGGTGGCCAGGATGGGGACCGTGGTGTTCCGCAGGAGGTGCCTGGTCAGGACGTGGCCCAGCCCGCGGCTGGATGGACATACGAGGATCCAGGGACGAGACATGGCCGCTCACTCTCTTCTGATGCTGAGGTAGATCACACGAGATGTGGTGTAAGAGAGCCCTCGGTCGGCAGTGAGGTCGACACCGGCTAACGCCGCGCTCGTCTTTACGCTAGGGGCTGTCAGAGTTAGGGACACAGAGAGCTACCCCGAGCTCACGAGCCAGCGCTCACTAACCGGGTGAAGCTTACATGAAGTTGTGGGCTCGGTAGGTGCATCTACGCATCATCGTGCCAGCCCAGCGCAGAGCCGCGTCGAGCTCAGGGATATGTGCTCCAGTGATCTACGTCATGCCAAACTTGTCTTGGATCGCCGTCAGGGATTAGGGGTCTTCTCATCAATGCGGTTTTCTGGTTGATCGCCCAAACCTTAAACCTCGGCGAAGACTTTGGGAGTACTACACAGTATAGCCTATTAACTGCGAACACTCGTTCTGTTGTTACTATAAAACAAAGCTAGACAACTAACCAGGCCTCAATAAGCCTTTAAAAAATAACAACACTGGAGCGCAACGCTGGAGTTGACAATCGACGTCACAAAATACGAAGGAGGAAAGGACAGGGCGAAGACCTTGAGCTGCGAACCTGTCATGTAATGTACCAGGAAGATAACCGTAGGACAAGCCAAGAAATGCTACAGCTGCTTTTGTCTCCTGCAAGCCCCCGTGACTGATGCCACCACTCGGGGCGCAAGGAAGCTCTAGCGCTCATAGAAACCTTTGCTGAAAAGAATCACTCCGCATCCTTATGTTTGCGCAGTGCCCAAGAATTATATTTCCCAAGAACATGTACACTTTAGAATGCCAGCATTAGACTGAAATTCCCAAGAGCCCCCCCCAACCAACGGGATCAACCCATCGTGGCCAACGTGCAGCAATCCGTCTCTCCGGCTGGTATCACGGAAAGCCGTGTTCGCCCTTGCGCATCACATTCTGGCATTCCAATTTGCCTGACGAGTCCCATAGCTGGTATTAGACAGTCTATCAGACCAGAGGTATCACGCCCGTACAAGTCAAGTCACCGACGACTACGTACAGCTGCAACAGCCAGCCCACCAAAACATGTGGCCACGATAACATCCCGTGCTAGTATACATTACAAATTATCGCTTGCCAACTATCCCCCTGCGAAGCCTCATGAACACCCATCTAAAGCCCGCGCCCACCAAATGCCCCGAACCCAATTATAGCCCGCGGGCCCTCCCTCAGGCGCTGCACCTCGCTGTCCCCCTCGAAGCCGCCGACCGAGCCGGAGCTCTCGAGGCTGAGCCGGCTGCCGCCGAACTGCAGCTCCCGCATGATGGGCTCCACCGTCTGCATCCCGCTGTAGTACGCCCTGCCACCGCTCTCGTCCCGTGCGCCGGTGCACGTCGCCAGGCTGGCCTCACTCCGGCTTTCGTGCCTGGTCAGGCCGCCGCCGTGCTGCGGCCGGGAGGACGACGCGTGCTGCGGCGGTGACCACCCGCGGCGCCGGTGGCTCAGCTCGCGCGTAAGCCCACGCATGTGCGAATCGATGCGCGCGTTAAGCCGCTCCACGCGGTTGATGCGCTCCAGCTCCGCCTCGTCCTCGTCCTCGTCCTGCAGGCGCTGCGGGCCGGGCGCGGGGTTGGCGGCCGCCCTGGACACCGTGCCCATGGAGCTTGTCCGGGCTCCACTGCCTGTGTCAACAATTGTCGTAGTCCCGGAGAACGTCCCCGGGCGGGTTGGCTTTTGTCCGTCCGTCGTCTGTGAACGGCGGCGACGGCTGTGTGTGCTGCGGGTGCGGCGCTGGTCGGCTCCGTGGTCTGAGTCGTCCACACGCCGTCCGAGGTCGGGATGCTCGTCGAGGAGGTACAGACGGCGGGATCGTTCGGATACGCCAGTATTGGCTCTTGAACGATCAGTAGGTCCATACGGGCGGCGCACAAACTCCTCGCCACTTTCGAAAGAGTCATCCCCGGGGATGTATCTCCTGCGCGTACTTGGCCCGGCCTCTTCCGCCTCAAATCTGCCGCCGAATCGGCTGTGTCTCCCATCGTCTTGATAGCTCGTCTCGGGTCTTCTCGCGGTTCTGATGTTTGGGCCTTCAGCTTCCTGATCGAGCTCCTTTCCTTTGCCCTTGGCCAAGTCGCCCAGTGTCTGGCTCAAGTCCTTGAGCAGAGGAAGCATGGAGGTCAGCCAGTACTCGCCACTGTTTTCCAGCCTCTCCAGTCGCTTCTCCAGATCTCGCGTTTGCTTCTCACGCAGTGCCTCGTAGCGGTCGAAGATCTCAGAGCGGGACATCTTCAAAACAGATGTGCTGGCCTCGCCCCTATCCTGTTGAGGAGATTCAGGGCTTTGCCGACCGCCATAAAAGTCCTTCCTCGACGCCAGGAGGCCCTTGCCCGCCGTCTTGGGCCTGGGCGTGCTTTCCTGCATAATCGGTGATATCCTGCCAGACAGAGCTGGTGATTGTCGACCGGGGATAGACGGTCGCCTGCGCAGGGAGCCGAGGCGCTTGAGGGGTGGGTGCTTGAGTGCCGTAGCCTGGGTCTGAGTCTCGAGGGATGAGATTGGCGAAGAGGATGAGCGCGATTGCGGGGGCGAGTCTGGCGGCGTGACACTGCCGAGACTTCGGAATGGCGGCACAGGCGAGGTCATGACGACAGTAGCCACGGTGCCCGGGGAGGAGACTGAGAGTGGGAGGGAATTCTTCTTCTCGATCCCCAGCACGGGAGACGCCGTGAGCGGGCTGGACGGCTTGACATCCGCAACGGTCATGACAGCGCTGAGGCCGAAGCGGCCGGGTGTCGTTTTCAGACTATACGGGTTGTTCTCTGAGACAGCAGGAACGTGAATCAGAATATCCTTCGGCTCTGCCTTGTCCTCCTTCTCCGTCGAATTGGAGCTTCCGTCAGACGAGACACTGAGCCTACGCCAGACCAGGTCCTTGGGCTCTGAGCCAGGCATGTCCAGAGCCTTCTTCAGTTCGGCAATCCGCTGCGACCTAGTCAAGATGGTTGACTTCCTCCTCTCTTTCCGCTGCTTTGGGCTCGGCAATGGACTCTGTGCTGTTTCCTCGCCCTGTGCCTTCACAGTAGGCTTTGAATCGTCATCATCCACAGGCTCTAGCCTCGGACTTGCCGCCTTTGCCTTGCCCTTGCCTTTGGGCCCTTTCTTCTGCACAGGCGAGTTCGACATTGGGCTTGCCTGAAGCACCGGCTGTTTCTCTTTGTCTTTGCCCTCGTGTTCTTCCCTCTGCACAGTAACGTCCAGCATTGGGCTTTCCTGAAGCACGTGCTGTTTCTCCTTCCCTTTCCCTTCGGTTTCCTGTTCCAGACTCTCGGGCGACGGCTTCTGGACTGCCACATTTTCCTGATCTTTGTTCCCGGACTCTTCGCGTGGAAACGCCGTGTCGGTAGGGGTTTCTACCACAATCTCTACAGACCTTCGCGACTGCGCCTGCCTCGTAATACTCTCGTCAACCTTCTTGACCTCCGGGTTGAACAACACTGTGGCTGTCGAGTTCCTGCTCTTCTCCAGAGGCTCTTCTTCCTCGATCGTACCGCCCTCGATCGTACCGCTACTTCTCTTGCTGCTTCTCTTGCTGCTTCTCTTACTGCTCCTCTTGCTCCCATGCCCACTCGATCGTTTGCTGTCGTGGCCGCTGCTCCGTTTCTTGTCTTTCGCACCTGCCCTTGCGTTTTCCCTACCACTCGCACCTTCGGCTTCGAGGCTCGTTCTTGGTGGCGTGTCCACAATTTCCGCGGTACCAGAAAAGCGCTTCGCACGCTTAGCCTCTTTAATGACCGCCAGCTCGGCATCCGAGCCGCTCGCAACCGTGCCATAACTCTCCAAGAACGACGGCTCCGAGAAGATGGACTCCTGGAGCGTATACTGGTCCCTTGAGGAGTCACGGCTGTGCTCATTCTGGGCGCGTTGATCAGAATCGCTACGTGCACGCGAACGTCTGTTGTTTTCAAGACCCTGAGGATGCAGGCTAGACTTCCGCATTGGGTACGACACTTTGAAAGCCGGTGACGCCGAGGCAAACGAGCGAAAACTGTAGCCGGACTGACCGCTGATGGGCCTCGGGGCTGTCTTCGGCCGCTGTAAGGCGGCGAGCGCCTGCCTGTGCATCGATTCGCGCGTCTCGTCGCTGGTGCGTGGCGACCATGAGTCGTCACTGATGCGCCGCGGCGTCTTTGGTGGTGACATAGAGCTGGTGTTAGGTCTGCTCAGCTCCTCCTGGACCGTGCCGAACGTATGTCTCGACGCCAGTCGGACCTTCCGCGCTTCGTCAAGGCCTCCCTGGCTCGATCTCTCCCACGATCTCGACGATAGTGACTCTCGCTCCTCGGCCACGGGTCCCAGTTGTGTCCCTATGTGTGGCTCGTTGACAAAGGCCGTCATTGGCCTGACATTGACGTCGCTGTAAAAGGCAGGGTTCATCTCCACCATGGGCAGGGACTTCGTCCTTCTTTCGGACCTGGGAAACCGGAGTCGCGGCTCTGGGCCCAGGTGAGCATGCTCGATAGGGATAGAAATAGCGATATGTCGATAGCCATCAACGGTCCTTCCCGAAATAGCAGTATCCGGGAGCTTGATGCGTGGAGGACGCTTCTTGTGCCTGCGAGCTGGAGAACGGGTGAGAGTCGGCGACGCTGGCCTCACAGATGGCTTCCGCAAGACCTTCTTTTGTCTAGAAGCTCCCCTCAAAAACGAGATGCAGCGTCGCAGCGCCCCTTTCTTCTTTTTGATGGTCCTCCGCCGGATACTCGACCTTGATGAGACGACTGTCGGGGAGTAGGGTTCAGTGGGCAAAGACATGAAGTTAGACGGCGGCGGCGTCACATTACGCAGAAACTCAGCCACTTCATCCCAGGCCTCGTCCTCGCCCTCCGAAGTCCGTCTGCGCTCTCCTGGGACCCCACGAGGGAAGGGGCGTGACTGAGGTCGAGCAGCGGCGTCACTCCGCGGTTCAAGAACCTCCTTGGACTCGACCCGAATGTCGATACGGCGCAGAATGCCGCCAGGCCAGTTTGAGCTCAGCGCCGTGGCGGGAGTGAGCTGTGAGGAGGAGGTCATAGGGCGGGCGTTGCTGGGACCGCCGCTGGCGACGCCCAAGCCGCTGTTGGTTCGAGACTCTGCTGCCGTGGCAAACGAGTTCTCATCCGAGTCGAGTGAGCTGAAGGACATGCGCCTGTCCTCGGCAGCGGCGGTGTGGCCATGTGCATCCAGCTCGTATATGTACATGGCGTCGAGTCGGTTAAGACGGAGGCATAACTCCAGACACAGGAGGGAGGGTAAGCTCTTGTGCTGGCCTGTGAAACGAAACCCAGGGTATCAAAGATGGCACAGGTTTAGAGTTTCGTCCCGTGTTGACAAGTAGCGATCCTCACGTGGCTGCCGACTTGAAGGTTTTTCCTTTGCCACTAAGTTGGAAAATGGCAAACACAAGTAGTCTCAGTTGCGAGTCTCCGTCAAAAGTTGGGCTGTGCGAAGAAATAGGCGGTCTACGCCTGTTCAAAGACAAGATGAAGGAAGGGAGGCAGGTCCAAGGGGAGGATCAAGCGGAAGGGCGGACGCGGACAGCTCGAGTCATCTCGTCGATAGACTAGGTTTTGCCGTCCGGCCTTGGAGTAGATTAGGCAAGGAAGGGAGAATGTGACCTCTTCCACAGAGGCGATGGCCAAGGGCGGAAGGAGAGGTTTGCGAGTTTGGAAGCGCCTGGCAGCGATTAACTTGGGCGCAACACAAGCTCGCAGGCGGCCGTGTGAGAATGGGACGAAACGAACAAGGCAGCGAGGAAGCACGGGTCCTTGACCATGCGTAGGATTCACAGATGACGGCAGCCAGATCTACAGTGGGATCTTAGCACCGAAGCATAAAGGTGTCAACGGACAAAGCTAAACCAACGAGGGAGGAAACAAACCAGTGAGCGGCCAAGGGTCCTCTGGGTGCTGTCTGTGTGCTACGTTGGCGATGGCGAAACGCAAATCGCAAGGTCCTCCACGGACGTTGTGCAAGACATGGCATCCATGACATGGGGCGAGTCGCACCAGCTCCCCACCTCGATGGATCAATCAACTCTGCCCGCGGCCACCTTGCACATGCAGTGTCTTTGCCTCCCCCAGTCCCGCCCGACGGCATTCCCAGGCGGACGGGATTGGAAGAGGCAAGCTCAAGCCCATGGGCAATGCACGGGGGAACAGGAACAGGGCGAGGCCGGGTCCACTGCTCCAGTGCCGGCTAGCTGCAACTGTGGTAGCTAGTCTCTGGTGTCTGGCCAGCTGGCCCGGTCTGGACTTGAGGGTGCGGCTCATTCGACGTTTGAAAGTCTGGCGGAGGACAAGAAGCGCAAGAAAAAAGGTGCTGCGGGTGCACAGCGCACACGAGGTCGAACCGGACCCGACGTCGAAACACCCCTGCAGCGTGTTTCAGGGGCAATGCCCGTTGGAACTAAAGAAGAGGCGGCGCCGTCACATTGGGGAGTGGGGGAGACAGGGACACGCACACACACCCCTCTCAGCTGTATGCATCCGGGGGTCGAAGCCGTCCAAGCGTACACTAGAAGCGTGATGGAGCCCCGAAGAAGCCTCGTTTCCCAAGGGTCCTGGGTTCCAGGTTCTCAGTAAGCTGCCGCGCCAACTGACTGGTTTGCCTCCTCGCCTCCGTCATGCCCGCTCGTCTGTCTCCCTGAGCTTGAATCGAAGCCGGGTGTGCCGGCACTGCACGACGATTGGTCGGAGCCGTGGTCGCACAGTAATTGCATTGCTGGTGTGTGCGCCGCCAGGTCTTGTCCCCGTCGTGCTATTCCAAGGTTTTTTTTTTTTTGAAGCGCATCGTCACCACCGCTCGGACGAAAAAGGCGACAAGGCATCCGCATTGCACAGCATTCGCCCCCCTCTCGGGCCACATCGACGCGGTCTGGGTGGTCCGATCCCTGCCTCTGACGAATCGCCAAAACTCAATCATGACACAGCTGCAGCTTTGCTTCAGAAGCTGTCCGGCTGCTGATCACGGAGCAGGATATTGAAGAATCCAGAGCCGCGCCCTCGGGTGTGGTTCTCCAAGGCGGTGCCCCGGCAGTTCGGGTTGATACTGACACCTTGACGTCCTGCCATTTGCGCAGTTGGGCATGTCAACATTTGAGTGCTTCGGTGATGGCGTGACGCTCCGATGTAACTAGCAATCGGTGATACCCAAGCAGCCGAGCCAGACTGCTCCGTCGGCTGGGGTCCTGGGCGGCATTCTGGCACCTGGCATCTGGGGCAGGTTGCATCCCGCCTGCCATCCAGCAAATATCCTTGCCCTGCCCGGCGCCCGTTTCGAAAGGACAAGGGGGGAGGACAGCAATGTTTCGTCTTCTTATACAAGACGAACGACGTGTCACAAACTCACGAACCTCACCACACCTCGCCATCACCACCATCGACACAAAATACGATTGCGTAGTCATGTCCACGCCCATGCCCATGCCCATGCCAATGCCCATGCCCATCGAAGCAACACAGTGGTTGGTCATCAACTGTCCCCTGAGCCTGCGCAAGCCTCCTCTTCTTCGCGAATGTGTGTGCTTCTGACCTGGAGCTCTGCTGTCTGAATTCTACAATGATCCGTTTCACTCGGCCCCCAAGTCTTTATTGGTTCCAACCCGTGAGGCCCCCAGATTCGCCGGCGACAACCCGTACCCAGCGCTCTCTTCCAGAAACAAAGCCATCTTACCATGTCACCAACGCCTTCAGACGATGCTCCATCATTCAGCTGGGCCCGCGACCCCATCAAAGCAGTCAAGCCAAATTTTCAAACCGCCTTCGGTCTCTATGACGCCTATGCAGTGCAAAAGTGTGAAAGGGTATAGATGATATAGGGGAACGTAACGTGAAACAAACATCAAGACCTCTTCGGCTTTCGCTGAATGAATGGGTCCTTCTTCTTTTTGGGTGGTCGTGGTCCCTGGAGAACTTAGCCTGGTACTAACGGCGAACTGACGAGCATGGCCACTTACCCTGGTTGGTACCTTCGATGGTCCCGGCGGCGGCGGCGGCCTCGTTGCCTGCACGGGGTTGGCCGGGGGAGGCGGAGGCCGCGAAGGAGGCGCAAGCCCCAGTACCTCCATGGCCGACGGATCCACTGGTTTCGGCGGCGGTGGTTTAGGTTTAGGTGGTGCAGGCGGGACCGCTGCTCTGGGACCAGTCGGAATTGGCCGGTGACTCGCCGAAGAATTGTTCTGTTTTGTTCAAAGGTTGGTAAATCAGTATCAAGTGGCTAGTCGGAGTCATCACGATCCCAGTCATCCTCGGAAAAGCTCTGCTGCTGCCCTGCGCCTTCCACTGGTCGCGTCGACGCATGGTATAGCAAATCAGTCCCACATGCTGGGTTAGAACGGTTGTGACCTACTTGACGCTTGGGTGCTGGAGACTGGTTGTCACCTTCAAGGGGCCTCTTCTTTGAATCTCTGATCTGGGGAGGTCCTACTCCTCTCGCCGGCTGAAGAGTGTTCTCTCCCTTCGCTTTGAATCCGCCGACAGCCTGTGTTGGCGGGGCTGGAGCTCGTGACGGCATCTCTTTTTTTGTTGCCATCGCAGATGCATCCTTCATCTCTACGTCGAACGATTTACGATCCTCGTAGCCATTCTGAACTCGGGAAACCTTCTCGCTCGGCTTCCTCAGTAGTGCGAGCACGTCACCCCGAGTGTAGCGGTCTCTCGCTTTGGCATCATTGATCAACTTGGCCCAAAACTCGCCTTGAACCAATGCTCTGGAGTCTCCAAGAATCCATAGTGACGATTTTGCACGTGTCAAACCGACATTCATACGCCTGATATCAGTCATGAAACCGATACCTCCTGTCGGACTGGCTCGGACGCAAGAAAAGATGATGATTTCGCACTCGCGACCCTGGAAGGCGTCGGTCGTATTGAATTCGACCTCATCAAAAACACCCTCGCCGAAGCGATTGGCGAAACGATCTTTCAGTGCAAAGAGTTGGGCCTTGTACGGGGTGATTATGCCCACCTTCCCCTTGAGATCGCAATCCGCATAGTCGATTTTGAAGCGAGAGAATAGCTGCATGGCGACCTCAAGTTCGTTCGTGTTGACCAGTGATTGGCCTTTGCGGCCACGCTCTTGAATACCCTCAACATCAAAGAACCGGTAAGGGCCCAGCAACTTGCTCTCGTGCCATTTCTGTGTGCGGAGGGCCGCCATGTTATTTCCATCGTAGAGTTTGCCCTCGTAGAATTCGGCACTGGGATACAAACTGATCTCCGGGTGCATTCGGTATTGGGTGTCGAGTAGGTGAACGTCATTAGGATGATTCGTTTGCATACGCACGAACAAACTTTGATCATAACCAAATCGAGCTGCCGATTGAGAGAGAACGGTAGGCGGCAATTGCTTAGGGTCTCCGACGAGGATACATTTTGTGCATCCATACTTGAGTGGTATGAGAGCACTGAGCTCCACACACTGCGCGGCTTCATCGATGATCACCGTCTCGAACTCGACGTTCAGGTTTTTGAACATCTCATGACCACTGCCACTGAGTGTTGCGCACAGCACCTGCGCCGAGTCGAGAATCTGCTGCTGGATTGCTCTGCGCTTGACCTCGCTCTCTCGCACAAATGTGGTGCCACTGTCCTTGTCACGGTCAATCTGGGTACCAATCTGACGCTGGCGGCGCTTCAGTTGATCAAATTCACGTTCCAAGTTGCTCTGAGCCTCCCGGTCACTGCTAGCCCTGGCAGCATCGAGCATTGGGCGTATATCGTTCAACTGTTTTTTAATTTCACCAGCCTCCTGGTGCAATTTGTCACGCTCACTTGCACCCGGGCCGTTCTTGTTGAACTCAGCTTCCATCTTGGCTTTAACGAGCTCATCAAGGGTTACGTCCTTAACCAGTGTGTTGATCGCATCAGACCTGCCCAATCGAAGAACACTGATGTTGTGGTGGGCGCCATTCATGGTCTTGACCCCTTGCTTCAAGCGTAGAACGAGTTCATCAACAGCGGCGTTGCTGGGAGCACAAACCAATAACTTCTTCATTGGAGGAGGCTGGTTTGCCTGACTTCCCAGATCATGCGGTCGACTGATAGGGACAGCAGCAGCAGGTTTGGTGCCAATGTGTCCGGTGAGCAATGCACCAACCATGGCGACAATGGTCTTGGTTTTGCCCGTTCCTGGGGGACCCTGAACCAAAGTGAAACCGTCGTTGTCCTTGGCGTTCATGATAGCTTTTGCCTGGCCAGGGTTTAAAAAGTAGTTCTTCATCACCGAATCGATGGCTTCCTTTCCATAATTGAGGAGTGGTGAAGGTTTTGCCTCCAAGACCTCGTCCAAGAGGTCGTAGTACTGCAGGCTCTCCAACGCAGCATACTCCCGCTCGACCGTTGTCATGTTGGTAATCTTGACCGCATGGAACTGTGCTCCTGCCTGCAAGAATGGCATGATCTGATTATTCCTGGCGTTGAGGCGGTATGCCACTTCAAGGTTGTCTTTCTTGTACGTTGTCTTCCAAATGCGAGCCAAGCAGTGAGCAGCGGTTTTTTGGTTCAGTGGGTCTTCTGACTGTGATATTATCACGATATCTCCCTCACCCAGCCCCAGCTCTTTGTTCTGTGCCTTGGGCATCGAAGTGGTGACCTCCATAAACTTATCAACAGTCATGCGGTTCATCACCTTGATACCAAAAGGCTTTGACGTGGTCTCATCCTTGGCCGTCACGAAAGAGCGCCATGCTTCGTATCGCAAAAGAGGGAAAAAGGTCGCCTTGTAGTCTTGATGAGTCATGTACGTGTTCGCAACCTCGAGGCACACATCACCATTGGGCGGGTCATTGCCCTCGTGGAAAATATCCCACTCAAGAATGGACTGGTGCAGAACGTCCATGGGAGGAATAATCCGAGCCCGCAGATCTTTCGCAGTTCGCCTCATCTTCTCCTTCTTCAGCGGACCCATCTTCTTGGCTGCCAACTGAAGTGCACGCTGTTTCGCGTCGTGATCCAGCTTGTTGCCACCTTTGGTGGTAATCAGAGAATCGTCATCCGATGAGTCGTCTTCTTCTTCCGAACTGTCGACCATCATGTCACTCTTCGGCTGTGGGCCGTGATCTTTACCAAGAACACCTGACACGCCCCTCAACCCCGAGCCTTCTCCAGGTACAACACGTAGAGCTTTAGCTTCTGCGATAGCGGCTGCTTTTCGCTCAGCTTGTTGAGCCTGTGCACGCTTTCGATCCTCGAGAAACTTCGATGAACTGGCTTTACTTGGCTCCGGCCTTAGCAGCTTCGGCTTGGTCTTCTCGCCCGTCAAGCGTAGTTTTTCGAACTTGCTTGAAGACGATTTGACATCTGCTCGGGTTGCAGCAATAGGCGTGGTGCTTCCGGACCGAGATAGTGGAGTGGTCGTCCCAGATTTTGACCACGCGTCAAGACTGCTTTGTTTCTTCGGCCGTTCGGTGACCTTCGAGACGCTGAGGGTCTCCTCCTCTTCCCCAATCGCCTTCAGAAGCTCAACTTTCTGCGTGGGAGTCAAGTTGCTGTTGATTGCGTACTTGCCGTTCGGCCCTGGAATACAAGCTTGCCGAATAGTGGACGCGCTTTGTGCATCCAGATCAAGCCCAAACTGAGCCAGTCGGCTGAAAAGCTTGAGCAGTGTCTGCACGGTCGTATCCAAGAGAATGGTGTCGCGGAGCTTGATCATATTCGTTATGCCGCGGGTGTTTAGCCGTGGCTGCTCTAAGACGGTTTTCATTGCCTCAGCCTCCGGATTCTGTGCGCCGAGCGCTGACGCGACTACACCGTCCTGGTCGAGGAGCGCTTGAGCGAGTTCCATCGTCTTACGACAAAACGACTCAAGAATTGTCTTGTCCATTTGTTCGTTCCAAACTCGGAGTTGAAAGAAGGCGTGCTGCATTCCCTCCCATTGAGTCGTCCACCATGACATGACGGCAGTATACTCAATACCCGATAGTGTCCTCGACCTAAGCAGTCCGGAAGTGTCACAAAGGGCACTCACCAGGTCCTTACTGCAAGTCAAGACATGGGGCATCGGTGCAAAGGGTTTCATCGAGTCTTTGTCGTATGTGACGCCCCGGACGACGTCAGAGAAGGTTGACAGAAAAGGCTGGAAGTAGTCGGAAGCCATCTGGGCTACTGCCTCCGTCCTCGTTGCTTCGCCTGTGATAGTCTTGATCAAGGAGATGCCAGCCTCGCGGATTGGGTCCTCAGCGTGTACGAGAGATGCAACAAGGGCATACATCATACCGCTTTGTTGATCGCTGCAGAGCACTTCTAGGTCCGCCGGAGCGAAGCCGCTTAGACGCTCCATCATGCGACCAACTGCTTCTGCGGTTCGGTCTAGATCCTGGTTGAAGAGTATCTTTTCAGGATCCTTCATCGTCTCTTTCTTCGGGGGCAGAAGCTTTCCAACGCCGTTGAGCGGGTGCATAGCAGACAACATCGACTTTGCGATGTCAACAGTGCCAGGCCGACCGGGCCAAAAGATCTCGAGAAATCTGTCCCAGAGCTGGGCGGAATGTCTTGGATTGGTCCTGGGTATCTTGACATTTCCACGCATAAGTGTCATCCACTCAGTACGGGTCGTTTTCGAATCCAGGACAAGAGATGTCTTGATGACGTCGACAGCCGTTTGTGACAACCCTACATTGAATCGGTCCTCTGCCCGCAGTTCTGCGGCGGGGTTGATAACGCTGGCCGCGTATTTGACGACGAGATTGACAAGGGAATTGATGTATATGATGGATGTGCCCATGCGGATCTGGAATACGCCGCCGTTGAAACTGTCGAGCGATGTTTTCAAAGCGTATAAGCCGGCGATTGTGCGAGTCACTTGTGCTTCCCTGGAAGCATCCAAGTCGGGACGAGCAGAGAAGAGATGGTCTGTCAGAGACTGACACACATCTGGCAACTCGTGCTGCTGAAGCGATCCAATAACAGTCCTGACCCATACGGCAAGGAAGGGAACACGAATGTGCCCATCGGCAACGAGTCTATCATACTCCAGGGATCGGGAGAGCAACTGCGTGAAGGCTGGGTTCATGAACACAAACTGGGCGAGCTGTGCCCGTGGAAGGTCTAAAGCACCCCAAAACGCCTTGGACGACTTCTGCAGAAGGGCAGCGATCGCCTGTAGGACAAGCAGCAGGATTTGGTCCGAGTGACATAGCTGGAGATGCTGAATGGCGAGCTGATAGACGTCTGCGTCCATGCCACGAAGGCAATGGACCACGATTTCCTCGCTCATGGAGTTCAAAAGAAGAAGGAAACCTTCCCAAAAGACCCTGACCTTATTTTGGGAGACGCGCAGGGCCCCCGATTCTGGGTCTACCGCACTTACTTCTCGGATAGCGTTTGTAAGAGATTCACTGACCGCGAAGTCGAACTCCTCCTCTGTCAGACATTCGGGATTGAGGGCCTCCCATGCCGACCTGGCAAACCGATTGCGGTACTGGTCCTCTTCAAAAAGGAAGAAGGCCATGGTTGGCACAACCTGTGATCCCAATTTGAGGGGCTTACGAGTTTGGACGTCCTGAAAGACCTTATTGAAGTAGCGCTGCCGAACCTGAGGCTCCCCAACGTAGGCCATGCAGCACAAGGACTCGAAAAGAGCCAGAATAGCGGTGTCATCTTGCTGAGCGATCTTGGCCGAACTCATCGGTCCATTCGACTCGAGAATAGCGGCTGCCTTCTGGAGACCCCTATCTATTCGAGCCTTGTCGAACTCGTTCAATTTGTTCTCCATGATGGTAGCAACGTCTTCGTCGAAGGATCTGATCGCTGTCGTCAGCGCTTGTCTGTAATTTACATTGCCTGCGTTGACAGCCACTCACCCTTGTAGTTTCTCGAAGAACTTCTTTCGGTGCATGTGCCAGCGCAACACGCAGCCATCGCATCTGGTCAAGAAAGATTCGGTGCGCTCAATCCATTGCTCTTTCCAGCCACTGGACTGCTCCTCTGTGATGCCAAGCAGGAGACTGAGGTCGTAGGTGAGCTCGATGCGACGTCTTCCCTCCTGTATTTTTCGCTCCTTCTCCTCTGAAGCAACCTCAGAGGAGGGCTCATCGCTGACGTAGTCATCGGCGTCGTCATCATCTGAAGTCCTGAGGCAGAGCAGATGATATTCCTCAGGAATGTTGATCAACTCCTGATAGGATTCCGTGACCCCCTCATATAGCCTATTGGTGTCGTCCATGTTTCGAGGCTTTGCCGGTCATCGCATCAAAGGAGAGGGTTTCGGCTGAGGCAACGGGCTCGCCGGAGGCAGAACCGGCCAGATGTTGTTGGAGGGGGTAGTGTCGTACGTGCGTCTCACGATCTGAGGGAAGGCAAAGTGCAAAACAGGGAGCAGACACAACTTTAGCGTAGCACGGTAGCTAGGAGCGTGTGTGGCGTAAGTAGCGAGCTGTCCGAAGAATACAAGTCAATTGTGTGCAGCACTTCGTGGGGAGCGAGTTGAGGGCGTCAGCATTGAGCGCTGCTGCGGGCCTGCAAGTAATCACTCTGCCTGGCTTGGACAAGTGAGCAGCAGCGCAGGTGCGAGAAGCTGCAGCCGCAGAAGAGGAGAAATTGCCGACTTCAGCCTCCCCGGTTGTTGGCAGGCCGACAACGCTCCGTGGTGGAGAGCGAGAGCGCTGAAAGGGGGCGAAAGATGAGGGTGGTGGAGTGATGCTTCGACTCCTGCTCGGGAGGTTTGTGTCGAAGACAAAGGGCTAAAACTTATTAGGTGCGGTTCGAGGAGTCGCGTATCTTGGGAAGGCCTACTCGCGTCACCAATTTAGTGTAGCAGAATCCCACGCCCCAAATCCCTGCACGCGCTTCAGAGAGCTACCCAGTTAGACCCACTCAGCGACCCTCCCCAGGCACCGGGAACGGCAGGCAACGAGAGGTGTAAAGGATCTCACCTTCGTTCTACCTTGCTGACACTCTAGACACGAAAACTTGGGAAGAAGAGCCGACTCGCTTGCACCGTCCGACTTGTGGTAGCTTTCATTGGAGTGTAGTGTTGCTTGTCAGAGAGTTTACCCATGTACAAGCCGGCTACTTTTGATATTGACATCGCAGCTTAGGGGGTAGCGTATGGTGATCAATGTGAAATCTGGAGTGGAGATGCAATGGCGCTTGTTCATTTATTTTACGCACCTGTGGACTGGCGCGGTGTAGCTGCAGATACAGCAAACTTATCTAGGCCTCTGGGGCAGGGGGGAAAGTGTATCACCGGGCAAATATTCACGTTCACTGGGAATATCCCATCGAGGGCGAAGGTACCCATTCCCGTGCTGTGCTACACCTCGCTGCAGGCTGTCGTCACGGTGCGATCTCCCGGAACGTGCCGAAGCTCGCCCTGCCATGTGGTTGGCTGCGTGTCGGGGCCGGCCCACTTGTTACGACACCACAAAATCGCAGCTTGCTTCTGAATTTTCTGCATGTTGTTCTCTCACAGCAACCATCAGTTGGTCCTGCGAACCGTCATTTCCGAGTGACTGTATGGGATTCGCGCTCGACGACATGAGTATGACTGCCGTTCTAAATTTCAGGGAGCCAAGCCATCATCAATTCTGGTAAGTAAGCTGCTCACCAGCCAACCATCACCCACGACCCTCCACTCATATGCCCTCTACGTGATGATCAACCTTTTATAATGGACGACTTCCTAGCCAAAATGTGCGGAAGAACAGGTACCTGTCTGAATTGGATTATGCCTTTCCCATGTGCCAATATCACACCTTGCCTGGGAACCGCAAGCTAACATGCTCGTAGATCCGGCAGAGGCAGCGCACATGGCCGTTTGGAACTTGAAGTGATGCCTTGGTTCGCACACATGTCCGTTCTTTAGATATAATACGGCTTAGGCAACGATGGTAATGAGATCTCAAGGCCGGGCTGATGTGCTGTCCGACGTTAAGGCAAAGTTGCTGGCCTGGACTTTACTCCCCGTGACAAATGCAGAGACTTTCAGTAAGGACTGGGTTGGTGGTTGTGGGCACTGTCAGGTGGTTGGCGTTCCTGCCGAGGACCACATAGTTTCTCAGATGTTTGGACATCTCCCTCTCCCTTGGAGCAAATGCTTGGTTAAGTGACTGGCACCATGCCATTTCCTCGTCATCTAAATACCGATGCCGGGCAGGAAGTTAAAAGAAAACAAATGCCGGGAAAAGCATACGAAGATGGCCGCCGAGCCCAGGCACTGTTGCAAAGTTCTCATGCCCTCTCACCACACTTGAGCTCCGAGGGCATATGCATCAAGTTTCTGTGCAATTGAATTCCATTGTTCAAATTTACACTCAACGATAAAGGGAAAAAATGCCATGCTCAAGACACTCACCACCCCGTTGTCGCCCCAATAGTAGACTTGCTTGGACATCATGCACCGTTCTTACCATCCTGCTCCTAGCATGCAAGGCTTTCAAATCCCTTTCTATTGCATCTACCTCCTCCGAAGCCTGGAAGTCCACATTGTAGTGTTTGCCAACCAAGGATTGGACGAAACATGTGGTGGCTGTGGCCCGTGCCCGCTCCTTCCAAAGACATGGTGTAGACTTGAGGCAAGAGCCCTCAATCACCTTCCTGTCCTTGTCCTCTACTCTCAGTAATGCATTTTTGGAAGTTGACGTTCAGACTCCTCTCTCTTTAATTCTCTCCTCCTGTCTCACAGTGATCTTCTTCACCTTCTTCACAGCTGTCAAAGAAGTTGACCTGGTTTCCAAATTTGACCCACAGCCACTACTCCAAGTGGTAAGTACAGTTGAGCTTGCTCCGTACGTCTTGATGTCTCTACCTCCTCTGGCCGTTTCCGACCATACCTAGAAAGCCGGTTGGTTCTCCCAAAATACACGAGATCTCCGACTTTGCTATTCCAAGGCGTAGCCCTGAAGCCCGACCGGCATAGCATCAAGATTTATTGCTCCGGCCCGTCTACTGCTCTGCTCATCACCCGCCCCCGTTCCTTGTGACCTCATTAGAGTTCCGGAATTCCCAAGACCCTGCCCAATCCCAAGCCATCTGCTCTGCTGTTCCAAGTGAATCGCCTCTCCGGTTGGTATACCTCATGTCTACAATAACCACTGACTAAGCAGAAACAGTTCTTCTTCGCAGTATGCCAGCCAAACGAAAGACCAAACGGGCCGCTCGTGGTGCCAAGGCATCCCGAGTACCTAAGTCTGGGGGATGGATACTGCCTCATGGTCTTGCAGTCCCACCCCCTACATCAGAACAGCTGAGGAACAACGAGGACAAAGACGAGAGCCCAGCACAGAGGCAACTGAACTTGAGAACCACCAAATCTGTGACTCAGCCCAGCAAAACCCAGGCCAGTGTCAGTCATGAGGCCCCTGAGGCGACGGAAAAGGTTACCACCACAGAGGCTAGCGAGTCACCCAATCCAGGTTTGTCAAAGCCATCCGACACAGACAAAGCACCAGAGAGCTACTACTACACGACCACAAGACTGCATGGTGGTGAAGAGGTGGTGCGCATACGAATGAAGACGTCTGTCAAGGACCGGACCCCATACGAGAAGAAAGTGCTTGTGCCTTACAAGGCAACTCCGTTCCCGAAATTTCAGGGGCCGTCCCATGAGGACTGCACCAAGGTTCACTCAATCCTTGTCGAGGAGCATGGTCCATGTCCACAGCCTGCCGTGATCCCACCTCCAAGCCTGAAGGTAGCTGGGTGTGGTCAGGTCAGGCAGGTCTGCGATGCGCTTCTGCGCACAGTCCTCAGCACCAACACCCAATTTGACAATGCAGATAAGGCTGTCCAGGGGCTGCACCAGGCCATTGGGACTGTCACTGAAAACCTGCAACTGGACCCAGAAGAGTATCCAGGACTAAAAGATTGTCTGGACTACAGCCGAATTCGCACTCTCTCCCTCAAGGAAGTGCAGCAAGCCATTGTCAAAGGTGGCAACCACATTGAGAAAGGTATCAACATCAAAGCAACTGTAGACCAAATCTACAACATTAACCGCGAGCGGGCGGAATCATTTCGGCAGGAAACAGAGGAGAACCCATCAAGTGTCCTTGCGGCAGGACTACTTTCTGAACATCAGAAGCAACAGGAGATTTGGATGTTTGACCAAGGCATCCTGCACCTCGAATACCTGCGAGCGCTGTCTGAGAAGGACGCCATGAACGAGTTGATGGCATTCCGAGGCGTAGGCGTCAAGGTGGCTGCTTGCATTCTTCTGTTCTGCATGCAGAAGCCTGTTTTTGCAATTGACACACACTGCTTCCGCCTTGCGAAGTGGCTTGGTTGGATTCCCAGAGGGTTGAAGAAAGGCGGTGAGGATGAGGCATTCGGGCATTTGGACGCAACGGTCCCTGACCACCTCAAGTACGATCTCCACCAGCAGTTCATCAGACACGGTCAATTCTGCTTGAAGTGTAAGACGAATAGTAATGAGGGGTGGGCTGACTGGGACAAGACCATCTGCCCTCTCGAGGGCCTTCTTCAGAGGACAGGCAAGGAGAAGCCACCTCCTAAATCCAAGACCAAGAATTCAGGAGAGGAACAGGGAGAGGCTGGCGAGGAGCTTGAGGATGAGACCCTTAGGGACGAGGAAGCGACTGTGGAGGGCAAAATGCCAAAGAAACGTGGTCGACAGCAGAAAGACGAGGACAGCGACTTCGAGGCGCCAACCAAGCGAGTCCGCAAGGATAATAACAGGACCGTAGAGCAGAAACCTACACTGCGGACAACCAGGTCGACCCATAAAAGCAGAAACGCGGTGACCGAGGAAGTCCTTGAGGCACAAATCAAGGATGAAACAGCAAACGGCCTTGCTGAGGTCGACGTTGCAGAAGCCATGCTGAACCCTGTTATGCAACAGGAGATGATAACAAAAACAGAAGTCGATGGGGAGTCATCCGATTTGTCTGAGCACAGCGACAGCGAGTTCAGCGAGTTCAGCGAGTTCAATTAGTGCAGAAGGTGACTCAATGCGCTGGGTCTGCGTGTGGAAATCAGCATACAGCACAAGTATGGTGGGCAACAAAGGTTTTGCTAGGATGTCATACTGCCGGGGCAGATCATGGCATAGGGGTTATGGACAACCAGTCTGAGAATGAAGGCATTCAGGGGGCACCATGTGCACATGTGCTCCCACATTGAACATTCCAACACACAGCCCTCTGCCCATGAGAGTCTCAGTATTCAGCACACAGTTTTCCGACAGGAGTCATTGGAAAAGGAAAACAATGGTCTTTGGCATAAAGCACTTGTTTGCTCTGGAAAGCCACTTAGTAGAGCTGGAAACACTTTGCTCGTCTGGCCTCCTTGAGAGGATCACAAACTGCTACCAGGGGGCTAGGGTTTCTTCAAGACTTTCATCTGGATAATAAGTAGCACACAGCACTCTAAATTGATGCTTACTTCATTCTGCTTTAGTTTGAATGACCTCTGGCCTCTTCTCATCTGTAATGTAAGACTTTGCATCTTGCTGAGTGATTCACATCTGGCACACAGTCCTCCCGGACTTACCTTCCTGGCAATTGAGAAAGGTTTCTAGACCATCTGCACGGGACAGGTTGTGCGAGTATTGTTGGATGAATGAGCTTTGTTGGGCAACACTCTGGGCCTGCTGTTCCAACTTCTGCACAATCAAGACCAAATTATGCTCGTGCAAAAGGTTGTTACCAAGGGGTCACCAAGCTAGGCGCATTGTGCTCAGCAAGCGACAGGGCTCAAAAATTTCAACTGAATGGCAGTACAGGATAAAGTCTTGGGAAATTTCAACCTCATGCTGGTATTGTCTGAAAAGGGGTATTATCTATATGCAGGCAGGCAGGCAAACACAGCCAGAGGGACAAAATCTCCTTCTCCTCCCCCATCTCATCCGCTCGCCCGTCCAAGGTTTTCGTTCTTTGTTCTCCAGTACTGCTTGGGAAGTTTGAAGTAGGTGTATAGATGCAGGTTTTGTTTCGTAGTCCTCTCTGCCTCTCCGACCGCTCTCGCTCGTTGAGATAACCTCGTAGCACGGCTCATGCAGGCCCACCTGATTTGCTTCCCCTTTAAACTTCCAGGAAAGGAACCCCAGACCGCGTATGCTCCCAAACGCCAGACCAGAAACCAGCCTATCGCGTGATTACCACACCAGAAAAAGTAAACAGGAACAACAAGAGATAACGAAGCAGAAATGGACAGAAGCAAAGCCGTGTGGGGAAGCGCTGTCCTTTGACCGGACTTGGTGTTGCGTTCAATGTGCTCTCAACAAACCGCCGAAGCAAAGAACTCGTAGATCGCTGATCATTCGAAGATCGTAAATGCATTGATTTGAAACATCGGGGGATATCAACAAGGTGGCAAGGGAATGGGAATCGCCGTCTTGTATAGTACAACGGTTGTAATGACTCTTGGTTGAGGGAATGCGCTTAGGTGGGTATTATTGTTTGCTCTTGTTCGACATGATGGACATTCCTCGTAGTCTTGTCCTGTTAAGCAGGCTGTTGCCCAGTTGGTGGTGGCCTGACTGGGATGACTCGACACGACTGAGTCTGGCTGCGGAGGTGAAGTCGCTACTCTGTGTGTAGCTCGGCCGTACACGATCCATTGATGCTCGTATTCTGTCATAGGATGGCCTGGCCCGGTCAATCGATGGCCTCACTGGCATGGGATCAGGCAGGTCCTCCACAGAATTCGACCTTGGCGGCACGTCCATCGAGCTTTCATGTCCGGTGTAGTTCGTTCCATCGCTGCCATTTTGTGCGCGCGTGTTGTGTGTTGCAACAGACGGAGGATAGATCGGCCGCTTGTCCTCATCCACGCTACCATACTGCATATGTTTGGATTTCTTCGACGATCTCTTTGAGGACTGACTTGATCCAGAGGAGGAGCCCTCTTGAGCCTCGTCTGCAGTCTCGGGTTTGATGAGACGGTCGAATTTGCCTTGGTTGACCTGTTCGCGCACGATGTCCACATCGTATGGATAATACACCTTTTGCAGGGCTTTAATCGCGAACCGAGGGAAGATGCAGATGACCGGAGTGATGAAAAAGCATGCCCAGAAGGTAGCTTCGGCATAGACTTGAGGAGCGGCATTATAGAACGACCCCGAGTAAGTAGTCGAAGTATATACGCCAGTCCAGAAGAATATGAAGAGGTCACTGATCACAACCACAAGAAGCATGATCCAGTCCCATCGATAGGTATTGATGAGGATGTACAGGTTGATTGTAAGCACGGCCGGGTGAGCAATGTAGCATCCGAGACGGAGCCTGTCAGAGACATCTAGACCGTTGAAGGTGACAAAGTTGCTGTTGATCACGGTGAGGTACGGGATGAAGAAGACCATGACCGACTGGTAGACACCATCTAACATGTACAACCTGGGACATGATTAGCTTTCACTGCTCAGAGAGAAATTGAGTGAACGGGCAGACTTACCAAAACTTTCGCTGAGTCCACTCCAACCGCTCGATACCTCGGCGGTAAAGTTGTGGAACAGCGAGCGAGACCGTGTCAGACACGTCTTGGTCCAGTACTCCCATCAGAATGACCGGTACCGAGGTGAAGAAAAGGTTGAACAAAATGATGTAGGAGTAGTCGAAAATGTAGGTGATGTCGAAGTTGCAAAACACCTGGAACCAGAAGATACTGAACGTCCAGATCATGTTCTTGTAGAAGAAGTTGCTGATCGTCTCAGCTAGACGTCTGTACGACCATCGACCATGGACCAGGACAAGTCTGCACAAGAAACGGAACTGACCGATGGCGTAGTCAGAAGACATCACAGCCTGTCGGCCTTCTTCTCCGGCAATACCGACTCCAACATCGGCTTCTTGAATCATGGCAACATCATTCGCACCATCGCCGATCGACAGGGTCATGACGTCCAGTCCAGTCTTGACCATGGAGACCACGGCAGCCTTTTGAGCAGGGCTGACACGACAGCACAGCACAGACTTGCAGTTCTTGCAGAGAAGCAGGAACTTTTGTTTCAGTTCCTTGTCCAACACCCATCTAAGGGTGAACCCATCGATTACCAGCGCGTGCGTGCCAGGTGGTGCTTTATGCTCGTGACGGGCGGCCTTGAGATCCTCATCGCTGCCAGTAATTCCGAAGGCGCTCAGGTGTTGATCAAGTGCAGTCTCGACCTGGCGCAGGTATTCCTCCGGCGGGGTTTGGCCTGACTCGTCCTCGATGGTTTGCAGCCGAATCAACTCCATGTCGTTGTTGAGGAGGTTGCAAGAGAATCCGATGTTGATGGCAGTTTCGACCTTGTCGCCGGTCAAGACCCAGAGCTTGATACCAGCGTCACCAAGCAGAGCGATTGTGTCGGGCACACCGTCTTGAAGTCGGTCTTCTATGGCCGTACCGCCAAGCAGGGTGAGCTCCTGTTCAATCTGATCCGCCACAACTTCGAGTTTCTCTTCACGCTCCTCAAGCGCGGTTGCGGCAACCTGGTGCTCCTTCAGCCAGGCCTGATACTGTCGCTCCGTCAAATAACGTTTGGCGATGCAGAGAGTACGAAGACCTTCCCGCGCAAACATCTCGAGATGGTCTGCTGTTTCTTTGCGCAACTCTTGCTGCTCTCCTCGCTTGAGGCGGGAGTAGATGACGCTGTCAGCGCCCTTGCAGTAAAGCACGATCCTGCCATCGGGTAATCGCACAATGGCACTCATCCTTTTCCTGCTGGAGTTGAACTCTATGGTGTTAAGGATGGGATAGTGTCGGTCCTCACCCAAAACATTAACGTTGATGCCGTCACCGGTGTGTCCAAGAACAGTGAAGCCCATATCACGGGCAGTGGCCACCAGAGCAGCCTCGTCCGGCGACTGTGCCTTGAACTCCATCTTTGGCGGATCGCCGGGCTGCTTCTCGGCAATCACCGTGTGACACAGCGCCAGTGCCAACATGAACTCCTCATTTGCTTCCTTCTGCTCCGCACCATGCTTTCCCGTCAAGTCTTCCACAAAATCAGGGGCGATGAACGTGAGATCCTCATCGTGCAGGTAGGGATTTGGGTGTATTTGACGAAGCCCATCCAGTGCTTGCACTTTGGCTGCCGCAATCTCCTCTCTGATTTTTGTGGCTTCCTTCTCAACGTCGACACCAAGACGCTTCTGCATGCCGGCTTGCGCTTCCGTGTAGGCCTCACCATATGGTTGACCGTTGATGGTTGCCTTCTTGAACTCCATGACGTTCTGGGTCAGAGTTCCCGTTTTGTCGGAGAAAATGTACTCTACCTGGCCCACGTCATCGGAGATGTTCCAAGACTTGGGGACACAAGGAGCGTCGATCTTCTCGTAGTACATCTCCACATCACTGTAAATGAAGATGGCCTGGAGCGTACGCACGATTTCAAGTGAAATGTACAGCGAAATCGGCACCAAGTTCTGAAAAACGATCAGAGCTGCCCAGAAGGTGATGAATCCGGTCATGGAAGGCGTTGAGCCGATAGAACCATAATCAAAGTAGTAAAGCGAGGAATCCGTTGTAGCCCACGCAGCGCCGTTGACGAGGGCCGCAATGAGACACATGACGAAGAGGATCACGAAGTTGCAAACAACATTGAAGTTAAGTTCCCTGGCGATCCTTGCTCGCTTGCTGGGAGTGACGCCGGCGTTCATCATGATCTTGGTGTCATGGCCGGTGAAAAGGACCACTCCTAGGACCCATTCCGTGTTTCGCAAGTTGCAGCCACGGAGCAAGACGTTGTCGATGGTGATCGGCTCGGACATGTCGTGGGTTGTGGAGTCTGAGACTTTCTGCTGCCATTTGATCGCACCGTTGTACTTGTACAAGTTGGCCTGAGGGGGCTCGCTATCGATCATGAACTGTGCTCTTTCGCAATCCCTGGCGTGCTTCATGGACCGCCCGCAGCGCAGGGCTTGGCGCACCTTCAGATTCGTCTCGCCATCCAAGTTTTTTGTCTCGACGTAACATGCGCCGTCAGGATCCGAGGTTGACAGGATGACAATATCAGCCGGGAGCTCGTCATCGCCGTACAAGCGCACAAAGTCGCCGACAGCAAGGCTTTTCCAGGCGTCCTTGTGAAACCGAGCGTTCCCCGACGCCGCGAGATCATGGTTAATGACATCTCCCTTGATGGCATCGAACTTAGCCTCCGCGCCCCCCTCGTAAGAGTAACTGGTCGCCGGTCGCTGAACGTCCAAGTGCCCGTTGTTCTCTGGGATGGGCAGAGGAGAAGCCACGGGTGTCATTTGGATCTCTTCGGTGGCAGAGACGAAAGACTGTCGTGCGGTCGAAGCGCGGTGGGTCACCCTCGTGTCGACTGATGCGCGGGGATCGCTATTATCGTAGATGCCAGCCCTCCTTTGCCTTGTTGCTTCGTCCTCCTTCTTCCATAACCGCTCAATGGTATGCCAAATCATACCGAAAAACTTGGAGCTCGCCTTCTTGATTTTCCTCCACGTGGAGACGTTGTCTTCCAGCACATTCGGGTTGTTCCAGCCGCAGAGGCGGTGGACAGGAGCATTGTTGAGTTCATTGTCGAGAATGGTCCGGCGGTAGTCTTCCACGGCGTCTTTTATTGCGGTTATAGCGACGATGCATATTAGTGGTACGGCATTCAGTCCAGGATTAGTGCCTCCGAATATGGGGAAGATCTAGAAAGTGTGAGTGGTTCGGCTCTGTGCCTGGGGCCCCAGGAACAGGGCAATGTTCTTCAAGCATGTATACTTACAACGAGAATTACAAGGAAAAGGAAGAAGATGTTGGCAATGTTTTGAAATTGGAACCAAAGGTTTTTTGGCAAGAATGACAACGGCGTGTACTTGGCGGTCCGGATCTTGTTTCGCGTGAACGTCTGTATTGGACTGCCATCATCGTCCACCATACTTGAAGGCAGGGGCTGGTTGAAATATAGCTGCCGCGGCCCGGGACCATGTGCCTCCTCCTCTTCGTCCCCATCGTCTGCGTTTTGTTCGCCTGGCTGTTGTGACTGCAGGGCGTTTGAGCCACCGGATTGCCTCTTCTTCTCATTGTGGGAGGGTTTCAATGATTGTCGACCAATCAAGGAGAGTCGCTTCAGGCTGCTGCTCTTGACAGTCATCTTTCGCGTCGCCCATCTTGATCTCTTCGTCTTGTCTATCTTCCTCTTGTCAGGGCTGTTGCTTCCACTGCTAGTTGTGCCGTCGCCAGCTTCTGTTGGCGAGTCTGGGGCCATTGTGTGGCTGTCGCGGGCCAGGCCCGATCACGCCTGAACGCTCGCCAGGCTGGGCCGCGTTGGCGCCGATGTTCGTCCGCCTGGCCGGTGATTCTGGCCGCCTATCGAATTCCAGCTTGATGAGTACCGACGAAACGCAGATAGGCTGAAAGGGCGGATGCACAGCTTGAAGAACGATCGGGGTCGGCGGAAAGAGCGTGGGTGGAAGCTGGTGCTGGTTGTGGGTGCAGTCCAGTCGAGTTAAAGCCGAGTCGAAGAAGTGGGAGTTGGGAGGACGAGCACGGCCGGGGAGTTCTCGAGCCCGAGCGACCTTGTGGAGTACCTAGGTAGAAGTAGGATTGGGGGGCCAGCAGTCGACGGACGGGCTGGGAAGCTTCTTTCTAGGCGCAGGCTCCAAGTTCGGCAAGGTAGGGTCGAAAAAAGGGACGCGGGAATAACGAGGGAGGGAATGAATGGGATTGGGATTGGGAGCCAAGCGCAGCGCAAGCGCAGCTTAGGTGAGATAGAATGGGCTGGTATGCAACGGCAAGTAGAAGGTAGACTAGTCAGGGTAGTGAACGAGTGAATGGGCGGATGGGTAGGCAGGCAGTCTCGGTACCCAGGGCGTAGCGCGCAATGCTGTAGAGAAATGGCCCTGCTAGCTGCAGGTGTCGGATGCACCGGGGCGCGGAACGAGGAAATCCCTCCCAGCGTGATCCAAGTTCAAAATGGCAAGTGGCTAGGCCCCAGTGGAGGAGAGGAGGAAAAGGTCGCGAATTGCGCTTCGCTCGTCGGCGTTGGCCAGCAACCACAGGGGCGGGAATGGGCTGGCTGCACTAAAAATGTATGCATGCAACGGCGTGTACTGTGCACGGTACCCGGCGGATCTCTGCTAGCCTAAGGGTGGCACTGCCGTTTCGATCGCATCCAAGTCCGAGTGAAGGATCTAGTGACGTTGTACGGGAGTGCAGTTGGCTGGGCAGGAAGAATCACCAACACCGGGCTGAAGCTGACGGCAAGTGTTGGTTGTAGTCAGGATGTCGGGGATTTCAGGTCGTCTTGTCACAGGCTGGGCTGTGCGACGGTGTTGTGTTCTTCACAGCGATATTGTTCCCAGCAGATGAAAGGCTGAGGTCGGCGCCGGATGGTAAACCAGGTCCCAGGTCCCAGGTCCCAGGTCCCAGGTCAACTCAGCGTTCGAATGCAAGACAACCATGTAACCTTGTCACCAGCAGGGCCTCGGATAGCCGGCAAGCGACAGGCGGAGGAGAAATAAAGGGTTTGGTGGCAGCAATGTTGCCAGCAGCCCGATGAAACCGACGACAACGAGAGAACGAGGAGACCGCCACGTGCACCCAACTGGGAGACAATCCTTGGCTGTTCCCGGAGGCTCTGGGTCTCTGGGTCACTGGGTCTGTTGGAAACGAGAATCAACAAGGAGTGGCAAGGCAAAAGTTGGAAGAAGACGATGATGGCGAGACGAGACGAGGCGAGCAGAGCCAGTCGGGGGCAGCCAGGGCGGTATTGGTAATCATCCATCCACAACCAGATCCGCGCCCGCAGACCGGCCCCCCCCCCCCCACACACACACACCCTCTGTGCTGTCTGTGGCTGTTCTGTTGCTCCCGGGAGTCAAGTTCGATGCACTAAACCTTTGGACTGGCTACCTAGGCCACATGCCTACGCCAATGACTCTCTCTCTCTCTCTCTGCTTGATGCAACCACATCCTAGGGGCCAATTGACCGACTAACAGTACAGTAGTCTGGGCTACCAACCTTGGAAGACAGTCGGGACGTTTTGGCACGGACACCTGTCTCCGAGCCCGCCGAGCGTGTCGGCGTCCATCCCTTTGTCCACAATACTGTGTATACGTCCTGTCCATGTGCCAGGTTGCCAGGCATGCTGCTCGTATGTGCAACGACAAGACAGAGACGAGACCAGGCAGTACTGTCATTGGCATTGGCGAGGATCCCCAGGACATGACTAAGGCGGATGTGATAACTGTTCATCAGCACTGATCCTCATTATGCATTGTGCCGTTCGCTTCTCCAGACTCGGCATGTATGCTTCCCCGTTGTCAATCTTCTCGCAGCGCCTCAGCCACAGCTTACGGATTTTTATTAGATTAACGAGACCGGTTCTGGCAAGCACCTAATAACTAGGCACGCATCAACGGCCGCCTTCGAAGCCCGTTCTGGTCCATGTACTCCGTATGCCGAGATCGTCAACACCGGCCGACCCCTTTCCCCTCTTGACCCCCTCCCTTTCCACACTCCCCCGGGTGCCCGACCAGTGCCGGTAGCCCGTCTGGCCGTGGCCCATGATGGCCCAGAAAAGTCAAATCCATCGAGTGACCTGCCTACAGAGTGCGAGATATTGCATGCTCGATGGAGATGCGGAGGCCGATCGCGTTTTACACAATCTCACCGGTGCCGACCTCCCCTCTTCAGCCCTGAGCAGTGTCAACGCCGACCGAGATTGGCTGGTCCAAATGGGGGTGGAGATGCTGAATAGGGGGGGGGCTTCCCACAAATCCAGGGACCAGAATGCGACCCAGGGGTCGCACAATCTTGGTCACCCGCAATCTTGGCAGAAGAGCCCCCACAGCCCATTCCCTCTCATCTTGTGCGCATCTTGGTCAGAGACGAAACTTTTCGCCCAGCTCGCATGCGGTTGGCAAGAGACTGGGAAATGAGCAGCCTATGCTACGAATCCGCGTTGATCCCCAGCTTGCCCATGTGGGACCAGTGGATTACCGTGTGCGTGGTGCATGGTGCGTGATGCGTGTGTGCGTGTTGCCGGTGCCCGTACATGCCACAGTAGTGGTACTGGCGTGCCCTGGCACTGTGCTGTAGTATTATTAGAGGAGAGGCGTTCGTCAATCGCTTCGCGTCCTCCTCGGCCTTGCATCAGCCCCGATGGACCCGAATCTGCGGGTACACCAGCTTCAGCCTACTGCAACCCATTTCATCACCAGCGAGGAGGGGGGAAAAGAAACAAAAGAAAAGAAAAAGCCCACCACTCATGTTCGGATCTATCAGCGCAAGCAAGTCTCAAGTACATAGGCACCAGCAGACACAGCAGTCAGTCTCTGTCTTTCGTGATGCTTAATCCTCATCCCATGTCCGCCGAACACAGTATGGACAATGATAGGAGGTGGCCCGAACTCCCTGCTGGCCGTTGGTCGGCCAAGGTTCATCTCTCGACCTTGGCGTGCACTGCCCAGAGAATTATCAAAATAGCCAAGTAGGCACGCACACATACAAACACCTTGGCCCGGAAAGGGGCCCCCTCGAATCCTCCAGCGCTTGTGCGCGTGCGGCTTTGTCCACACTGGATCCCGTCCCACGACTGACCACGTCTGAGTAACACATAGAGCAACTTTTCGTAAAGCCGCTGGGGGCCAAGGGGCTGAGCTGAGAAGGTGCTGTACCGAAACAAGGCTGTCCGGATTCGAACGCAGTAAGCTTAAGCCCAATCAACACAGTTGCGCTGTCAGTCTTCATAAACGGTGAGTCAGTCTTTCTCATCCTCTCTTGACCTTGTGCCCTCGGCCCTACCCATTGCATCCGGCAAGCCTTTTGCAGGAGCGTCATCAACATTCTCGTTCGACGCCTCCTTTTGTAGATGGTGCCAAGACGAAACACTTCGGGCATCTGGCAAGGGCCCCGCTGTGTCGTCACTCGCCTCTTGCTGCGCACAGCGAGGCACGGTGCTGGGAAGATCCACGGAGGCAACTTTCATGCAGACTGCCACCGACTCCGTCAGCCCTACTGCGTTGCACTTTGAGGCTCGTCTGCTTACGAAGCAACTTCTTGTGGGAGGCAACGAGGGGCGGCAGGGACGGAGAAATAGGGTTTCCTCCACGGTCCCGACGGGCAATTGGTGCAGAAAGTGGCCGCAGGTGAAGTGAACCTTCTCATCGTGTAGTGGACAACGACGTGTTGGTCCGAACGAGTGACTTGGGAGCAGTTTCATAAGTGCTGCAAGGGGCGGGCACAGAGCCGGGAATCCAGACCCACTTGGCGGTGATCTTCTCCCGCCCGGACCGAAATGGTATCGGGTCCGCAGGGCAACTCGTTATAAGAGCCTCATCAATATGAGATGCCTCGCCTTGAAAAAGCCCCGATGGTCCCAGTGGCTACTCCGCGTCGAATGGGGCTTCGGTTGCCGCACGTTTTGATGGTCAATCGCGGTCGCCTCTTGACTCGAAGACGCGACTCAGAGAATGAAGAGCAGTACCTGAAGCAAGTGTACCCCGACCGTTCGCGTCTGGAGTTAAAGGGGCGGGATTAGCGCCGATAGAGACCGGGTTTAACCGTTCCGGGCTTCTCGTCTTGGACTGTGGCGTAGAGGGCTCTCGTGCAGACTTGTTGTGGTGACACGCAGGGGGCCTGGGGCACGCATTTCAAAAGATGCTCCTGCAGATGCTGAGACGGCGGGCTTGGACCGTGACAGCCTATCTGCCTGTTCGTACAACGTCTGCCCATACGATACGTCTATCCTGGTGGATGTTTCCCCACGCCCGAACTGCTATCCCTGAGACGCAACTTAATGGACTTAACTTTTGGTTGGTCCGACCACAGTGAATAGAAAGCGCACGGAAAGTCGTGGTTTGAGGACCATCTCGAACAAAGCCAATCGCGAGGTGGCGATGTGCGTCGGGAGAACTTAGCCCTGGGAATGCTGTCTGAGACACGCCACTCGCGCGTCTACGCCTGGCTGACTGGTAGTCACAACGACTCAAACTCTCGGCGAGTAGCTCTTTTGTGTACGTGTCCCCTTCGAGGAGGAGGATATGTCGACATGCAGTCGTGATTCAATGTAAGCTCATGCGCAATCGACCGAGGGAGGGTTGGCCGAGAGCCAGCGAGCGATAACACATCGCGCCTGACTGGTGCCTCTAATTTATTTGTTAGTGTCACTAAATTGAATGCGTGGGTTTACACCGGTCCACGCAGTTCTCCCCTCAACGCGGTCGGGACGCGCTCCAAACTTTACTTGCATCACCAAATGCACAAGCAATCTTGTCCCCCTACCAGGGTCTCTTGAACTTCAGTCTGGGCCCAACTGCATTTGCACGAGATCAATGTAGCTAGTTCTCCAAACAGAAGGGATTCCAAAGCGACTACAACCAGCCATGGTACCCCAGAAGAACGGGGACATCCGCAGCTTCTTTGCCGGCTCCCAGGCATCAAAGCCGCCAGCCTCGTCGACGCGGAGCTCTCGGGTGCCAGTGCCGGCACCAGGAACACCTTCACAACGGGGTCGTAGTGATACTGAACCTGAAAATGCCTTCCCCTTCCCAGCATCCGATGTCGCATCCTCACCTCCGTCCATAAGTTCTCCAACCCCAAGGGCACCCATCAGCCGCGAAGCCGTCATCGCGGCTTCGGACGAGGAGTTGTCCGACTCGGACGACGACTCGCTGCCGGACATTCTAATGCGCAACAAAGGCCCAACCCTGCCACGGCAGCCGAGGTCAGCAGCAGCAGCGTCCAGCGCCAAGCCCAGCCTGCTCGAGACCCCCCGTGCGAAGCGGACCGCTGCGGCGCACGACTTTCACTCCTCGCCGCTCACCATCCAGAGCAAGAAGCACAAGCAGGACATGCAGGCCTTGCTGGAATTCAACCGCCAGGATGAGAAGACCCGGGTCTCCGCTCAGCGCTTTTCAGCGATGCTGGAGCAAGAGGCTGAGATGCAGCGCGGGGTTGCTACCGCATGCGACCCGGGGGATGACCAGTATTGGCAAGAGGACAGGGCGGCGGCTGCCCTCAAGGAGCACATACTGGAGGCGGCCACAGCTGCAGCGAACGACGAGGGAGCAGACGAGGATGGTGCCCACAGCAAGATGCGGGTCGTGAGAGCCCTGCAGCGCGCGGACGTCGGCAGTGGGAGGAAGATGTTCTACTTCTTCGAGCAGGACGAGCCTGACCTGGACGTCGTAGGCAGGAAGTTCCCTAGGGCCAAAGCGAAGGGCCCGTGGGCTGTACTCGACGATGCGCAGGACCGCGGGAGGCACTTTGCAAGCGGCTTCCCGTACAACATCCAGAAGAAGCTGGGTAACCTTCCAGATGAGATATTCCTCTGGGTTCTGGACGAGCTCTGCTCAGAGAAACTCAAGGCGCTGCAGTCTGAGTATGTCAAACTGTTGAGCATCTGTGAAGACCACACGACTCGCCTCGTCACGCCAGCGGTCCTGCAGCGGGTGTTCAGACAGCTCGGCGCGACGAAGGACATCGACAACCTTATGGGCCCCGTTACTTTAAGAGACGAGATTCGGCAGCCGTATCCGAATAGGGACTGGTCTTGCGTCGAAAGCATCCTCGACTTAGTTGGGGCCATGGCATGTAATCTCACTTCAGCCGCTCGCTCCACAGCCATGCAAATCCTTCTGCGCCTGGGCATTGACAGCTTGGCCGTGGAGAATTTCGGATTCACTCAGAGGTGGCGGCAAGCAGTGGATCTTCTCGCCCGCAGCGTGCCTGACCCGGACTGGACATCCTTCTGCCAGGAGGCCTGCCACTCGCTATACCAGAGCTCACCAAGAGCCACGACACGGCTGCGGGCCGTGGCCCTCTTGGGCCCTGCCGCTCCGGCCGGCGTCCACCCCGTGGCCCTCCAGACACGCACCCTTGACCTAAAGCGGCGGTTGGCGTCAGTCTTCTTCTTCGACGACCTCCAGCGCGCGGACAAGCGGCCCGAGGATACGGTCAACGTCCGCGCCGTCATCGACCGGCTGGAGGAGGCGGACGAGTTTCAGATCAACCAGGACACGGACTACCATGAGTTCGAGGCCCTGATGATGATACTCAATGCTGCGCTGGGCGACGCGTCGAGGCAAGACGACCGAGCCGAGAAATTGGCCGCCAGCTTCGACGCCGAGGTCGACGAGCTGGCCGACGGTCTCAAGAGCATGCTGACGCGCGTGGCTCCGCTCAACAGGGGCCTCCACGTGTCCAGGATCGAGGCCAAGAATGCGATGGAGCTGCTGCGGGAGAGGCTCTTGTACCAAGTCAGGATCAAAGCCGTTCCGAAGAAGAAGATCTTCGGGCTGCAGGAGGACGCGGAGGAGGATGTGTCTTTGCCCAAGCAGAGGGATTTCATGAAGGGCTTCCTAAAGAAGGAAAATAAAGCGGCGGGTGTCAAGATCGAGACCGCGGACACGGTGATGGCTGGGTGAGGGCCTTAATTCCTGGGCGGCAGTGGTGGTTGCGGTGACGGTAGATTTGAAGCTCTCGTGGGTCTCCTGGCTTGGAGGGCTTTAAAGTTTTATGAAATCAGAGTGGTATGTAGATGGCAGCTTGCATATGCATATGGTTTTAAACATTGACAGGTATATACTCAACGCTACGAGGTTCCATGAGATATTCAAGTCTGTCAACACAAATGACACTACTACAGCATTGCACATATATGATCTGTGAGGAGTCAACACAGACACGCATGAGCACACCTATTGACGCAGACCATGACACCCACCATCGTCCTAGCTAGGACTTTCTGTCCGATGAGGGAATGCCAAATACTCTCTTCCCGTTTTCCGCTTTAAGCAACGTCTGGTAACAGATATAATATCGTTACGGCTCGTTGCATCTCTGAAATCTGCAAAGTCGGCATTAGAGGTACGTTCTAAATGGTCCGGCTTTTCCTATCTCGACGTCTTCTAGTTCACTGCCGCCTCCATGTCAAGACGGCTTCCTCAAAAAATCAAGACATCCACTTTGCTGCCGATATGCTGATGTATTGGTATGCCAGGGAGATGCTACACTATCAATTTCAAGAGCATGCAGTACGAGTATCAGGGATGCGAAACAACATTGTATAGTACATTTCTTGCATGTTTCGTGGCCCTTGGCTTCGAACCAGACTCCACGTCCGTGGCGATTGGCACAGCTTTATTCTTCCTCTCACGCTAGATGACAGACGACCACTCTAAGCGTAGGAAGCCAGCGCAAGACACGCATGCGATAAACTTCGACCTCCCTTTAATCAAAGAACTTGCGGTTGGGGTTCGCCCCGAACAGCGTCTTCCGTACGGCGGGCAGTGAATTGTTCTCGAGGAGCTGCAGCCTCGCCTCGAACGTGTTGTCGATCTCGATCTTGCCATTCCCACTGAGAATCGCAACGCCGCCGGCACTGTGGTACCAACATTGTCAGCTGCAAACACCTAAAGAAGCGGGGGCACCGCCAAGCCAGCCTTGGGTGAGCGGTGCTATTATCTGTCTCTTACCTTCCCTCGGGCACGGGGTTGCTCTCATCGATGGTCGCCTTGGTCTCCTTGCCCACCTTCTCCTTGTACTCCTTGGCAGCTTCCTCGATCGCAGTCCGGACGAGGTCGTAGTCGGCCTTGCGGGCGCGTACCTGCAGCTCGGGCTCGGCCAGGGCATACATGCCCTCGAGGACCAGGCCCTTGAGCGCGGTGGCGTACTTCTTCTTGTCCTTGGCGCCCTCGGCGAGCTTGCTGCGAGCCTGCTCGAAGATGTCGTCAAGCAGCTCCTGCCGGGCGGCGAGGACCTTGAGCCGGGTCTTGTTGGCGACAGTGGAGCGCGTGATCTGCTGGGACAGGCTGGCCTGCTTGAACTTCTTGGCGTACGAGGAGTCGATGGAGTCGGTCTCCTGCCGGACTAGCTTGGATTTCTCGATGGCGAACTCCTCGTTTGCCTTGATCTCGATCTCGCGGGCCTTCTCGCTGGCTTCCTGGCGGATGAAAGCCGTCATCTTGCGGAGCTCTTGCCCGACCTGAAGGGTTGACGGTGCCCATCATTAGCTGCTGATTCCCCGTATGATGTCTGCATGTAGACATGGTGCTGGCGTGCGTACCTGATCGTCGGACAAGGCGTGGACTTGCGACATGTTGGGCGGCTGTGGTGGTGATGACGGGTGCGGGATATGAGGTTCGGTCGGTGAGAGCAGCTAGAAGCTCTCGTGGGTTCAGACCGGTCGGGGAGGGGGGAAAGACGCGGCGTCTAGCAGAAACAAAGGTCGTCAAATCGTAGAAGGTGGTGTAAGTCGTGATCTTGGTCGTTGTCGTGTGTGGTCGTGATCAGGTCGAGAGACGGTGCCTCCTAGAGGATGGGCGTGGTGGATCCTGGCCTATTGTTGGACATGGAGCTCCGTCACTTCATCGGTGCTGATGCTGCCAAGCCCAACTGCCCGCCGGCAGCTTCGCACCTGCACATGGACCACCGCCTTAGTACCTAGCTCTCAAGGCAGCCCGCCAGCCAGCCCGCTCGGGAGCAAGCAGCTTGATTCAGCAGAGGTCCACTGCGGTCACTACGTTTCTTTTACACTACTACCAAACTAGGGGCAGTCCGCCAGTAGGCTCCCCTCGCTTGGCTCTGCAAACAGCCGTAGATTGTCTTTGATGCGCTGGTCGCACTGCCTCTACAGCGCCTGGTGGTGGCAGCAGCCCGTCCTGATTGGGCCAGACACGGCAGCGGTCACGATCGATAGGCCCGCCGCTGATGCAGCATGATCACCGTTGGGCTGGAGCCCTGGGGAGCCCTGGTGAGTCTGGGCCTGTGGCATGGACGGCCCACGATCACTGATCGTCAGCGACTGGACTGCTTGCGCGCCTCGATGTTTCGCTTCCCGCATGAAGTCCACCTTCCTAGACTATAGTCTCCTTGTTCTCTATAATGCACATTACTCCCTACCACTCAACCGTCCTAGCCCATCCCACTCATCAATCTTGCCCCCTTTGGACCCTACGAATGACTGTGCCTGACCAAAGCCAGAAGGCCGCCGACTTGTGACCAGCTCAAGTGGTCTGCGTCCGACGCCGCGGGCGTCACTCAACACTTCGAAACAGCCCATTCGGATGTCTCAGGGCCGCGGCCGTGACGTTCATTTGACTGAGGTCATTCGCCGCGAATCGATTCGAGTTTCTAACCCGCTCCAAACCTCGAGACGAAATCGACCGCCCTTCTCAAGACCTGCCCGGTAGACGCCTCGCCAGAGTCATCTCGAACGGACCGTCCCATCCAAAACCCCATCCTGTGTCTTTTGACTGCCCCTCCGACTACTACCGTGCACCACGACCTCGGCCAGGTGCCAGGTGCAGACCCCAGGCACGAGGGTTACACCTTCTCAAGACACCACGACACTCACAGCCCGCCTTCCCCCTTTCCTACCAGCAACCTACCTAAACACTCCACCGCTCGAGCTCCGTTTATGTGCAACGCGACACGCAAATATCCGTACACCCCATCTTCTGGCTGTTTCTGCCAGATGCGTCCCTGCACGACTGATACGGCGCAATGGGGTCTATTGGCGGCATGTCCCCTGGTGGGAGCATCGCGGTATGTCCTTGGCCCTGCGACTGCGCTTCTGGATCGCGGGCAGTCCCACTTGGGTGCGTGCGGCTGACATTGCTGTACAGCTCGGCATTATTACCGGACTTCTATCGACCGGCGTCCAAAGCTTAGGTCTTACTCTGCAACGAAAGTCGCACATCCTCGAAGACGAGAAAGGGCCCCACGATGTCCGCCGGCCACCTCATCGGAGGAGGAGATGGCAGATCGGGATGGCCATGTTCATAATATCCAATATCCTCGGGAGCACCGTCCAGATATCGACACTACCGCTGCCCGTCCTCTCCACGCTGCAGGCCTCGGGCCTGGTCTTCAACTCGATATGCGCCACACTCATACTAGGCGAGCCCTTCACGAGATGGTCACTATGGGGCACATTATTGGTATGCGCCGGCGCCGTGCTGATTGCCATCTTTGGCGCCATACCTTCTCCCACGCACACCTTGGACGAGCTGCTTGCGTTGCTGGGGAGGCCCGCTTTCGTCTTATGGATGGCACTGCAAGCGGTCCTTGTCCTCACCATCTGCGCCGTAATCGACGGTGCAAACCACTTCTTGAATCTCTCGCAGAGCCCACGGTTTCGCCTGGTCCGCGGCCTGTCCTACGGCTGCGTGAGTGGCATACTGTCCGCCCACTCACTCCTGGTGGCAAAATCGGCCGTCGAGCTCATCATTAAGACCGTGGTTGACGGGAAGAATCAGTTTGTCCGCTGGCAAGCCTGGGTGATAGTCCTGGCACTTATCACGCTGGCATTGACTCAGCTCTACTATTTGCATCGAGGTCTCAAGCTGGTCTCAACATCAGTCCTATACCCCTTGGTATTCTGCATTTACAACATAATTGCCATCCTAGATGGACTCATCTATTTCGACCAGACTGAACTCATCAGCGCCCTACGCGGTTGTCTCATAGCGCTTGGCACCGTCATTCTCTTGTCAGGTGTCCTTGCGCTTTCCTGGAGACTGAGCGACGAGCAGCACACTCCAGTGGGCGGCCAATCCTCGCTCGCGCCAGGCCTGGGTCTTGTTGAAGACACCGACGGGGAGGAAGAGGAGGAGGATCTGCTTCTCGCGAACACCAATCCAGTCGGCGCCGAAGACGACGTCCTTCCGACGACCTACACGTATAACACGTTTGACAGCCCAGAGCCAGAAAGCGCTCGGCGCAGCAGGCCGAAACCGTTACCTCTTGTTCCGTCAACCTCTTCCGCTTCTACACGGAGGAAATCGTCTTTCTTGCCTTCATTGCCCAGACCGCGCTGGCAAGAACGCCAGGAAATATGGGGCGAGCTGGACGACGATGAAGTGCCGTATTCACCCTTACCAGTCAGTAGACTACGCTCGAAGACTCTTCCAGCCAACGATGCGTCACTGATTGGTTCCCATCGAAGAGGGGTCAGCGACACTCCCTTCGTACTGGGTGAAACACCAAGGAGCGCGGACTCGTCACGGCCCTGGAGATCCGGCTTCCGCGCCCGCAGGAAGTCCACAGGCTTCCCCGGCTTCACGGCTCGGAAATCAAGCCGTAGGACTTCCGGAGGCCCAGTCCAGGGCGCAATTGGAGGCATCTCGCGTTGGTGGAGGAATAGAAATAACGACTCTTCAGGAGACCTGCGGGAGAGGCCTTCCAGCTCGACGTTCCCAGAATATAGCGATGACCCAGAGGATCACTCTGCCCAGGCTGTTCGCCAGGGGCCGTACCGGGATAGCCCGGAACCGGACCGCCACGAAGAGTCAGCCGGCTCGGCCGAGGTCACAGGGCGTAGAAGAGAGGATGATTCTGCTGTATAGAGGTGTACACGATACCTTTCGAACTTTGGCGGCACCCTATTAGGAAAGTGTGTCGCCTGTCGGCGTTTTGGCTTAAAGGACCACGGGCCAAGGACACTGGAGTGAAATGGGCAATATATACCATAGAAAACACGCACGGGATTTGCCATCAGGCTTGAGAATGGCTCTTGTTGCGAGCAACTGGAGTAGGAACTTGGAAGTTATCATTTTTGTAATCATGATTATTTCACGGCTATACCCGGTTGTTGCACTGTGACAGGACGCTACTACAGCTGGGCTTTAAGTATCTGTTTTACAGCCGGTACTTAGCACGTCCTATTTTCTGGCAAGGTCAGGGTTAATATGTGTATATATGTAGGTACATATATTCAGAGACCATAGTCTTCATAACCACAATGATAAACGAGGGTATATATCCACTCGGTGACTACCATCTCACCGTCATCTCCTACATACTGTGTCCAGGTCTTGCCGCCGTCGACAGTGACCAGGTTGCTCGAGGCACCGTTTCAACACCAGGGCGTTCCCTTACTGAGGGTTGGCGGCGGACATCGTGAGCTTGGTGTTGATGTAGTAGTGCGTGGGCACGATGCCGTTGTTCGCCTGTTGACAATCCATGGCGGTACCCCAGCCCAGACCACCCCGGCCGCTGGCTGTTTGACAATCAGCATGGAGCTGTTAACCACCTGAACCCCAGGGGGTTCATCGAGGATACGTATAGGTGCCTAAGGTGCATACCACATTGCCGTTCACCAACACCGTCCTGTCGGTCTTGCCGGTTGAAGGATTGTATTTGTCTGCGGACCAAGGTTAGACCCGGAATGAAACCATTCAAACACGGGAAATCGGGAGCTTAAACCGACAATCATATGTGACCTTGTCACCTTGGTTCGCCTTGTACACTGCACCGTCCTCTTGGTTACCTGTATACAGGTCAGTATGGGAATCACCCGGTGCTATAGGACGAACGTACTTTCAAGCGTACTGGCAGTGACATACCACTTCTTTTCGCTCGCGATCAGGTTGCATGGGGATCCGTATTGACTGCTCAGAGCTCGGGTCCATCGCGCCCTCATCCATCGGCCAAAATCTACACGATCCCCACGGTTGAGATGGCGAGACCCTGGGCGACGTCAGCATCATCCATGGCCATACCCGGCTAGAGACATAGGTTCCCGTTGTGAGGGCTATTGAGGGCTGGCACGACCGGCGTATCGGTCGCTCCAGTGATGAAAGATGCCAGACGCGACTGGGCTGGCGAAAAAGTAGTCTCGAAGGAAAAGTACTGACGAGGGAAGACGGATGCAGCGGCCAAGGGGAGCCGGGGAAGTCAGAGTGAATGCTACAATAATTGGACGAGCAGAGAGGGTAGTCAAAGCTCTAATACAGATAGTGGTCATACAAGACTGTTAATCAGTGCGCAAGACAGTGGCCAAGACACTTTGGACTATGTAGGATAATAATTCTGAGAGAACAGAATGCTTGGCACCTTCTGTTTTGTACACAACTAAGCTACCGATAGAGAGCTGTCCCTTTTCTATACCGTAGTTCGGGCTTCGCAGAGCTTGTATCAGTCGTTGAGTGTGTGCTAGTTATCTCTCCCACCTACGAAATAGTATCCTTAGTTTTTTTAAGTTATGTGCCAGGGGAAGTCAACTATGTTGTTACATATTGACATCAGCTCAGTTCCTGGCGCTCCTTGCAAGGAGATCCTCCATTCCATCTATAATATAGCTATACTCTCTGCGTCTTAATGTACACTAGTATGGCAGAGTCACCGTTGCATTGCTGTAAAACACCGGGCCGTTATCACGTCGGCCGACCAGCTCCGAACATGTACGTCCGTTGGACAGTCGCCAACCAGTGAACGCATTTTACGTTTGCCTCCATTCCTACGTAGTATTGATGACTACAAAAGGAAAGTAGCTGGTTCAACCGAATACGCGGTTACCGACTATTGATCAGGTTCCTCGACGTAACAGGACGCCGGCACCAACTCGAAGAACCTGCAAGGCTAATAAGTGTGACGACTACTCGGTCCTCTGCCGCCGGATGCGAGCCTAATTCCTGAGCTTGCCTTGATTCTCTCGTATCGGACGGCGAAAGGTACAGTGGCTTCGACAATCCTTGTCGCTGAGGGACTGTGTTTGTTGATGTCACACTTTGCTATTGCAACAGTGATGCAAAGCGGGAAAGAGTTAGTAGGAAGTACTACCAACAACCATACTCATGAAGAGGCAAGCCCATATCCTATTGCAGCTGTCTCAAATGAGACATACCGGACATGTCAAAAACGGGCTAGACTGAGAACCCACTCGTTCGAGACCGCCAGATGTAGGAAGAATCAATCTATAAGATATCCGTATCTAACGCTATCACAAGATGCGCTCAGCATACACCCACGTACATCGCACATGTACAGGGCGTGCCGAGCCGCATAAATAAAACGGATGTACAAGGGAAAAAAGATGCGGGAAAAGAGATAATTGATGTCCACGGGTGGACACATAAGTTTTGGAACCAGCCCTGAAAGACCACAAGTAGATTCGTACATCGTGTTCCGTCATCTCTCCGAGAACGTACCGTGCCGTGCCCCACTGGAAGGATCTCATAACCCCGGGACGTCGTGTTGGCGCTTGTGAGCAGATAGGCCGACGTCGTCTCGAGTATTACAGCATCAACCCACCCATCCCCCTGTCCACTGCATCCCCTAGAATTACAATACCCTCGAGACGTTGCCTTCGCATTACTCGACGGAGACTAGGTGCTCCTGCCACGTAGTGAAATGCGCAGGGCAAGTCTCCTCGTTCAACGTTCCGTCTCCATCACCGAACATGCCGTCGCTCTCTCAACCTCAAGGTTTAGAACGTCGAGGACTGGGTCTTGGAGTCGATATATCGGAATCGCTCGCGCTCCTTGCGGTCCTTGAGCAGGCAGGCCGTAGCCAGAATAAGCACGCCATCGATGCCAGCCATACCGAACACGGCGGTGAAAATGTTGTCGATGAACACGTTGGCGAAACTGCTCAGAGGGCCAGCACAGCCCCTCATCAGTGAGGCGGCCGCGGGTGACGGACACGTCGGGTCGGTGACGAAGGCCGGTGAGCTGCTGTTAAAGAAGCCACAGCAGGCGAACTATTGTCGAACATTAGTCAACTCGACTGCTCAATGGCATATCATTCTATAGAGGGGGGTTCTCCGTACGGTTGTCTGCATCAAGTCCTGGACCTTCGGTGGCTGTGCGTTCCACATTGGCGATAGCGTCTCCTTCGTCCGTAGCGTGAGAATCCAAAGGTACAGACCCAGAATGACGGAGAAGACGGCGTTGACAACGAGCATATATCCCGAAAGCTTGAGCCAACCACGGGTGGGCATGGCAATTGCAGGCAGTGTGAATGCAAACGTGACGAACACTAACACGCCATTAACGATGCCGGCTGCGAGACGTTAGCTGTGGATCCTCCCATCTCCTGATATTACTGAATGTAAGCCCCGCGTGGTTGTCCACAAAGTCACATCCTCATCCTCATCCTCGTCCATCCTCCATGGGAACAATGGCGTACCTGTTAACGGGAATTCCTGGTACAGCAAGTTCCTGACGGCCTGGCCGCCTTCAGTCGGTGTCTCGAACATGAAGTTCTGGACAATGACAGAGAAGCCGACGAGGATGGCACCGGTGGCGACGAAGAGGAAATCGGCAGCCACATAGGCGCCGAGGACTTTGTTGACCATCTTTGTCGTCGATGTTGATGCGTTGAGCAGCCTGGGTCAACGGGATATTCGGCCGCCCCTTCAACCACTGCCAAACCAATCCGTGCTGTCGGTGATCCTGGCTCTTTCTAGGGTGGTTTTTCTCTGCCTCCCCAAAAAAATGACGACCTGCGTCTAGTGTCGGGATCGTTATCGTCAAGTGATCGTCGCCGTGAAAAGAACGTTCGGCGGTATAATCGTCCTGCGCTTCCTCCCACCGGTGGCGAAATACGAAAAAGAAGGTTATGTGGAAGGGAATGTGCCTAATTACTAAAGGTTTACGACAGGGAGAGAAAGAGGGAAAGATTGCACAGACGACGCGGCGTCAGGCGAAGACGAATCGAACCAACGGGAGACCGGCACCTTGGGAACAGCAATGCAAGCGCTTTGAATCGAACGAAGCCAAAACAGACTTTGAAGAGACGAAAAGGAAAAAGGGGGCAGAGACACTCGTCACTACCAGAAAGACGAGCAGAAACTCAGCAGAAACGCTACCTGGCCAGGGGACTCTGTCCGCAGCAAGGCGCTATGCACGCTACCATTCAATTCGTGCACCCAGAATGGGCTTGCAACCGGCCCACAGTCTCGAGACGGGCGCTGCTGCGGCGTGTTCGAGGTTTGTGCTGCGGTCGGCGGCCCATGAGACTAGGCATGGTGGTGATCCGCGTCGTGAGGCAGTTGAGGTTTCAGGGTTGCCGTGAGGCGCTTGGAGTGGTTTGGGATGAAGCGTGCAGGGGCCACATGCTGCCACCAAACGGCCGCAGCCGCGTAGGCGGCGCTGGGAGATGCTTGGAAACGAGCCCAATCAGGCACGGGTGATCTCCAAGAATCATTCGATGAAGTGTAAACTTGGGACCGTCCGGGTTTGGACAACACAGCGTAGGTAGAGGAGGAGGAAGGGAGACCTGAGATACCTAGGGGCCAGGCAGAACCAGGGCTTGGACCGCAGCAGTGATCAAGACCCAAGATCCAAGACCTAGGGGCCGTCCGATTACGTATGTCCCTGTGTCTGCGCGTGTGTTTTGGAATCGAGTCGCCTGGGTGTATTCTGGTCTGGGTGGTCTGCTCTGGTCTTGCTCCCTGCTTGTTGCCCTGGTGCTCTGGGCCTGGTGCTATCTGGCTCGCCCACAGCCCCTCACCAACCCCCATCACATGCAGAGATGACGGAGCCCAGTTGCTTGGTGTGGAGTAGACTGTCAGACTGTGCAGCAGGTGGTGCAGCAGGTGGTGCAGCGAGAGCGAACCGCCAACCCCCCCCCTTAGGCCGCCCCCCGTGGGCCGCCCAAGCACCCCAGGAGGTCTGGGCTAGAGCGGACCATGGCCGAATTGCTTGCAGCTGTCAACCTTTCCACTTCCGGGCCGTGACCCATTGGGCATGACTCTCCCTCAGCCTTGCCCTTTCAGAAACAGGTCAAGATCGCCCGTGTTTGCGTCCCAGAATGGGCCTGTTCTCGATTCATCGTAGATTACCCGCATTTCAACCCTCTCTGCTTGCCTTCTTCGGTCATGGTGACCCGAGCTTATACAGGAACAGGAATGGCAGCGGTCAGCCCAATCCTACATCCCTCCGTGCATGCCCCTATGCCGCAAGCTCACAAGCACCCGTTCGCCGCTCCCGCTGTCATTAACTGTTTCCGGGCAGGGCGCTGTCCACGACCCCCACGGCTTTGAAGGCCAGTCTATTCTGGGCCAGAGCCTCAGCGACACCGACAGGCGCGCATGTCCGAACGATTCAGGCCGCTGGCACGCCGGGTGAGTTGAGATGGCCTCGAAACCGGAGTGCTGTACTGGACACCGGGGAGCAAAGATGGGCTGAGGGTGAGGTCGGCTTCCGCGTAAAGTCACCCCTTTGAAGGACCTTGGGACGATTCATCAAGTCACAGCCCTGCCTCAAAGCGACCCGGGGACGAGACGAAACGGCGAGTCCCAAAGAGGTCAATATAGCCTCGCTCTCTTGTCTGTAGTAAGGTAGTTTGTTATATTCAATCACTCGACGAGGCGTATGCGATCTTGGGATGAGAGAAAACAGTGCTTCTGGGCTCCCCCCTTCCAGCATCCGTCGGCAGGCATGATTGACACACCATCTGGTAGGCTGCACAATGCTGGCAGTCTATTGAGCCGAATGACAAGAAGCTGCCCGCCAGGACTTGCAGCTTGGCTCGTGGCGGCATCTGGCCGGCGTCTGTTGGATGCTGACACCCGCCGGTTCCAAGGGTACTGGCAGGACGGCAGGAGAGGCCGTCCGTGACCTTGTCGACTGTGACCAAGTCAATGAGTTTCCTTGTACACAGTAGCAGCCTAGGTAGCACGGAGGCCGATCAGATCTCGTCTTGCAGGGCCAGAATTCGAGATCAACACATCATGCATCCCACAACCATCTCCACGAGCACGCACTCATCGATGCCGCTTCCACCATTATGTAGTGTACTGCCAAGGCCACAATCACCCAACTTATCACACGCCATGGCCAGTGACCCGAACTCCCGAAGGGGGGGGGCCAGTTGGCAGATTCATGGGGATGGAAATGAAATGGCCATCTCCGCTTGCAAGAGGGGGTCGTTCAATTAGTGCAGCGCACTAGTGAGAGGTAGCAGGGACAGGGCCAGCCCAGCGAGCCAATCACTAGCGGCGTTTTGGCACTTGGCGGTCTTCTTAAGGAAGCTGCGGCCTTTCCGTTTTCAGCTTCCGACCTTTCCCGTTGAGAGTGTTTAGCCTGCCCCCATCTGTGCCAAAGCCCACTGCGCAGCGCCGTCGAACTGCACCACACCTGCCCTCCGCCTCGTGACGAAAGTACCTGCCTTCAAGGTAAGTAAGTGGATGTTTGAGCGATCTCTAGGGCGAGTGAGTGAAAGTATGGGAGGAATGAATAAATGACTAGGTAACAGTATCTTCGTCGTTCTTAACACTTTCTGCCTACAAAAGTTTCCGGCCTTTCCCATTTCGGAGATTTGTCGTCCCTTTCAGCCCTCCTGCACCAACGGCAGAGCAATCACACAACCAGGCAAGCAAGCAAGCATCGTCGCCTACCCAATCCTGCCCTCTTGGACCGACCTGGGTTAGGTGCTGTTTTGCGGACCCAGCCGAGAGAAAGAAAACCCAGGGCCCGTACCTGGACACCTGCAACAGCCCTGGAAAGACGCCAGCACCGAAAAGGAAAGAGGACAAACGAAACCACCGATCGGCGCCTCTACCACAGTACCTAGCAACAGCACGAACGACCAGACCGTCGCCATCCAAGGAAGCTCGAGTGAGGCCTAGGGGCACACCACGACCGAACCGAAGCGAATGCGGCTGCGGCGGTCGAGACCTAAAGAGACTCGGACCAAGGAGATTTGATACGAGTCGGCCACCATTAGGCGCGAGATAGCAACCAAGGTCAGTCAGTGCTCCTCCCGGCCTCAAATCACATCCACCGTTTTTGCACTTGAGCAGGGGCAGGCAGACGGCTTTTTGCAGGCGCACATCGACACCACCTTCTTCTGCGAGAGCACAAGTCTTCCAGTTACGCAATTCTTTCATACATACGTTCGTGCATACATACAACCCTTTCATTCCTCACTCCTCCATGGTCTCACGGGCGCAAACAAATGTTGCGCTGCATGCACTGCACGCTCGCTCATCGCAAAATCCAAAAAAGAAAAAAAATCAAACCACCGATTTGGAAGTAATTTTCCGGCGCATCGATCCTCCTCGTCTGTGCCGCGTCTGCCCTCTGGGCCTCGGCTCTGCACAGTAAGGCTGGACCTGGACCTGGAGCCAGTGCTGCCTCTCTTCCCCCGAATCGGTGGCAGTACCCTCCCCCATCTCCATCCCCCATCCCCAATCCCATGCCAAATCCCCATATTTTCTTTCGTCCGCGGACCGCAGCCCACATGCAAGCCCGACGTCTGGACCCGGGTGCGTTGTGGCCGGGTTCCAGAGAAGTGCCTGGGCCACAGGCCGTCCATCCACCCGCCTGTCCGCCTGCCAGCAATTCATTCGGCTCTGGAGTTCCGTGGACAAGCGATCCTACGATCCATCTGCAGACCGGACACCTAGAACAGGCACCAATACATTCATTCACCATGTCATCCATCCCTTCCAAAGGTGGCGATACATACGTGCGTGCCTCGGCGCATACATACATACATACGTATGTACATATACAGATATGTGCATACGCGCACACAAACACACACGCACACACAGCACACACCTACCTCTCCATGCCCAGTGAACAAGCCCCAACGTCACCACGCCCTGGTCTGGAATGCAGGGCTACCCGCCCCAGGCCGTCGGATCAGCGACGGGAGAGCTGGGTTTTACGGGCTCACGCCGCTGGGGTGTGTGAGCGACCTCCTCGCCTCGTCGCACGGCTCAGGATCCTCATCCCCAATCACACGCCATCAACTAAGGCTCAATCAAAGCCCCCGCTTTTGCACAACCCCTGGCAAGTCGCACCGGATCGCCCACCCACACTCTACACTACGAGGTTGGGCTCCCTGGCACCCTGGTCACCAAATCTCTCCAGCGAGTCGGACGGACTGCGTCGGCTCCGTCTGCAATCTCTCCAATCTGCACGCTGCAGGCTCTGCACGCAGCATGATCCTGGACAGCCTGCGCCTGTTCCACGCCCTGTCGCTGTCAGCGCCTGCCACAGCCTGTCATGCCCCGTCAACAGAAGGCGCCTGTCCTCGTTTGACCAGTTCACAACGTCTTGACAGCGCGTGGGGCAGCTTCGACCACCACCGCCGCTGTGCACGCTGCACGCAGCACGCACCCACTCTCACCCACGCGGTGTGGAATCCGAGGGTCTGGTCGGCCTTCAGATCAAACCTCGCCAAACTCAGATCACGTTCGTGTGGTGGCCAATCCCGTGTCAAAACCCGCCCGCGGCGGTGGCAGGCCTCCCCCAGCCCAGTGGTTCCGCGCTGGAAAAGCTCCGCTCTGGCACGAGGAAAGGGAACCGGTGCCTTCACTGAGAATCGTCCCATTGTGGCCGCCCATGCCCATCGAGATTCCTTCAAGTGTCGGGTGATCAATCACCAACCGTTTTCAATAGTTTCGGCCCCTACTTCACCACCTGCATCAGTCTGATGAGTGAGATGCGCGAGAGATGCACCCGCACACCCAGTTTGCTGGAGACCGTCATCCCAGTGGTCCCGGCCCATGTCGCCCTGTGGAGCCCCTTCGCGGCCCCCTCCCTCGCTGTGCGGAACAAGCGCATTGTCGGAGATCAGGCACATCGGAGTCTGGGACGCCCAGAGCCATGTTGCTGCTTGTGCGGCCCGTACTTCTTTGCTGCCTGTGCCATGCACCGGCGAGTGCCTTGGTGCAGCCGAAATGGTGCTCTGCAATGCTTGTTACCGCCATTCGCACAGGGTCCCACCGAACACCTCATGGACAAGTGCAGAGGTCCCAGTCGTAACCACTCGGTCACTCGGTGCAAGGGGCAGCTGGAAAAGCAAAAGACGGCCCACCGTTCTCCATCACCAGGAGTAGTCCCCACCGCGCTTGTCGTCCGGCGCTGGTCCCCGTCAGCATGGCATGGGCAGCGGCTTGCATGTTGCAGGGGAATGGCGCTCGCACTGGGCGCTTCCCGGTCATCTCCCATCCCCATCCTCCCCACACTCACCGGAATTGCGCGCTTTCATTTGTCAAGCTGTCTCCACCACGGTATCTCTCCATACTCCGTGGGTCGATGTCGTTAGCAAAATCCGTTGCCTCTGCTCCGACCACAGCTTCACTCTCGGTGCACTGTCCCGCCGCTATGGGGAACAGAGGCTGGTATGTGAGAAGCCTATTTGCTGACGATCAGTAGAAACAAACACAATCCTTCGTACTTCGTGCCAAAACGTTACCCTGCGCAATCTTCGGGAGCTAAGGCTACTCACTGCACAACGTCCCGCCGGGTCACGTACAACAGAGGCAGTGACATTTGACAACACCCTCCGAGCTTCGTTGGTGTGCCGAACAACGTGCAAGGAGAGCTTGTATCGGGGCATCGGAGCACCTTGGATCCAGAGGTAAGGAAACATTCGTCCCATCTCCCTAGAAACCTGCCAGAAACATTCCAGTGCATTGCTACTGTTGCACCCACTTCTCTGCGCAAGACCCTCGATCGAAAGTCGACCGAAACGCCCCCCCCCCCAAAAAGCCCGACATTAGCGCAGTTCGGCTCGCGACAGTGTCAACTGTGCGCCCACCCCAAACGTCCACCCCCCCTCATTCCCCTTCACGTGCCCCCTTGCCCCGGCTATCCATTATCACAGCGCACTGTATCGCCTCGTCGAACGGGTGGTATTGGAACATTAGCTGCAGGCGGTGCCGCGACTAGCTGCAGCCCTGATGTTTTCCATTGTTTCCCGCCTTCCCACACTCGGCCAAGCAACCCTCCCGGCTGAGTGCTAAGGATACCCCCTCAGGACCCTAAAAGACGCCCCTCCCCATCTGCCCTTTGCCCTTTAACTCTATGGCCGTGGCCCGCCGTCCGTGTGCTACTACCTGGCTATTCTCTTTTCAATCACTTAGCAGCCCTCCAAGCCTGATCAGTCGACGTTCCAGGAACTGACAATCTGTCGGCTTCTCTACAGGGAACTGGCGAAAGCCCAATACGTACCTGAGTCCTTCGGATTAAGGCAGACCTCACTGTTTTTATTGCCTGAGTCGTTCTTCGAGGTTCGCGTTCAATCCGTCCCGCACCAATCCCCTTACTCCCCTCCTGGACATCCGTGGCCACATCCCAAGCGCGCTACATTACTCGTTGGTCTGGATACCCGCCCGATACCTGGCAAGTCCCCATTGTCTAAAAGCAAATAAAAATTGATTCCTCGCTTCCCATCCGGGCACACCAGACTCGATCCAGCGCAGTGCCCCCAACCAGGTTTCTGCCACAAACAATCACCTACAACAGAGCCTCCTCCGCTCAACGCCAGATCAAGTATAGGCAATCGGCACCACACTCAAAACAGCATCTCCACCATCTTGCCTTTTTAAGCTTTTTGGTGATACACTTCAAGACAATGGCCGACATCACCGATCAACACGACCAGACCTCACCCACCGAGCTCGAAGATCATGCCGGAAATGGCGCTTCTGAGACTCGCGGTGTCAAACGCCAACGCCAGTCTGCCGCCGATGATGATGATGACGACGACGAGAAGGGTGGTCGCGAGCGACGTAAGATCGAGATTAAGTTCATCGCTGACAAGTCGCGCCGGCACATCACCTTTTCGAAGCGCAAGGCCGGTATCATGAAGAAGGTAAGCACAACACGTCGAACGGGCGATTGACAAGAGCGGATTGGTGGTGCATGCATACTAGCTACGATGTTTCTGGCGATGGCTTCGTACTAATCCCAATTCGCGACACAGGCTTATGAGTTGTCCGTCCTCACTGGTACACAAGTGTTACTGCTCGTCGTGTCGGAGACAGGCCTCGTCTACACGTTCACAACGCCAAAGCTTCAGCCGCTCGTCACCAAGGCTGAGGGCAAGAACCTGATCCAGGTAAGTGCTGCACAGTGTTGCACGACCTCCTTGACCTGGCGCCGTGCTAATTTCATCTGCGCAGGCCTGTCTGAACGCGCCGGAGCCCAGTCAGGGCAACGAAAACGGGGTCGATGACTCCAACCAAGTCGACTCACCTGAAGAGCCGCCCAACCACATGCAGCAGCAACAAGGCCGTTCGATGCCCCAAAACCCTCACATGCCTCCCAGTTACATGCCCAACGTTGGACCCATGGATCCATCGCAGGCACTCGCATATCAGAACTACGTCCAGCGAGGAGGGCAATACGCGATTCCGCCTCAAACCGGCATGCCGCAGCATGCCCAGCATCAATCATAGTTGCCCGTGCATCGCCGTGACCGGTGCGGACCGACATTGCCTTGCCCGTTGATACGATACCCCCATGCGAACTGCCGAGACGTTGTCTACAGTGACGGATCGTGACGGTTGCGGCCTTCAGGTGTTACTCGGTTTTTCGGCCTGCGAATGCCGTCTTTTCCATATCCCATTGCTCAACTTCATCGGTGGTGTCTCTTTCTTTTTTCTACTTGGCCCTCGCCTCCTGCGGTGTAGGCCGTTTGTAATGTCTGGGCTCATCCTGAGCGCGCGTGTACGCACCGCAGCAGCCACCTCTATTCCTTTTCCCTTGCCCAGAAGCGCTCGAGCAATGTCTCGGACGGCTGTACACCCAGGCGTGCCTGTTGCACGACATCCAGGCATAGCGAATGAGACTGGAGCCGTTTGATCAAAGAACGGTTGTCGTGCGCTCTTCGCATCTGTGCGGAAAAAGTGAGGCATGGCTACAAAAACTTGTTTCGCCGGTATACCCTTACTTGACCACCACACTCGCGGAGCACCGTTTTGGTCGTAATCCACGAAACAGCGAATTCGAGCCAGGGACGAGTTCTCAACGCAGCTATGACCGTCAACGACGGATGGAAATGACGCATCCCACCGGTGGTTATGAAAGGGCAAGGAATATCTGCCAACACATGGATCAATTGAGGGATGTCTTAGACTGTCCCTGTTTTATCTCGTCTGTCGGACAAGGCGGCTAGCTCTGCTAGACGCGGCAGGCTTCTGTTCTTGGTTGGAGTTGATCAAGGACATCTGGGTTTTTCATGATTTCAGCGATGGAAAGAAGATGGGAGGAGAGATAAGAAAACAATGAGCTACTGTACGAATAGGCGGTTGGGGTTTCGTCCACTAGACACCTACATAACCAAAACATTAATTCTCTCGTTTCCCGTTGTGTACAGACATGGCGGGCGAGGACCCCTATTTATTTTAAGTATGACGGGTGAATAGTAACATGGCTGTCCAGTTCAGGCTTTTTGAGGCTGGCCGAAGCTGTCTGAAGCTCGATAAAGTTAGCATCGGGCCAAGTGACCGTTTCCGGGAATTGGAAATTTCTCCCCGCAGACGGCTACTTTCCTTCTATCGGAAAGAGGAACGAAGGAGAAGAAAAGCGAAAACTGAAATTTCATGCCAGTTTGGGGGAGGGAACTGGGATGCAGGAGGCTTGTTGTCGAAAGAAGTGGGAGGAGGGGAGGGATGGAGGGGGTTTCTCTGGTTCCCAAGAGGGTAACTAACACGGACGAACACTGCCACTTTACCAGATTGGATGTGAACCCCATTGAGCCATCCACACATCCGGGTCAGCCCTATTGATCCCCAGTGACCCGATAATATGAAACTGCGAAACTGGAATATAGGGCAACATTCCCATTTGGGAAGTGAGGGACGGCCGCTGTTGTGGACTCTTGATTCTTCGTTTTTCCTGTCCTTAGTCGTCGATGTTAGAAATCGAACCAAATTGATGTGTGGCTGTTAATGACCCTAGCCTTCTCTCGTGATGTTCTCTAGTTCCTGGAAACAGCGCTGCCATTTGCAGGCAAAAAGGAAGCCTGTGAGACCTGAGGATCCCCTCGTCGCGGCTCGTGTCTGCTGCGCAGCAGGATGCAGTAGTTAGTTTCTGTTTTTCTCTGTAAGTCCCTTCTTCTCTCTCTCTCTTTTTCTCTTTTTCTCTCTTTCTCTCTTTCTCTCTTTCTCGTGTCCCTATACATAGAAGCACGACAGGCCCACCCACCGCATCCGAGAAGCTCGACCGAAGGGCCGGTCTTGATTGATCATCCGGGCAGGTAGGTGCCAGGCTCCTTAGGCTGTTCTTGCTTCTCATGCGAGTTGGTACACCCAAGATTAGATTTTGGAATACTTATTCCAATATAATCTTGCGGCGCATGTCCTCAGATCGTTCGATCTTCTTGGTGATGACACCACCCGCCGGGCCTTTCCGAACTGGGGTCTCCTCTCGGGCATGAGACGGTCGTTCATGGAGAAGGTAACTGGTGCGGGTTTCAGCTGATTTCTGTCAAAATGCACACGCGGCTCGGTCGAAAACAGGACCGCGCTACGTAGATATTGTGTTACTTGCCTGTTTGCCCCCCTTGTGGACATGAGACCGGTGGTCCGAACACTAAAGGCACGATATTCTTAAACTGCTCGGTTGATTAGGTTTCCTTGAAGGCTGAGAACCGTAAGGTGCGCGGTAAATTATACGAGATTGTTGGCTTTGGACAGGGGATGTTGTGAGGGAATGGAAGCCTGACTCTCGTCCCGACGCCCAGTCTTCGCAGACCAGTAGACCACCGATTCTTTTGGAAACAAACGCCCTCGCCTCACCTCCTGGGCTAGGGAAAGTAATGCAGACTAGGTCAAAGTGACCAGGGAATGTGTACTTCGAAGGGAGCTAACATGCAAAAGCCCGAGACTGATGAGTCAATCAACTTCGTGAAACGTAGAAGAGACGACTGAGTGTAGAAAAATGTGCGATGTTTGTATTCAAAGTGGACATACTTCTAAGATCAGACCGAAACCCGGGGGGGAAGAGCTGAATGCAACCATTTTATAGGCAATACCTTGGCCCTCCTCCAACTGCCCAGCCCTAACTGCCTGCCACAGAAAACAAAAGTTATGCTGGGAGTGTGTGTATGTATCTTTAAAGTATCTTTCAGGCTTGCTCATGTATATCTTGTGGAAAAAGTCTGTGGCCCGCGAACAGGTAGATTGTCGAGTTGTTCTGTACCCAGCGGATCCCTACGGGACAGGACAGAGCTTAGACTTGACACAGTCCGCCATGGGCAAGAATGTGCCGCCGTTCCCTTCTTGTACCTTTTGGCTAATGACGCAGATGTCTCGTTCCCATTAGGCAGAACCGATTTGTAGTCGATCAATTCCTCCATGGTCTCGTGTTCTGAGAAGCGTGGTGTTAGGCTCGGAGTAGTTTCCGATCCTTGAGGTTGGCCAGGCGGCGCCCGGCTTTGACATTGAGGTCGACCCTGGGGGTGGCTTGAAAAAAAAAAAGAAGAAGAAGAAAAAGGTCACCGTTGGCGCCGGCGTTGCGCCTCCAGAAACTTGATTCCTAGCGTGTCAGGTCCGCGATACCTCGCCGGCTCAAGTGTTGGTGTGTTCTCAACGGTCAGTTACAGTTACAATCGTTCGTAGGACGCACTGTGAGCCTGTTGTCACATCGCCCTTGAAATAACGGCTGAAAACGGAAGTCATCGACGGTCCGTCAACGGCTTTGGCCATGGCTAAAACCCACACGATCTGGCACTGGCGAGATCAAACTCAGAAGCCTTCCCTCTTCTCTGGTTGCTGGACTTCATTGCGGTCCTGAAGAACACCGACCGGCTCGTCCTCCTGCCGCCACCACTTGAGCAGCTCCCCGAACGGACAGTCAGACCCCCCGCAATGCAGAGCCAGAGCCACTCGGCTATCAGACACCTTGCGCCGAAGTGACCATCGAGAGGCGCGCCAAGGCCTGGTCGGAACGACACGATGCAGGCGACCCAGGGGCATGTACTCATTATAGCCGAGATCTCATCCCAAGACGGTTTTGCCGCCTAGATAGCCGACGTGAGCGCGAGAAGTTGAGCCCTATTCAACGCCAAGATGTGTGCTCTTTGGATAAAGGCACCGGTACAGAAGCAGCACACCCTTTTGGTAGCCAAGTATAATTACTTGGACACATGAGCGTGTGGCCTGTCCGCTTACACTCCAATCAACCCTCGTGCGCTGGGAAACAAGCTGTTAGCAAGCATGGCTTTGGTTTCGGTCCCCATTCTTCACCGACTGCAGAGGAGACGGGGATTTATCACGGTAGGTGCTGAGCCTGCGGTAAATTCTCTCGAGTCCCGGGAAGTGTGGAGGGCGCAGCATGCTCAGCAGCAGTTTGCTCAAGACGAAAATCATTCGCATGGGTTGACAAGCGGGAAAAACCAAACGATGTTGCCGAGTGCTGATGGTTTGTAGTTACTGCGGGCATGGAATTGCACCGGCGCGGGACACGAGTTCCCCGATCGGCTTACATAAGCGGTTTCATTCAGCGAGACCACTGGAGCTGCAGCTGCAACTGCAGCAGCCGGGGTTCTAATAAGGGCGTGATCACACACACGGAGGGGGTAGAAATACTGTACGTTTAAGTAACCCTTATACCAAGCCGCTTGTAATTATAGTAAGAACTTTGCCGTAAAGTACTAACCGGGGTCTAAAGCCGTTACTACCTTCTAAATTAAGCCTGATTACGTAATTTATAGTATTCTTACTACTATAGCCAAAGTAGCGGGTTAAAAGCTTCTATATACTATAAGTTACTTAATTATAATATTACTAATAACTTACCCTTATTTATATAGTATTTTTATTACCTATAACCAACTAATATAAAGGTTAATAACCTTCTAAGCCAGCTAGATAAGAGTATTAATAAGGTTTTCTCTGCTTTAAGGCTATTATTAGTTACTAAAGATAAGAAGGAGGCCCCTAGCTCCTCTACTTGTATAATTATTATCAGCCAAGGTCCTTATTAGTTAGAAGTAAGGCTATTACTACTACTAATCTTACAGCTAGTATAACTGGTAGCTATAAAAAGAAAGGCTACCTTATCTACTAGGAGGGCTTCTTTAGCTAAGTAACTATAAGGTTAAAGTAGTATATCCTTATCCTCTCTACTAACTACCTACTTAGCTTCTAAGAAGTTTATAAAGGCCCAGACCAAGTAGTTTATAGAGATTCTAGTAATATATAAAGTAAAAAGGCTACTTAATCTAATAAATATAATATAGTAGAAACCTATATGGTAGAAGCTTGTAAATATACTTTATTTTAAATACCCTTATTATAGTTAAATAAAGTAGTATATTAGTAAGAAGTATAAAACCAAGTAGAGAAGGTATTAAAAGTTTCTTACCTTTTTATCTTTCTTTAATATCTTATATAATAAGAAAACTAGTATAGTAGAGAGCTCTAATAAGAACTTTAAAACTATTTACTTGTAATATAAGGATACCGGCTAGCTTAGGATAAAGAAGCTAGGTAACTATGTTACTTATAAGAAGGTCTACTGGTATAAAAAGGCTACTAGTAAGGAAATTAATCCTGTAATACTAAGGGAGGTATCTAAAGATAAGGATATTAGCTTTAATAAGGAGGATAGGTTTTAAAATATATAAATAAGAGAAAGTTATTAAATTTAAGTAAATTTAGGTAATTTAAATACTACCCTTAAAAATAGTAGTATATTAATACTTCCTATTATATTAGATATCCTAATAGTAGTAAGATAATAAGCCCGAGAGAATACTAATAACCTATTAGGTAATAGTCTGATAATTATTACTATATAGCTATTAAAGGTTATTAGGTTTAATATTATAATATTGGTATTAGAAGATTTATAAGCCTGTTATAAAAGAAAGAATAATTAGCTAAACCTATATAATAATAATATAGTTATTTCTTACCTAGAAAAGCTTACCGTAACCTTTATACTTACAGTACTGTAAAATAATATAAGTAAAGATATTAAAAATATAAGAATAAAATATTAGGCTTATAAAATATAAGGTGGTTAAGGAGAGAAAAAAAGAGTATTAGTATTAATAAGGAAAGCTAGAGGCAATAAGTAGTTAAGGGTAGGTAGTTAGGTAACTATAAGACCTCTTAAACCCTTAATATTTATACTTATATATTACTATAACTACAGGTTATATAAGAATAATAAAATAATTATTTAATAATTCTTGATTTTTTCTTTCTTCTTATATAAATTTTATCTATAAAACCCTTTATTATTATAAGATATACTGGAATATAGCAAGTTATTAGGCTATATAAGCTATAGTAGTAGGTCTCTATAAACCATAAAACACCCTAAAAGTTTATATACTTTAACTCTTTATATTACTCTAATAAATAAAGTTTCTTAAAATCTAACTTGATAAATATATTTAAAAGGGTTAAATTTATATATTTATATCTTTCCTAGTATTAAAAGCTCTTAATTTGGGTAAAAAATATTAAGTTTTAGTATATTAGCCTATAGGGTACCCTAAGGTTAAGCTTAAAGTATACTTAAATTACCTAACTATACTAATTATTAACTTCTAACCTTAAATTTAATGGTAACTTTAGCTTTAGCTACTTATAACTTAACTTTACGTTATTTTCTTTAATAATCCTTTTATATAAATATTATTATTATCTTTCTTAGCTTTTTTAATGTTATTTAACATACTATTAGCCTTGTATAATAGTGGTAGGTATATAAAATAGCCTAATTTAGAGTCTTATAGGCCTCCTCTAATAACTTCTTATCCTTTTCTCCTACTAACTAAATTATAAAGTTATAAAGTATTATATAGGTGTAAATAAACTTAATTTACTCCTTAAGGTTATACTTAAGTATAGAAATATAGATAATTTTTTATTTTCTCTTTAGGGTTTTAAATACCTACTTTATAATAATATAAAGCCGAGTATAATAAAGGTTATATAGCTTCTTTATATTCTTTAGCTTCTTTTTAGTATCTCTTTAATCCTAAAAATAATAATATACTAATAGAAATAATATTAAAATACCCTCTCCTAGCCTAAATCTAGTATTAATAAGATAAAATCTACTTAAAGAAATTATAAAGCTATTTTTAAGGGTTATTTTATATAAGATCTGGTTATTTATTAAGCCCTTAGTACCTATTATTATAAAGCTAAATAATTTATTACTTCTAACCGTGGTAAAGATATTTTATATAATTATACCCTTTTAATCCCTCTACTTTAGCTACTTTTTTAGGGGCAGATAAGCTATAATATATATACCGTTAATAGTACTAATATACCCGTTAAAGTATATATTTTTCTCTCAAAGTTTATACTACTTATTAAGCTACTTTAAGGGTTTTAGGTATATAACCTTCTTGTATAACTATCTAAAATACCCTAGATATTACCTTATAATCTTGCTAATAGTTACCTACTATAAAAGAAAATAATAGGTATAGTTTTATTAGGCCTTATTATATATATAAATCTAGAGAAATACTATTAATTAATATTTTAATAAGATCTAATAAGTAGTACTAAGCTTGGTATATTCTTCTAGCTATATAAAAAAGCTTTTAAAGATTACTTTTAGTATATAAAATATATTATAAAACTAAATCTTACTATCTTAAAGGAGGTAAGTAGTAAATTTATTAGTAATATATAGCCTAATATTATCCCTCTTACCGGTAAATATATTAAATAATAATTAAGTCTAGTATTTATAATATTTCTTAAGTTTTTTATAGTAAATTACTATATAAATAGCTATAAGAAAGTATACCTATTAGACTTTAAAGTTATCTATTATAGTAGCTGGTAATAATTTTATTTGCTTCTAAGCCTATACTTACCCCTAGACCCCCTACCATTAAGTGGGATAGGGGTAGCCTTTATACTATAAAATTGGGTAATATAGGTGGTAAAAAAGTAATAATCTTCTCCTAAAGAAGCTATAGTGATAAGGAGATTATAGCGGGGTAAAGAGTATATACCAAGGAGGGTGTAGCTATATGTAAGTAAAAAAAGTCCTCTTGGCGATAAGAACTACTACTAAAAGAGGAATAGTATACTCGCCAAGACGATATCCTTACCACTAAAGCCGCCGGTGTAAATACCATACCCACCCCCTCCGCGTACATGATCACGCCCTAAAGCTTGGTTTGTGGGTCTGGTACATGGGCAATGCGGGCAAGTGGGCCCCAGCATCAAGATGGGCTAGGTTGAGCACGTTTCTGCTCTTAGCCGCCGCATGAGTTGAGTCGCTGATACATGGCGGCCGACGAAGCACACTATCACAACCAACAAGCGACAAGCAATCGAGGACTGCACTAGTAGGCAAAGGAGCAGACGAGCTTCGACACGATCATGAATTGACTCGAGCCGAAATAGTCCCAACAACTGTTGATGAGCCATTTTTACAAGTTGCCATAAGATCATATGTCCTTTCCAACATTATCGGCACAACTAGCCAACATCGAAACGCCGCAATTGAGCCCTTATGTGTTGAGATGTTCCGAGCCGTCTTGTGTCAGTACCCTTTGTAGTGCCGAGTCGAGACTGTGATTCTCAAGCCGTTCTGTCGTCGAAAGCCATCATCTGGTGTGACAGCTGTCGTACTTGGCGTCTTGCATTGTACAATGTGACATGTTGTGTTTATGTGCCATCCCCTGTCCAGCAGCGGATTCGCTCAGTGCTCAGCCATGACCGCATAGCGCCCGGCAGCAAGGCTTCCGAGGAACGTGCCACCGAGGACAGAGAGGAAGTAGCCGAGATTCATGGTCATGACAGCCAACATGCTGAGATAAGGGTTAGCCACGAACACTGCCGCCTGAGGAGGCGAGGACGATGGAGACTTACAGCAGGTATCCCACACCGGCAATAACAGTATCAACGACGGCCCTGATGGGGTCGACGGAAAATCTCCAGGGGCGAGCGTGGCTGTGCTTCTTCTTGACAACCATGACCTCCTCCTCGACGCCGTTGGCGGAAAGCATCATGTTGTCCTTGAGGCTGTCGCGGGCGAGGTCGTCGGGCAGGGTGCGGCGGCCGTTGACCACGACGTAACGGCGGTTGAGCTCCTGGTCCAGCCAGCGGCTCTCCTGTATGGCCTTGAGTGCGAAGAGGGTGCGGAAGATGGCGGCCAGCATGATGAGGAAGATGCAGGTCGCAGCATAGGTGCCGGCGTTGGTTGGAGTCCACATCTCCGAGTACAGGGTAGTGGCGATGTCGTTGTGGAAGGCGACCATCATGGTGGCCATCATTGAGGACGAGCCGTTCATGTCCATACCCTCCATACCCTCCATACCTGCCATGCCCGCCATGGACGCTGCGGCTTCTGCCTCGTCGCCGTGTCGTGGGAAGATGGCCATGCTGACTGATTTGATTTGTTGTTCGACCGTGCGATGATGCTGGTGTTGGTGCTGGGTGATGCTGAATTATCGGATTTGACCGGCAGGTATTGTTGAATTAAGGGTGACTTCCAGAGTGCTGAAAGACAAGAAACGGACAAACGTTGATGATGAGGGGGGAAAGCTAATAAGTATGTGTATCTCGAGCGACGAGCATTTGTTCGTTTCAACGGGAGGAGCACCACTCTTGAAACCTGCGCAAGAACACGAATGAGCAGGTTTGGGAATTATCTGTCAGCGTGGAGAATGAGGGTGTTAGTGATGGACAAGGAACAAGCACCAAGTCGAAACGAGGGCCGTCGAGCCTTTTTTTTGCTCTTCCTGCTGCTGGTGCTTGGCCTGGGTGAGGCTCGATCGGGTGTTACTGGCAGGGGGGAAACTTGCTCACTGAGAAAGTCGAAGAGCACCTAGCTGGCTGGCTGGGCACTATACCCCATCATCGCAGCGCCGTAGCATTGTGTGGGGAAGGGGGACCGGACCACCTCAGTGCCCAGTTACTCAGTGTACTCCGTACTCTGTGCTAGCAGGCCTGGCTCTGTAGCCGGCTCGAGACCCCGGCGCGGGATATCAGAGGGTACGAGGCAACTTGCTCAAGCTAGCCCAGGATTTGGACCCCTTCCTGCCTGGGCCAGATCTCGGCCTGGTAGACGGTACATGGCCAGACCGCCTTGCACTACCACAGCTTGTCAGTTCGGTTCGGTTCCTTCCCTAGCGTTGCGGTTTCGTCTGAGCTCGCGCCGATCCTCACCTCTGTCGCAGTGGAATCCAAACATCGGTCCCCGTTCTACCCTTTTCTAGCAACAGCATTGACTCTGGCCACCCACCATTCGACAATCTTGAGATGCTTTATGCGAGCATGCGCCCCAAGCTTCATGATCAGCAGCGTCTGCCTGCCTCCCCTGCCCCGCCAAACCCTCCGCACGTTCCGGTGCAGATCCCACACAGCCAAGGACGCTCCCCCAGGCCTTGTCGTCCCAAATCTCTGCTCCGCCAGCTCCCGACCAGCCTCATCACACACACCACCAAGTCTTGACTCGAGCTTGGCCGCGTCGAACAACTCCGGCCGCGCTGCGATCCATCTTGGTTTCTTCTTGGGAGCCAATGCGGCGGCATCATCACCGCCAGGGACCAAAGCTCCTTGCTCCTGCATCTGTTGCCCAGGGCTCACCCCATGTGAGCAGAGACTCAGACTGTCACCGCTTGGTGACCACCGGTGACCAGCTGCGACGCATAACTGTTATTCTCAATCTGTCTGGCCTCGACGGCCTGGTCGCAGCTGGCTGGCCCGTCCTAAGTCGTCCCATCGCGACAACCATCGGATGCGAATCTAAACATAGCAGGAAAGCCTGGCTTTGTCAAATCACTCCCCTGTATACCTTAGGGTTTCTCTCGGCGTATCATGACGTTCTCAGCTCGTTGACTGGTCGAGTAGTTGGACGTCGCCTCCTGATTCTGCCTTACTGCGATACTGTCAACGTCACTGTCAACGTCACTGTCATCAACACACGACACTCACCTTTGTCCTGCGGTGGACCCAATTACGATAGAGACACTTTTCCAAAACCCCACTCCGGAACTCCGGAGTTCCGAGCCATTCGTGCTCGTTACTACAATTCTGTCGCCGTGTCTGGCACGTTCGTTCACCGAGGATCCAACTCCATGCCGTCCGTCATCGAGACAACAACGTATACGTGCAGAGTGAGAGCGTGCGCCGATTCGACAGCATCCGCGCTCACTGTGTTCCGCAGTTATGCAGAGTCGAGCACAAAGCTGTGCGTTTCCTTTACTTTCTCCTTTTCTTCGGCGCTTAACAAAAGCATCAAGATTCCCATATCGGCAGGAGCGGGTGTGAGCCCAGGAGCCAGCTACAGTGGAAGCCGTGGCTCACATCCACTTCATCTTAGGTTGAGCTTTCGTCTGAATTGCTGCTTCCAATTCTTTTTATTGCATACCCTCAGTCGCTGTGCGTCCATGCGCCCAGAATGGGGACCGTGGTTGTGAACCCCATGATTCTAATAAGGCACGACAAAGAAATCTACCTTTCTTAGGCTCTTGAACCATCACAAGTGTTTCCTACTCGAGGCAGGCCATGCGCTTATGTCTTGATTTCTGCCATAGCGCCAGTTTGAAACCTGCGCTCGCGGTATGCGTCTCTTTTGGCTGCCGCATTCGAGCAAGTTTCAAACATCACTTTCCAGCGTATTCGCGAGCTTGCTTGATCTGTAGGAATCACTATTGCGAACAGCCTCGCCAGCCAATAGCCTCGTCGTCGACTAGCATGGATTTGGTAGAAGAACTCTTGAGCTTGTGAGTAAACGACTGTCTACGCTTGGAGGGAACCATGCAATTGGCCGTCGTAGCTCAAACCAGCCATCCGAGGCCGAGGCACGAAGACTTCATGGCCACCTTCAGGATCACATTGGCCATGACCTCTCATCTCTTGTGTCTGCTACCCATGTTTAGACGTCCTTTGCGAGGTCTCATGTGGCTCGGGTACTGTATCCGTGAGTTCACGCTGCGGCCGGGTCTGCGGTAGTCGCCATAGACGAACAAATTCGTCTCACTTTGCTGTTGTACTCCGAGGCATTCCGGCTCGCATCTTTATGCTCGACCTCTTCCTGTTGCCCTCGTGCTAGGCGCGTACGCGGCAGAAATCTGTAGAAAGATCAGATGCAATCACACTCAAGAAATTGGCAAGTACGACAGGTTACACTGTTCAGATCTACAAAGATACCCAACGATCAGCATCTGGGCACGTAGGATTTGGCTCATCTTGATGCCACATTGTGCGCTGTACTTTAGAGAAGCTGATAAGAAAGATGATGAGAAAGTGTGATGGAGTAGCTGTGGCTTCAGGAAGCCATCAAGAATGAAAGTACTGCATGTTCTACACGGTGGACCCCGTGAGCATTCTTGTCGGGTCGTGAAATACATCTAGTTGATTGGGGTGAGGCATCGCGCAAGGTCCTGCATCAAGTGCGGTTGCCAAAGGATGTCCAAGTATCGCATGGGCTTCTCAAGGCACACACGTGTGTAAAGGTCATGTAGTCTGCGCGGTATTGCTGCAGCTCCCTGCCGCTGCTTACAGAAGCCATCCCTGTGCTATCGATGTGTTCATGACATGCCACTGATCTGAGTCTGTCCCCGCTAGATGAAATGTGCACCGGATATCGACGCAAACGGTGAAGCCAGACTGTACTTTGCAGGTAGTGCAGGGATCCAAGTCCTATGAGTCCTCACTGTGTCCGGCATCGGTCTGCAGCTTTCCAGAATATGAATGCCTAGGCTGGCACAATGCATTCCTGTCTCTCGCATCGCTACGCTGGCCGAGACAGGAACACCGATAAGACTGATACTCATCACGGCCTGGGGGCTCTTGGCAATTTTCAGGCAACGGGAGCTCCTGTGTTAATGTTCATGGAACGAGCATCATGATCTCCACACTTGCTTGCGCATCCCAAGCCTCTGCTGGGGGGACGAACATTGAAGGGAACAAAAGAGTATTGGTTGGGCGCAAAGGACAAAAAGACCCTCCGAAGAGTCAGAAAATACCTCCATCTTCTGCAGACCATCGCTGATATTTTACTGGTTGCCGACGGGGTTTGAACATGGGATCATCGGCGTACCAAGTCGAAACTCGACGCCTACCCAAATTGGCCACCTCGTCGGATGGTTCCGGGTGGGCTTCAGTGCTTGTATAGTTGCTAGCGGGCATGGGACCGAGGGGTCGTTACATGTCTGGCCTAAGGAAGATTAAGAAGCTGGTACGAGGTTGCTGTGAGTCCTGTCAGGTATACAATCATAAAATTATCTAGGTAGCTAGCTGCCTGGAGCTCCTGTCCAACAGGAGTCAGCCCAAGGGCCCCAGAAATGTCCTCCTATTGTTACCATCAGTTAGAGGGAAAGAACAGTCATGAGCTTGGCTATCTCTGCCTTAATACAAATGACTGCGCCCAACAAGTGGTAGAGGCGGACATTGCGAGTACAGCTTCAGCAAGCTTCAGCTCGACCTGTACATCACAAGAAAAGAAGATTTACTAGGCTTGGGATAAACATATGGCAGCAAATCCCACTATATTATTCCAGACATTCCAACTCGTTCAAACGTGACTATAGGTTTCACATATGTGCAAGAGTGGGCATTACTTTAGTAAGATGCGTATTTCACTCACAACCAGCGGCGAGCTCTGCCACATCACCTGAGGCGAAGAGAGAAGCAAGCATTAAGTAGTGGAAAAAGAAACGATATGCCGGGAGCAACTGCCTGAGGAAGATATGGCTCGGGCTATGACTGCATCGCTGGGTAGAAGCACGAAATTGGCCTGTGTACAAATGCCATTGCTCGTACCCAGACCTTGTAAAATCGCAAGTCTGCGACCTGGTTCTCATGAGCAGCAGTAGTTAATTAGTAGCGGAGTACCTATCAGGGGCGATCATCTCGTATGTTTGTGACCTGTCTTTCCGTTGTCAATGCTGCTTCAAAGCTGACTCTGTAAGTCTTCAACCAGAGCTACATATGTACCTAGATACACTTGCGCTCCAGACTGACGGACACCATTGCGGGTTTGAAATACACATGCTGCAAACAACCAATGGCACCCCGAGCATCACTGATACGCCGTCGAGCCTGAAAGGTGCGAAACTGCTATCACCCAACAACACTCCCCGTCCAGCAAGAACATGGGCCCCAATGAACCCCTCTCTGAGGAATCGTGGCCAGACTCAGAAGTTATTATTCACTGAGACCAACACACCGTCATGACTCGCAGATCGGGCCTGTAGTCCAATCGAAACACTTCGAATCACCACCAACGAGCCCTCTACTGCGCCGCGCTGCGAATTCCTGTCCCTCCACTTCTCCTCTAGTGGTAGTACGCCGCGAATAAACCCCGATAGACTGCCCGACATCCTTATACACTCATGAAGCGAGGACCAGCGCTGAGCCATGGGTGTGTAACCATGGTCCTTGCGTCAGTCAGTCATCGGCCGCCACCACATGTCCTATGGCCATGGAGTGAGCATCGGCAGGATCGTATCCTGGGCAACGGGAAGGCATCCAAGGAGTCGTGTGCTTTCGATTCGGGGCAGGTAGGGAAGAAGGAGAAGGGGTTGGGGCAGAGTGATGCCGGCGGCCTAGGCGTTGGAAACAGCTAGAGAAGCTCAGAAGACGGCCAATCCTGGGCCTAGGCACCTGGTCGACTTACATGAACACAGTCACAAGGCTGACCGCCCCGTGTCCACATGATCCTAGTATTCATCACCCTCTACCATATGCCTCTAGGCGCTTGATAGACTTGATCAAGGATAATGAAGCCTATAGTCCAGGCATTGATTATGCTAGAGCAAGATTATCACTATGTGGAGGGAGGACTGGGTGGTTGCAGGATGGACGAGTCAAGAGTGGACTCTTGTCTTGTATTTGGAGAGAAGCCTTCCTGGATCACTCACAAATAGTAAAGGCCTCACACTCACAGATAACGAGGTCAGTCCTAGACAACGGGTTTGGATGCGAATCCTCTAAAGTGCACTGGAATTGGGAGCTCGATACCATCACAGTAAAACCCACCTGGGCCAGGCGAGCTTCCCAGAAGGCATAGGGCCCAAACCAAAACACCTGCAACCCAAGACCAACATTGTAACAGTCCCGTCGCGAGACATGCAACGATCAGAACACAGCATCCAAGTTGCCAGAATCCCAGGTGGGAAGTTGCAGCATGGTGCCACAGGCCAGACAGCAGCATGCCTTACCTTAGTGTCCACCTGCCCACCCACGAGGGCCTCCGGAGTAGACCTGATAATACCCCCTAGCCAGCGCCATACCTGCGCTGCAACGCAGCGTGATACAAGATGAGTGAGGAACAAGGGGAGGAAATAGAGAAGGAAGAAGAGGCAAGCCCAGACATTCGGTGCAACAATGGCCTCGCTGCATCTGGACACCCAATTTCAGCACAAATTTACCCGAACTACTGCCGTACGACAGTAGTACTGGCGACAGTGCAGAAGAGGGTCAGCCAGGTAGCTAAGTAGCTGGGTGCCACTTGAGTAGCCAGCAACTCGAAACAAAGGCTTGGGCACGCTCAGGGGGGAGGGTTGATGGCAAGTGGAGCTCGTGGGGATAGGGAGTCAGCCACAGCTGTCGCCCCTCCCCCCCCCTTTCCCTGTGCCCTGGCGGAGCCCATCTTGCTTGCCTTCCATGCGTCGCAACACTTGGTGTGCCTTGCACGACATGCTAGCGCAGCGTGAGATTACCCTGGCCTGTCTTCCCAAGACCGATTGGGGAGGGGAATGATGCTCGCACAGCAGGAGCGACGCTCGACAAGGGGTTTCCTCTGGCTCCATGCTGGGTTGCACATCCCGCGGTGTGCCGTACGAAGAGGTGTGTTGCTAAGCAGATATGCAGCGCCGTCGTGGTGGACCCAGCTGACGCCCGCAGGGCATGAAACGCGCGTGTTTCCTGGTGTTCTGCGCCACGACTGAGCGTAGCATTGGTGTTTCCCACCCAGGCGTTGGCCCATGAAGGATTGGCGCTGCGCTGCAACAGCAATAAATCCCCGAACCACTTGATTCCCCTAGATGACAGGGACGAAGGCTGCCCATCATCTCCTGCTCCCGGGATCTTGCCCACTGGGATTGCTCCCCCTGCCCAGCGGGTGGACTTTCCGAGCACAGCCATTCTCTCGTGGCCACCGCCTTCCAAAGGGAGCCCGCGTCCCAGCTGCCAGTAGCCGTGAGCGTTGGGGCCACATATCAAGGTGCAAGGCCTGCCCTGGCCTGCAGACTACCACGGCTTGTGGAATGCAAATAGCTGGGGTTCGACGAAAGTGACAGCTATGGCTGGCTGCAGCAGGTCCGCCCATCAGCGGTGGCCACCCGGGCCGAGTCCTACGGGCCCGGTATGATTGCAGCTACAGAGACTGGAGCAGGCCGGAGTTGTCGTCGACCCGATCCGAAATGGCCGTCGAATGTCGGTCGGTCGTCGTTTTGACGAGCCACGCAGCTCTCTGACAGGGTGTCCTAGTCTCCACTGTTACCCCAGATTATGCGGTGGAGTGTCGTTGATACACACTCAAGCAGGGATGATGCTCCAATCGTACCCACCGTAGTCCCGGGGGAGGGGCTCAAGTTCGGAGTCTATTTCAACGACATCTTGTGGTACTGTACCCGCAGCGTGTGGCACGCAAGAACAGGTTGTCTCTCTCATTGTCTTTGCTGTGCATGTTTGCTGGAACTGACATCGGAAAGGGCAATATCCAGCAATATCCCCGACTGCAAGTCGGCGCGCAGCCCGAATTTTTTCCTGCCCGGGGGAGGATGAAGGTGGGTCAGGTTCGCCGGGTGCAGCCGGCCAAGCAGGACCCACGTCTGTGACACCTTGCCCAAGACAAGACGGCCAACAAGCCCGATCTGGACAATCGTGAGCAGCGAGCTCTCCTGATAAGACAATTCTGGGTTGGTAGGGAGGTTTACATCGAAACTGAGATGATCGAGTTAGTCAAGCCGGTCAGTGTCTCGAAAATAAATTGACAATACGGTGGCAAGCCTCCCAGGAGAGGGTACTGAGGCGGCAAAAAGTGACCGCTTGCTCGGTCCGAAAAGACTCGGTGTTGCACAAGGCAGAACAGCAAATTTCTGACCGCCAATGTTGACGGTCGAAGGCACGAAACCCATCGTTGTGTGCGCGGTTCAGATTCAGCCTCGAAGACGGGGGAGATGAGGGTGAGTGAGGTCGGGACAGAGTCGACGGGGAGATTTCCGGAACCTGGGACCCACGACGTCTTACTTGTGCGACATGGCTTGCCTCCAGATCCATAGTTACGGAATTTGACTGCTTTGAGCCCGAGAAGATTGGTGGAGAAACACCCTATTCGAGGCGAGCGCTAACTTCGTGATTTCTCCAAGGGTTGGCCCCAGGCGCGATGATCTCGGCTTCGTACTCTCGAGCGCAATCTCTGCGAAGGTTTATTGTCTTGGAGCTGGAAGAACAGGGCCGATGAGGTCGATGATGGTTGCTCGGATGAGGTGCAAAAACAGTGGATGCCGAGAGCAAGGTCAGCCGTGGGCCTGTGAAGGCCGCTTACCCCCTCCCCCCTTTTTCCCACTTTCACCGGTCAGTGATGGCTGGTCCTTGGGATCAGCTCTTTATACGTGGCTGCGTGCGGCGTACAGGAGGGTTCGGTCTGCTGAGTGGTCACGGGGGAGTGATGGCCCGTTTTGGTTGTTGTGCAGGCTGTGATCTTCAATGGAAGACCACGGGCTGTGGGGCCTAATGGTCGGTGTATCGTATTGACCAGTTGCAGTGGGCGTTGACGTCGATATTGACGGTCTGGCGTGAGTGACCGTGGGGGTGCCTTATCTAGACGGCTATATGACACCGGACCCGAGTTCTCCTTGGTCGCGAGCCATCGCAGGTGCATTGCCTGCAGCCAGACCATGTGTTGACGCGTAATGGAGGGGGAGGAGAGCATGTTGGGCCTCCAGGTCGGGGGGAGAGCTGCTCTCCTCACCCGCCCCTCCCCCCCGGGGGCCCTCCCCACGTAGGCAGAGACAACAGCTCCTGGGATCAACAACAACGAATCAGTCCAGTTTGCTTCGAGGATCAATTTCGTCCTACGCACCATAGCACCTCCCCACACAACCATCCGCTCGGGATCCTAAAGCCTCGTGGTCACCTTCTTTGTGTTTCCCACCGACCTGGCTCGCGAGAGGGTGGGAGGGGAGCAGTCGAGTGGGCGTCTCGCAGAGGGCCAGGCCAGTCAGGGAGAGGCTCGGTCGGGGGCAACCTTCATGACTTCCTGTGAGCTAAGACCCAGGAGGGAATGACGGGATGAGACGCTATCACTGTTCGGGACGCAGCTGGACTCGGAATCGGCTGTGGCGGAAGAGAGTGGGTAACGGCCCAAATTGCGCCCCTCTGGCACTCTGGGACTCTGGCATCTCTGCGGCTTGCCCTACTTGTCTCACTTGAGGCCGCTGCTTTGCTGAGGGAGTGGTGGGCACCCGCTGAAGAATGTGTCCCCCTCTACCTAGTCTGGCCCCAATCCATCGCCGCGGTAGGTCATTAGCTCAAAACCAGCTTGGCAGCAGATTGATCCTGCTGTGAGGCTGCCGCTTACTGCAGATGGGGACGGGGGCTGCAGGAAGGAGACCACTGACAAAGAGATAACATGGCGCAGCGACGGGCGACGCATTTCGTCCTGTGAAGCGACTCTCGAGGTTGGGCCTGATGATCATTGTCTTAGATACGACGTCACACTTGCACCTGCACCTACAGTTGACGTTGCTGTTTCTTTTGCTGTTTCTGTTGCTGTTGACCTCTCGAGCGCTGGAGGACGGAGGTCGCCCCCTGCCCTTTGATGAGCCACCGAGGTAGGTAATTCCTGAAGTAGAGCCAAACCTGGCGGGTGCTGCTCAAAATTGAGTTGAGCCAAGCCCATCACCTAACAAATTGCACCCGTCGCATAGGGGCTCTGCAATGTACAGGCCTCACCACAGCAGTGAGGCCAAAAGTAAAAGGATTTTGTCAAATTGTGACCCCCCTCATGATGAATCCCTATGATAAATGCCTTCAGTTAACACAAACTCCATTAAATCCCCAGGCCCAGCCTCCCTATCCATCCATGCCCAGTAGCAAAAACTAAATGCTGTATGATAAACAGCGTTGCCCATGTCCCAATTTCGTGCGCGCCCGACCTATCTCTCTTCCTTTCCTTTGCTCCTATAGCACAAAATAAAATTAAAAAAACACGGAAAGGTCTGCCTCTCTTGCCTGTTGGCTGTTTTTGTTTTTTTCCACTCGCTCTTTTTGTCCTGTTTCCGTGACCATTTACTGTCCTTTAGAACGCCTCGCCATGTTTTTGGCAAGCCTGCCACATGCCCAATGGAACAACCGGGAGCCCGGAACGCCTATCATAGCAGTTGTGGCTCCTTGACTGTTGACCCTGTTCAAGCGAAGCCATTAAACATCCGCGTGAGCCCGAAGAAGTGGTCGCAAGCGACTAAGAAGTGCCGTCGGGCGTATCGAGGTGCGCAATTCTCGCACGGCAAGAGATATGTGGCCAAAGTGGAGTCGATGATCACACCTGCAACACTTGCTGTTGTGCTAGGTGCCTCTTCCAGCTTCGATAAACCGTCTGTGGACCGCAGGGTGCTCATTGCTCGAGCTACCTCTTAGGGTCCCTTGGTGACAGGTCGCCGCTGTTGCCCTGGCTTTCCGTAGAAGATGGACTCCCATCTCTCTTGTCCTTCCCGTCTTTTCCACAGCACTTTACGAGCTTGTGTCTCTGTAAGCACACAATTGGTTAGTGAACGGAGTGCATCAGAATAAAGTACGCGTGTCTTGGCCTGAAAAGAGACCGGGCACTGAACCTGTCCCAGTACTTACCTTCAGAGCGTCTTTCCTAGAGAATGCCTTCTCACATCCGTCACATGGGAATGGTTTTACTGCCCAGTGTATCCTCTTGTGTCTCTTGAGGTCGTGATTTCTCGTAAACGCCGTCGGGCACTGGTCGCACTGATGCGGTTTGTCCGGCTGCCTTTGCTGGTGCGACTGGAACATCATACCGCCAAAATGGCCCCCGTACGCTGCCGCCGCCGCCGCTGGCGAATAGTGGGACACCAGGGCCATTGGTTGCCCCGGGTTGCCTAGGTTATGCATATACTGTTGTTGGTGCGCGGAGGAGTATGGAGACAGCCTTCCCGGGCCCGGGGCAGGTGGCGGTGGCCCCGGAGGACCTGAGGGCCCTGAGCTTCCCAGTGGCGAAATTGGCGCTGCCAGGCCTGGACGTGATGACGAAGGCATTGTTGACATAGGCAACATCGAGGAGATTCCTGGAACGTAAGGAGGTACCGTCCCTGACGGGCTGGGGAACGAAGATGAGCGACCAAGTGGTGGCGTAGGGCGTGGCGTGTAGCTTGTGGAATTCTGCCGAAATGGTGGTAATATCCCGTTGCTGTTGCCGTTGCTCGTGGCTTGGTCTATGGACAGATGTGACATGCTCGTTGCGGGGGAAGAGTGAAATGATGGTAGGGTGTCACCTGGTGTCGTCGCCGTGATCGGGGAGATGCTGTGTGCTGTCGTCGAGGGCATCGTGTTCATGTTCTGGAAGAAAAAGCCGCCCTGATTGAGCGCACCTGGAGTTCTGTTCCCATACTGCTGTGGTGACCGACCAGCCCAAGAGTCGTGGGTGCCCCACGTATAACCTGTTCCCCCAGCATGCGACTCCGGAGAGGAGCCGCCATGCATGTTCACTGGGGAGGTTTGCAGGGTCATAGCTGCCCCATCAGCTACTGATCGTCCTGGCCCGAAAAGTCAGTAAAGCCGGCCCAGGGTTTGCGGGAGGGATAACGAGACAGCGACGAACTATTGCTGGGGGTGCCATTGGAAACAAGAAGCGAGGAAGTTGTAACTGGGGCTGGGGGAGGTCTACTCGTACTGGGAATATCTGAAGCTGGATATTGGGACTGTGGAGGAAGACTTGGGAAAGGCGGCATCATCAACTGGCGGCTGTTCCCAGATTCTGGCGTCGGCCGGTGCCCATGGCCGTGACCCAGATGATCGGCATGGTTTTCCATCATTTCGATTGATGATGCAGAGCCGCTTTATGGCAGATGCCTTCGCGATGTAGAGCCCGCGTAACCGGACCTCGATGTACGTACAGATTGCGCGCAGGTGAGGAGATAATTTGTCGACTCTCAGGTAGAAGATGAGAGAATCGGTTGTCTGCTTAGTGATAGTGGTTCCTGGACACCTTCGGCCGGAAGTCGTGTCAAGGGGTCGGAGAGGTCCTGGTCTATCACTTCCGCCCTTTGGTTTCAACAGAACCAGGAAATTTGCCGTGTTCCAGTGTTCCAAAGGAGCGAGGGTGAGCCAGAGCTGCTGAAGTAGGAAGTGCTGACAGAGTTCCCGGCGAGTCGACAAGCAGAGACACTCCGGTGGTATGTGTGTCTGTGTAGAGTGGTTGAGCGAGGCTGCCGAAGAGACGATAAACGTATGTTGCGGGAGTTCTGAGTCCACGCCGCCTTTCTATACCATCTGTATTGAACAAAGATTATTCTTCAGTGGACAGAAGGCTGCTGGGTTGGGCTGGAAGGATCCGGGGAGCTTGGGGTGGGGACCAGGGAGGTCTTCTAATGGCGAGCTGTGTTGCACCGAGCTGCAGACCAGCTAGGTCAGGGCCAGATATTTTAGGCCCGGGGGGTATGGGTTTGTGCAATGTCTCGTCGAGTAGCCTCAGATGGGCTAAAATGAAATGTAACAGAACGGGCAACGCCTAGGTCGTCCGATGCCAAATATCAGCACGGTAGAACGAGGTGACTGGTCTCGGGTTGAGTTCCTGAGCTCTCAGCCTTGGATTGACAAGTGTCTTTCAACCCCGGGGCAGGACTGTGGTGGTTCCTGTCTTATGCTGAAGCCCCTCGCAAATGTCTCCCTTTTGCTAATGAGGCTAAGGCACGCCGTGCGGATATCTGGCCGAGCTGGTATGAACTGCGAGAAAAGACAGTACAAGTAGTGGCAGGGTACCCAAGACGGCGAATGAGGTGCCCGAGGCAATGGGAGCCCAGGGAATATTAGCGTAGGTGAGCGGTTCCGGGATTGGGATATGTTCTGTGGCGCCCGAAAGCTTTTGGTTGTGGGATGCTGGCCTTGCTCTGTGTTAATCGAATGAAATCCATGCAGGGGGGCTGCCAACTCTTTTGAGACCCCCTGGGTGATCCTCCTACACAATTGGCCCGCTGGAGGAGTACAAGGTGCAGAGAATACTCACAGTACGCGCACCCAGCCAGGCGAACCTCAGATACGCCAGCGTGAGGCGGGACTGACCAGTACTTCCGTCCCCGTTGCCTTGGTGCTCGCTTGGGCGAAGGTCTTCGAACGGGTAGGGCTCAAGGATGTTGCTCAGAAGACAAACACAGGAAAACTGAAAGTATGCGAAAGGTGAGAATACCGCAAGGCGGCCCTTGTAATCACCGAACTGTCGATTTCATGAAGTGCTGTTACATTCCTGGGCACATGAGGGTTCCTCTACTACGGAGAGTTGCCGCTGTCAGAATTAGAGCAGCAGGCACACAGCTGATATTTACAAGAGTGATGAGAGAAGGCAGTAAACTGGTTTGGACGGATGTCTGTGTGGACTACGCATTAGTGTAAGCGTCTCCAGTCTTGCAGAACCTCCGGGCTGTCTCATGATCTGCTTGTGGATGGGTGATTAACTGCAAGGGGAAGCACTGTCGCCTCAAGAAAATATAAGGAGGTTGCCCCTGGAGCTTGAGGGTAGCTTGAGGGTCAAGCCAGGTGACCCTTGGCCTGACAGGGATGGTGAGATAGACAGAGCGGCTGCCGAAGTGGATATGCAGATGCAGATGGCGGACATTCTTGGAAGCTGAGTTCTGAGAGTAGCAAGGGTAGATCACGCGGCTTAAACCAGGCCTCGGACAGGACGTCAAGCCCCTCCGAACCATGGGGCCTTGCATCGGGACACTGGTTTGACTCGTCGATGGCATGTGGGAAAAGGTTTCCGCGGTACGTAGCAATCCGCGCCAATTCCCAAGGCAAAGGAAACGGTCTAGCGAATCCCGCTTGCTAGCACGTTTGGGTCCAGAGCCTGGGCATTTGCGCTTGGATCCAGAAGGATGAGCACCCTGTGTTCAGCAGAAGGGTGTAGATCAAGGGGGGGCGGAGGTGAAAGGGCAGGGGGGAAGGCTGGTGGTTTACAAGTACATTGGCGAGTACGCTTGTCAGATGGGGCTAGCAGCATCGATAATCTCCCTAGTGACGTTGGTGTGCTGGCTGATCTCTGCATACAAGGCCGACCAGAGAGCAGAGGTAGCGGCAAGGTCCACGTACAAGGTCGCACTCCAGGATACCCAAGGACACACCGTACAGTAGGTAGACATGGCTTCCTACTCTGGTCATGGGCCAGCCCACATCGATATGTGAAATTCGCGCGAGACATACTGTGGTAGGAAGAGAACAAAAAGAAAGAGGTGACAAGAGTACTACGGTACTGGCCCGGCTGAGCGAACCAGGGACAGTTCCCCATGCCCAGAGGGGCTAGACCATGGCATGCCCTGTCCGTCTCTGCCACGCTCGACCCCTGTCACCGTCCTCGGAAAGGAATAGACACCGTAGCATTCGAGAGGCAGCCCCCATGTCTGCATGTCTGGTGTTCCTGTCCCTCATAGCTGCACCAGGTTTCCGGGATGAGCTTAAAGGGTCTGGGCTCGGGCTCGGGCTCACGCCACGCACCCACTCTATTGGGATGCTCGCGCTATCCGCAGTACATGTACGTACTTCCTTGCACCTGGTACACGCTGTACGCTACTACGCAGAGCTCGACGTGAACCCACACACCGCAAAATCCCTGTCCCAGAGACCTCCAGGAGCTCGAGAGAGCACAACCCGTCGCACGCGCCGCCGTGAGCTGAAAGGGGTCGTTGATGCTTGACTGACGCCTTTTCCAGGCACAGACGGGCTAACAACGTGGACAGCATTGCGCTTGGAGGCACTTGATACTTTCTACGTGTGCAGAGAAGAGCTCGACTTGGGCCTAATGCCAGAGACGCCAGCGTTGACGACCGTGCGGGCCCCTTGCCACGCCTGGTTCCCATCGCCGTTTTGTGGCACGCACTTTGCGGAACTCAATGCTGGTGTGTCAAAAGAGTTGAACATGAACCAGAAAGTGAAATAAGTCTGAGATACGCGAACAACAAAAGTGGTGGTCTGGATGATTCAGATAGTATACTTCCGCTGGCGATGTGATCGAAATGTGCAGACGTAGATGGTCTGTGAAAAGATGTCAAAAGTTCATGAAAAGCTTGTGTAACATTAGATTTCGTGATCAGAGACCAGCATTCCCATATTCGTCGATCTGCTGGCTTGGAAAATCGGGTGCTCTTCAGAAAGCCACTTCGAGGCGGTCTCGGATAACTCTGTTCGGGGGATGGGGGGGTTTTTGGCAGAAATGCATACCGACTGACAGCACTGACACGCCACGTCTGTAGCGAATCCAAAACGGAGCTTCCTAGGACTATGTCCGATCGCTTGTGCAGCATCATGGTAAGGCAAGGAATGAGTTGGGTCTGGTGACGCGATAACAAGCGCCCAGCCCCTTCTCAAAGTGTCTGGCTCAGTTGATGGGGACGGCAAGGACAGAACTCAATGATAACTGCAGTCTGTCTTTGGGACGAGGTTGATGGATGCGAGACTGGCTAGGCCTTAGAAAGGTTGGCTTACCGAGGCAAACACGTCGGTGCTCACGCGGTTTCCGCCGTGCCGGACGTAAGGCGACGTCAAGAGGAACAAAACGCGCCGGTACATAGGTGTCAAAGTTGGCAAGCTGCAACGCTGCGGCAGTGGCTTTGCCGGCACGACGCCCCAGCGATCCTCGGTCGAACGCCTCCCAGCCCGTTCCCGCTGCCAGGGCTCGAGCATCGAGAGTCAGGATCACCTGCCAAAAGTGTCCGATATGTTGACAGCCCGTGCCGGTGCGCGTCATTTCAGCACCACAGCTAGAGGACTCTGCACTTGTTGGTCATGTTTGCATTATTGGCGTAGCTCGCCTGTGGTCAATGCTGCATGACTGTCCTGTCATGGACGCTGTGCGACCTCGCGCGTTATGGCCCGGTCCCGCGTTTGCTCCGATTTACGTGACTTGTGTCTTTGGGGACACGGTGCGAATGTGTTTGCTGCGTTGGGAGTGCGGGCTGATGTCCGTTCCTTGTGTGACCGGCGACGGTCGGGACTGAACCAACCGTACACCTCATTTCAAAAAGAACAGGGCCAAGAAGTAGACCTGATAGCGCGTAGGCTTGTAGATGAGAAATGCGACTCGTAGAAGGGATGCAGCATCAAAGAGAGGAGCGTCCTCATGTGGAATGGTGCATCTGAAGTCGTCAGCTGAATGTTTAGTCTTTTTGATTGCAGGAGGGGAGCAAAGTTTCCAAGGTTGGGATGGAACTTGGGTATGGGCACCCATTCAGCTGGTGAGTTGGCCACAGGGGACAGCCTTGAAAAGTTGTAGCGCGGTGTCCCGCTTCTCGCTGCAGGCTGCAGCATTAATGATGAGCGACGGGGCCGTCTGGCCATGTGCAATGAACGAGCGAGCGAGCGAGCGACGGGCTACGGGTGATGGGGGTGATGATGAGCGACAAGCGATGGATCGAAGCTGGCCCCAAAGTGGGGGAGGGCAGCTGCGGAAGGGGGGTGTGCTTGTTCCAGGAGCGAGCCGTGCGCGCTCCGCTTTGTTCCAATTAATGAACAGACCGTTCCGCGGCGGAAAAGATGTGACGAGCAAGGTCCTGCGTCCTGCCTGCGCAATGCCATTCTGGTGTGAGTGTACTGTACGCTATAGTGTATGCCTGTGTACATGTGGGTGTGCGTGTTTGAGCATGAGCATGAGCCTGAGCCTGAGTGTGAGTGTGAGTGTGAGTGTGAGTGCGTGTGCGTGTGCGTGTTCGCAAGCGGTTGATAAAGGTCGCGCTCCCGCCCGGGGAGGTACGTGGAAAACATCCAAGTCCGCACGTCGTGTTCCGGGCCTGCCCTGTCAGGTAGGACCCTTGCCGCGGATCACACATGCTCCGTCAGACAAGAAAAGGGGGTCCAGAGCGAGTTGGGACGAAGCCAAGGGAAGACCATGAGGACGACGTCGTTGTACTGTTTGTGGGGAGTGTGGAGGTGTGTGTGTGGAGGGCTGCATGGATTGCAGTGTAGTGTACATGGCAGATCTCTGAAGGGCGGGACCACGAGAGGAAGCATTTCTTGGGAAAATTAGACAACATATTGCAGACGGGTGAGGCTGTCAAGCGGCTGTCAAACGTCAGACACATGCCAGAGCACTCGGTCAAGGCCTGAATCTCTCTCTTATCTCTCACCCTCCCCACAAGCACCCGCGCCCGGGCAGGCACGGCAAGCAAGGCAGGCAGGCAGGCAGGCAGGACGGCACAGGAATGGGGAGGTGGCCTCCTTCAAACCTCCCCCGAGTTCGATAGCAGGGGTTACTCCGGACACTTGGAGCAGAGGGGGGAAGGGTGGTGCGGATGAACTGGGGGGCAGGCACCAGGTCCTGCCCCTTCCCCACGACGCCGTGAAGCCACATTTCTCACCAAGGAGAAGCTGCCATTGTAATAATTCGGCCTGCTAAGACCCTGACAGGTGCGATTGCTGGTCTGTGACCATCACTGCTTCCTGCACCATGGGCTTGTGGCGCCTTCCCCGTCTGTAGGAATTGAGTTTCGGGAGATAGACAAGCCAACCCCCAGCCCAAACCCTGCCAGCATAGAACTCAATGCCTCGAAAACGTTGGAATGCAATGACGGCCAGGTGCGGGTGGCAGCAGCGGGTGCGGGTGCGGGCCAAGCGTAGGTGCAGGTGCAGCTGCCAGCCTGCCATGTTGGCTTGTACCTGGGTACAACTAACACCATTCGGGAAGGCATGAATACACAGCACAGGCACGATCCATGGATCGCAATCTCATACACTCCTCCTAGGTAACTACTCGTTTGGGTACATTTCTAATATCCATGATGCTATGGCTGATTACCAAGTAAGGGTGGGTATTTTCCTTTTTTCTTTCTTTCTTTATCGGTTTTTTTTTATTTGCTCCGAGCTCGTGGCCTAGATGGAATCATGGACATGTCAGTCAATCATCCATCCACTCTTCAACGAATCCATCATCGCTTCAGCCCTGAGCCTCGATGTCAGCGGCATTGGGGCCCAAGACACTTGTCTGTATCTGGTTAGATTTGGCGAGATGACTTTCTGGGTCTTCCTTTTTTTTTTTTTTCCCTTTTTTTTTTTCTCTTTCTTTGCCTCCTTCCCTCGGGCCTTGGTACGTCATGAGCCAACTAACAGTGGGCAGGCGAGCGGTAGGTCCACATCCAACATCCTGCTCCCACGCTGTACTGTACAATACGTGTGCACGCACGCAGCACAGCGCTGAGTACTACCGGCTATTATCGGGCTGGTTCCCAATTTTAGCAGCGTGCAGATCCCACCCAGGCTATGACAGAGCACATAACAGGGGATCACACCCGCGGTGTCGAGTCTGGACTCTTGACGCATAACCGACAGGGGTAGAGAGGAACGATCTGCCTAGGTATCGAGCCCGGCCCAGTCCAGCCCTGCCTGTGCCTGTGCTCCGCTCCGCTCCTCATTTCCCCCCGACGACAAGAGGCGCCGCGACAGCCGATCGTCAACGCTCACACCTACAGTAACCCCAGGCTCGGGCTCGGGCTCAGATTTGAGGCTTCGGGGCCCCGTTCAGCTTCTGACCAAGCGAGTCAATGCGGGCAGGCAAGCCCTACGTTACCGTGCTGTACCGCAAACCGTAACCCATTCATTCTCACCTGCAGTGTGGCACCGGATGCTTATCCCTGTTTAGGTTTGCGCCACAAGCCCAGCAGATTCCGACAGTCTGGGTGCCTCGAGAGATGAACCACGCCAGCGGCATCATCAGCGATAGCCTGTCCTTCTCGTGCCACACCCGCTGGGTCGGGGGTCATGCTGGGACGCGGACCCGGCCCTCGCTTCGTGCCCGGGTGCGGATTTGCGAGGCCGGTAGAGAGCTGAACGGGCGACACAGCACCATCGTCAAGTGGCACCTCAGCCTGCATTGCACATACAGTACTTAGCTACCCAACCCTGGCGCGCTGCCACCCACCCACCCGCCTGCCCAGGTAAGACAACAGCGGATCAATTCGAAGCCAGTCTCCGAGATTGGGTCTTGCTCGATTGGGAAACAGTCGCGCTCGGGTCATGTTACGTCTCGAGTGGCCCCTCCGGCGAGGTACCAAGGTGTCGGTGGCCACTGCGCTTGTCTTTTGCAATGACAGGCTACCCCGGTCTAACCTCCCCGCGGCGACAACCGAAGCCTTCCCCACGGATTCTTGCCCAGATGCAAGTGTCGGTTCTGCTCCTCCTCATCCTCCTCCCCTTGCTGGCTGGCTGGCTGGCTTGCTAGCTGGCATTTAATCCTTGAACCTCGTGGTAGATGCACAGGCTGCAGAAGTGGCGCCAATTACGACGAGCTGCAGGCAAATGCTGCAGTCGGTGTAGAGCACCGTCGCAGTATTGCTGCACGATTCTCCAAAGCAGAAAGGTTCGTCGATCTGATCTGTGCGGAAGCCACTTGTGTCCCGACCCTTCTGCTGTGCATATGTTCCTGCCCCGGATCTGTCAAACTTCCGGCCACGGAGGCTATCGAGATTTGGGCCAAAGACCGGATGACATATGGTCCTCGTTTGGGCTAGGAGAGCGTCCTACCAAGCATCGAATCGACCACGGCGCAGGTCGAGGGAGAAAGACTTGACACTTAATCTGGCGGTAGGCGTCCGTCTAAACCTCCAGCTGTTTGAGGGACACAAGCACGTCTGCTCGAGCCTGCGAGTGTGACGGTCCCCATTTTGGTTAGCTCAAACGTCCTGCTGCAAGCTCTCGGGTTGCGATCTCCTCCAGCTGGCACCTCGAGGAAATCGGCCATCACCTGCCCCTCTCTTCACTGTCTAGTGCAAAACACCACTGTGAAATGGTAAGAACCATGCACACGCTAGATCCAAATGACGACTTAATCTAGTGTGTGCGAGATTCCGTGTCTTTCATGCAATAGAGACGGGATGGCGGTCAGTGGCCCACCCCATCAGTCGGTCTGTCGTCGCCAAGCCTCACAATGTGAATAGGTGCAGCTTAGCTGCAGAAATACAGGACCCTGGAAACCCTTGCCAGCTGCGTGGGACGATTGCCCAAGAGGCGCCTTCGTGGAGGCTCGGGCCCAGATCTTTGGGAACCGCAGTCGACATTGCCACCTCGAACCACACCTGACTGCCGAGTTGGTGCAGAAGACGCACTTCAAGACACCACCAGCGAGCAACTGCGTGGCGTGTTTAGTGCAACGGGGGCTGGAGGAAACAGAATTCATGACAAAGCACGAGCAATTCGTTCGGAAAACGGCAACGGCCACTGTATACAGACCTATTGATCTAGCCACCCGCGTTCAATTCGGCCATGAGCATTCCCTCAGTGACGCCCGCTGGCCGTTGGTGAGGTCAGTCAGCCATTTCACTGTCTCACCAGGGAAATTCGACTCCATCACACATCACATTTGAAGAATCGGATGCGAGCTTCTACGGTTGTCCTCCAGAATCTACTTCCCTCTGGCACGAAGGTCAAATCCAGGAGGCTTCTCGTCGGTCGAAACCAGACGACAGGCACATTGTCATCATTTGCTATGACAAGTTACGGCGTAGTATTCGTTGGTGGGCGGTCCGAACAAATGTGTCGAGCATGGCAAGAGCATTGATGAGGCCCTGGCGCCGTAGTAACTCGGCTAATAACTGTCGGCTCTCTTCACCCCGAGTATGCCTCAACGATCGTGGCCGGGGCTCCATGACATATCTCCTTCTACCGCGCGGCTGCAGGCTAGTACTGCAGGCTTTAGCGAGCAGGATCAATGTGCAGAACGCGGGCTGCCCACCGCCATCCTTCGATGTTCAACAACCCCAATTGGACAATACACGTGCTTCTTCGATGATTGCAGCAGCCGAAACACACAACAAGGCCAAAGTTGGTTGCCTTTCGCGCACTCTTGGGGTTGTCAAGCTTGGCGCTATCATCAAGGAGAGCCACACGACGCCGATCACATTCAACGAGGCTAGTGGGAGGCGTTGTCGCTACGATGCCCTCCCTCCCGCGAAGCCAACCACGAGATCCAGCGATTCGGGTCTGGAGATCCCTGTGCCGATCTCTTACCCTGCTCCAGACCTACATCGCCTATCCGCACGATGTCCCATCAATTTTCATTTTCCTTTTTTGTTCTCCCCTCAAAATTGGGAAAGGATACGATGGCCGGTACTCGCCATTGTCCTTGATGTCATTTGCGACTCTCGTGGGTGAGTTACACAACCTATTCTTAGGTCAATGCGGACTCAAGCCAATGTGATACACGGTAGTGTAGTCGATAGACAACTAGAGGGCCCTGATTGCCTTTTGTGACAAGGCTGTCAGCGCCTGGTCGTCGCCGAAAGCCGCTGGTGGGCCATATCTCGGGGCTGGTTGAGACATTTTTTCCTCGATACCCAAAGGCAGCTTCAAATATTCCGGCAGCCAGGGATCTTGTGTATCCCCAGCTGCTGGGCTTTAGTCAAGTTTGCTCTCGCGCTACATACACTTGTTGTCTCAGGTGCTCGGTATGCGAGATATTCCCTCTGGCCAGATACGAGCGATCCTGTTTGACAAGCCTAGATCGAAACACCATTCTTAATGAAATGGAGAATTGAGGCTGCCGTGCTAGGAATTAGGCACCAGTAATACAATGCATTGCTGAAGCTCGCTGGAAGGGACTTGGGTCCCCGGAGAGATGAAGGAATGTGCAAGTGTTCAGCCCTTTTGCTTCTCGGTGAGAGGTCATGCGGAATTTCACCGCCCCCCTGTTGCCGATGTCTCTCGTTTTCAGCTTGTGCGCGGGCAAATGGTCTTCAGGGGGAAAGAGCTCCACATGTCATTGGATCCAGCTGAGATCCCACATTCCAGAAGATACAGCGGTCGCACGCCTCTATTGATAGCTCTGACTGGATTGCAGGCAAACTCATCAAACTCCAACAGGCCAGGCACAAATTTCTGCCCAAAGCCTTCACTTGGGCGTTGCGAATGGAATGTCTGGACATCGGGAATGTATGACCTCTCATATCAAACAATCTCGTACTTTCAATTACGGTCGACAGGGAAGAACACGCCGAGCCCATGCGTGGCAAACAACCCCCACGCCCCTGATGTGATGCGTTTTCAAAGATCGTCAACCTCATCGCCGCCCAACCCGCCAACAATTCCTCAGGGCTAGCATCCATTCCGATCAAAATACTAGACATCCATGTTGTCGCCAAGAACCAGCAGATGCGTTCCGGCTATGCCAGAAGGTCTGGATGGAACTCGCCATGGGTTGCTCCATATTAAGTAGCCTCATCTGCATGTCGTCTGTGTGTGAGGAAAAAGATACAGGTCGCCGATTGGAATGTATCAATTGATGGCCCTTTTCGAAGTCCCCGGTTCGTTGCAGTCAGTCGGTAGAAGAACACCCTCGAGCTGAGGTCGGTCGTAAGTCAAAGTAGGGGATCCAGACCTCCCACCAAGCTCCACGGTATCCTGATGATGACCGGCAGCAAGCCTCCCGTTGCAGATCTATCACTTGTAGGATGTCAGCTGGTGGTCCCATGATGATTAATGAAAAGCTACCCCCAACTTTTCTCGGGGCGGCCACCCCACGCTCCGTGAACTCGCAGCGCTCTCCGCCCAACCGGTCAACTGGTCTGGTCGCCTTCTTCTCATCGCGGCGCCTCTTGGCACGATCAGGGTCCGCTTCCAGCGCATTACCAGGTTTTCCTTCGCCTCCACACCCTCAAGCTCGTTATACGACAGGGCTGGGCCTGGAACCACGCCGTGGAGGCAGTTCTGGGGCTTGAAAATTGTCCGAGCAGGCTCGGAAGATCCCATATGCGGACCGCAGAGAACTCCGGGCTCACCTCAACGTACTCCTCGGCGTGCTCGCTAGGCAGGTGGGTTGGGTATTGCTGCAGACTTCTCCCTAAGTACCACCCTTGGGCCTCTAAGTGGGCTTTCCATGGGCAGTAATAACTATTCGGTATTGATATAGGTTATCGATGAGACCGGAGACGGTGATCTAGGCAGCCACTCAGTGCGTTGTCAAGGAGGGTGCAGAGAGATGATACTCCGCGGCTGGGCTTCGTAGAGAAGGTGGACTACCTGTGTCTCAGACTTCGCGCAGATGCACGGCGTGGACTTCTCACCACCACGGGCATATGCCGGGACTGGACACATGGATCAGGGACGGCGCACACATCTTGGACAGAGCAGATTCTGGTCGGCATGGAGAGCCTTTGTCACCTCCTCCGGTGTTCTAGACCTGTGTTTACGCGGCAATACATCTAGCACAAAAGTTCTCGAGCGTTCTCCTGGCTTTTTTATGTTGATGGCCGTCGTGCGAAGACGACCGGGCAGTCCGGAATCTACGCACACGACAATACCTAACATTTTCCGTAATCTCAAGTCAAAAAGAGATAGCACTCATCCAAAGAAACGCTCCAATGCCAGAACGTGACCCGAAGAGGGCGAAACGAGACTTTCCGATATGGCAATCGAGCTTAAGAGTCGACAGGGCTTCTCTGCCACTTGCCCTGGCCCTTCTCCGGGCTGGCGACCCACGGCTCAATCCAGTGAGCTCACGTAAGATCCATGTCCGCTGTGTCGATAGCCAACTAGTATGTATATATCTGAAAGATTTCAAACTTGAAGGGCATGAGAAAAGAGAAACATGGGTATTTTGAGAGACGAAAACGTGATTTCTTTGCGCAGCATGGTGTCAAGCAGTCATGGGGCAGCCACCAGCAGACACTTGCTTGAAGTTGACTGCGTCATCTTTGTCTGAAGCTGGCCAAGGGGGCCTTCCTCACAGGGACCAAGACCGTCCCAGTTTGGCTCTGGGATGGGTTCTTTGTTGTGCTTGACTATTTACAAAGATTGGTCCTTTTGTCTCCACATCAGGTTCCCATCAAGGCCTTCGGGCGTGCCTCTCCACTAAGACGGTGTTTGTTGTCTGCTTCTACATACGGCTTGGATCGGTATAGGTGGTCTCGATAATCCTAGGGATGACTGCAGCTCGGTGCCAAATTCATCTTGCTGCCAGTACTTGTCAGCAGCACATCAGTCACTCGGTCTCTCATCTCGCTGCCAGACGAGCGGGTTAGACTTCCCCTACTTGCATACAAAAGCTGACCGGCCTTGCGACACGCTTGAGACGACAGAAGTCAGTAGTGTTGTTGCGATGAGACGAGCATGGCTACGTTTTCTTCTGACAGTACCTCGGGGCGGATTCGTAGATAATATTGATGGCTCAAAGTGAGATTCATCGTACAATAGGAAGGTTTCTAATGATCCGTGGTCTCGTCTCTGGCTGCTACCTGTCACATCAATACGTCGACTGCAGTGAGCGGAACGACCATGTCTGCCTCTGGATAACCCCAACTCAAACCTCGTGCCAAGAAATAAGCTAAATGTACTCTCGCCGGTGGTGGCTAGAGAATTTCAGGATTGTGTCAGGAGAAGACGCCGATGCTGCTGATGGCATCCCCCCCCCCCAAGCTGGTAGGAGATCATTGTCCCCTCTTCCACTTCCAGGACAACACATGCGATATCCCGCAAAGATGAACGTCTACGTTACATTTTCCGAGACTGGCGGGTGAACAGATGTGTTCATTCGAGGTTCGCATGTCCTTCTGTGCCTCACACTGCCTCCGTCAAGAATGGTGGAGCAATCACTTCGGAGCGACAGAAGGAAGCACCAGAGCCAAGTTGATTACATACGATGGGCTCGGACAACACAGTTGTATGCCCACTGCGCTAAAATAGTTAGAAGACGGTCAAAGGTCCCTTTTGACGGACTCTTTGGCATTGAGTCCAGGAATCACTATCACGGAACATCCCTCACAACTGCTCGCATCTGCCGTGGATGTGGATGATCGGAACACGTGGGCGGCATATCTTGAATCTGGATCATCAATTTCTTCTAAGAGACAACGGTTGCCATAAGGACATCAGTGCGTTTGGCACCATCGCGTGCATCCCGTAGGACCACAGCAAGCAGTCACATATTGGGCAGGCATCTAGGCGCGTAGAAGCCAGAACCTCAAACAAGTAGGGCCAACATCAATGCGGCAGTAACAAGTAGATCAATAGGTTCCCAATATTGTCGATTCTCAATTCGTACATGCTTCGTAAACACATTTTTGCCCGATGGATTCAAGCAGGCAGGCCTTTGGCTTGCACACCCGTCCACTAGATTACAACTTTGATGCTGGCGCAGCGTTTCCAACAGTGGTGATCTCGTTGTATAACAACCTATGGATCGTGTGTCAGTGTAAGCACTCACCAAAAACGCCCAAGCCCAAGAAGAGAAGAAAGGAAATTGTCGCGTTGAAGCTTGGGGCTTGTTGGAGAGGAAGGGTAGAGGCGGGGATCAACTCACGATGTCAAGAAATCAGCATAGTCTTCGCCTGTAACCTGCCCTGAGAAGTACTGGGCGGCCAAATGGAACTTGTTGCCCTGGCCGGCCTTCTTGGCCAGCTCGTCGGACTGCTCCTTGAGAAGTTTGAGCGCGTAAGCTTTGTCGACGCGCTTGCCCTCCGAGGTCGTCACGCCGTGGCGGACCCATTGCCAGAGCTGACTGCGGGAGACTTCGGCGGTGGCGGCGTCCTCCCTGTATTTTACCTCACTCTTAGCCAACCAATTACTCGAAGAGAAAAACACTCGGAGAGCAAGTATGTCCTCATATGTGGTTGGAGAGGGTGGAAGAAGACTTACATCAGGTAGTTGATAGGCACACAACCCACACCCCTGACCCAGGCCTCCATGTAGCCGAGGCCGATGTTCAGGTTCTTGCGGATGCCCTCTTCGGTGATCTTGCCGGGGACGTTCATGTTGAGCAGGTCATTCTGGCCAATCTTGACGTCCTCGCGGCGGTTGAAGAGCTGGTTTGGCGTCGGCATGTGCTTGTTGAAGATCTCGACGGCGATCGACGCCAGAGCCGGGTGGGCAACCCAAGTTCTGTAATTGGTCAATTACTCCTCGTTCTCCAGCATATCGGCATAATCTCCTGTGTCAAGATTCAAGAGGCAAAAAGCGTAGGCCAGCGAACGTACCCGTCATGCCCGGCGCGCACCTCCCTCAGCTTGTCGGCCCTCACGCCCTCCATCGCCTTATCGTTGGCTTCCTTATCGTCCTTGATAGGGATCTGGGCAGCCATGCCGCCCATGGCGTGCACGCCGCGCTTGTGGCAGGTCTGGATGAGCAGCTTGACGTAGGCGTCCATGAAGGGGACGGTCATGGTCACGGCGCTGCGGTCAGGCAACACGAAATTGCTGTTCTGTCTGAACTTCTTGATGACGCTAAAGATATAGTCCCAGCGGCCGCAGTTCAGGCCCGAGGAGTGGTCGCGCAGCTCGTAGATGATCTCGTCCATCTCGAACGCGGCGAGGATGGTCTCGATGAGCACGGTGCCACGGATGGTGCCGCGGGGCATGCCGATGTAGTCCTGCGCGAGGTTGAAGACGTCGTTCCAGAGGCGGGCCTCGAGGTGCGACTCCATCTTGGGCAGGTAGAAGTAGGGGCCGTGGCCGCGCTTGACGGACTCGAAGGCATTGTGGTAGAAATACAGGCCAAAGTCGAACAGGGAGCCGGATATGGGCTCGCCGTCCACCGTGACGTGCTTCTCCTCTAGGTGCCACCCTCTGGGCCGCACGATGAGCGTTGGCAATGTGCGGTCGGTGCGGAGCTTGTACTCCTTCTGGCCCTGCTTGAAGTCGACCTGGCGCCTGTTGGCGTCGTACAGGTTCACCTGACCGTTGATCATGTTGTCCCATGTGGGAGCGCTTGAGTCTGTCGTCATATCTTGTCAGTCCCAGACTCGGTGCCTCGGTATCGCTGCCACATGCCGCGCAGTCCAGCACTGACAGAGCGCATGCCCGGGAAGGATTTACTCGCCTTCGAAATCAGCCATGTACGTCCAAACGTCCGAGTTCAACGCATTCACCACCATCTTCCTGTCCGTGGGTCCGGTGATCTCTACACGCCTGTCCACCAGCCCGGGTGCGGGCGGTGCCCCCCTCCAGGTCTCATTGTCGCGGATGTGCTTGGTTTCCGGCAAGAAGTCGGGCAGATTGCCCTTGTCCAGCTCCGCCTGGCGAATCTTGCGGCGCTCCAGGAGCTGCTTGCGCGTGTTGTTGAAGGAGCGGTGCAGCAGTGCTAGGAAAGCCAGTGCTGGGGGCGTCAGGATCTTCTTTTGCTCGTCGCTGACGGCGCCAAGGATGTTGACCCCTTGCAGAATGGTGTCGGTTGAGGCCATGGCTGCTTGGGAGGTGTATTATGTGTTGTGTGCAGTTTGAAGCTAATAGGTCCAGCCGTTGCAGAGGTGTCGATTGGGTCTGGGCGTGACTACCTACGCAATTGTCCAGGCACTGGCTCTGGGAGGCGGGCAGGAAGCTTATAACTGCTGCTATGATGTTACAGCAGAGGGGCAGGTACGAAGGTATCAATGATGACGGAGGAGACTGAGGAGGATATAAACTTGGTTCGGCAGTAATAACTGGCAAGGCAGGGCGCGGGAGGCGAGACGATTGTCCGACAGGGGCAGGTTGGGTGATAGCCTGGTGTGCTTCTTCTCGTCCTAGAAGTCTAGATCGGGGAGCAAACTCGGAGAACCGGTGCTCGATCCCAGAGCAGACCCGAGAAGGGGCTATGTACGGGTATGGTTGGCCGTCGGTACGTCTCGGGTGAGAGGGAGTTTCGTGCCTGGGTACTTCCCCAGATAGCCGGCGACTGATGCGATGATGCGCTTGTGATAATGTGGGGGAGGGGGAATGGAAGGCCAAGTGCTTGCAGGGCTAGGGTGGCACTGCAAGGTCAGAAAGGTTCACACCTCAAGACTCGACAGCTTGGATTGGCATGTGAGGGGGCAGCCCTGAGGGGGGGCCGTGTCGTCATAATAAGTAGTTAGCATTCATGTCCATTCATGTCTATCTTGTCCCAATTTGTCACGATGCGAGATGGAGTGACATTCCAGCACGGCAGTCGACCAAGCACCCCTCTCTTGTTGAGCCTCTTGGCTTCCGTGATTCGGGCTACACCATTCTCATGCATTCTCATGACCGGTGATAGTGACAGACGGCCATTTTGGTGTTGAGGGCCACGGCCCAGGGCGTACGGATACGCACACGTCCTGCATGTGTTAGCCGTTAGTCAAACTACGATCCACATCCCCAGATTCTCGTGCCGGTGTCGTATCTGCTCCCGTTACCACCGCCTGGGCTCTCTGCTGGGCCACCGGGTCAGCAGGTGTGCAGCCGAGCCCAGGAGGCAATCCGACCAACAGGCACATGGGAAACTATGAGATGCAGTGCCCCAACGCTCGGGCAAGTCCCGACTTCCATACTGCCGAAGCCGGTGGCCGCCACGAGTCGAGCCGAGGTCGACTTTCTGGGCCGACATTCTCCGATACTCCCGCTTACCATCGCCACAGCCTGTGCATGGAATTGCATAACATCTTGTTCTTACTGCCCACAACACGGATGACTCGGTTTAATGATTATAAAATCATATTTCTACCAATTCTACCTATCGTCGGCTCCAAACAGTAAGCAGACGGAATCCCCGCTCTCCCAAGCTGAGGAAGAGCATCGGCCAAAGAAACCGCGCAAAACTGCTGTGCACGTTACTTTCCAAAGCAACCATCTCAGGGTGTCGGATCTGTCTCTTTTTCCCGCCTTCCCTTTTTGCAATTATGAAGACAGCTTAGACAACCAAGGCTCAAGTCTCGTTCCCGCCTCAAATTGATCACACTGCCTATCTGCCCCTCGCCCGAAAATACTGTAATGCCAAGCTCGCGTTGCTTAAGCAACAATGCGGCCTGGCCATCCAAGTCAACAGTTTCCAACCAGCATGGAGCCTAATCCACAGCATCTTCTTCCGTCAAGTAACCTCAGCCGCCTCCCATCCGGTCTGTTCGTAACATTCTGACACATGTTTACCACTGGGTTCGAGACATTTCGATCGCCAGTCCAAGTCGTGGTTGGCGTCCGACCAACGAGAGTCTAATCCAAAGAAGCTGTTTAAAATACAGAAGTAGCGGGTTGAGACACAGGAGTGTGCCCGATTTTGGCTGTTACCCGTCACCCAGCAAACAAAGCCCCAACCACACCGCAGAGGTTGCCACCGTGATAAGGGCACGGAAAGTGGCTGCTCGAAAATGAAAAGAGCTCTGCCTCCTAATCTCAAGAGTTGAGCGTCTTGATCATCATCTTGGCCTTTCTGCTGTCCTGGATGAGGAGTCCGCGGCTAGTGAAGACGCTGTGCATCGTGTCAACCACCTTGTGGAAACTGCTCGCGGCCCCCTTCTCCTGTGTGAATCGGACAATGCTGAGGTGATTGCGCTTGCCGTGCTCTATCACTGTGATGATCTCGACAGCGAAATGAACCTCCTTGATGTTCAGGACTATTTCATGCACTGTGTCAGCCAATTTCTTCCTCCTCGGGAATCGTAGCTTAATGACAGCAACAATTGGTCATTGCACTCACAGTTCTTCTTGCCCACTCTCGCAAATACAATGTTGCGCTCCTTATCAACCTCGACGTCTCGTATGCCCCATTTACGCCACTCCCGCAGCAGGATGGCAACCTCCTGCCGGGCGCGACGACGCGACATCTGCAGGCACAAGTACCGCCTGGACGGCTTGAATCGAAAGAGGCGGGCTAACCAGCTCTGTCGAGGCTCGATCTTCCGTGTGACAGCGTCAGCATTGTCACCGTAGCCATCCTGGGTCATCGATGTGGTTCCAGACAGATAGTGGGCGGCATCGAAGCTCGTGGTTTCGTCTTCGTAGTCCGGGGCTTTGACGTGTTAGCAAATTTGCCCAAAACATAACAGCCCGTGGCAGTCTCGATTCCTACCTGCAATCGACATTCGATGACTGCTCCTCGAGGTCTTCCAGAACATGAAGCTCTTCTTCTTGGAGGGCTGCGCGGCCACCGTAGGAGGTGGCATGCCTGTCAAGATAGATTCAAATCGTTGAGGATTGGTGGCGGCTGATTTTATCTCACACGGCTGATCCTCGCTCACCACCGAAGTATCAGGAGTCTCCTCCATTTCACCCTTGGAATTGGCCCTCGAGTTCCGTCGAAACCATGTCGACAGTTTCTTCTTCGGCCCGATAGATGAGCCATTACTGCTTGACCTGCCATTCGTTGTCGGCTCTTCGGGCAGGTCCGGCATCCGGATTTGGAAACCGTGGCTCTTTCGACCTTCAGAATCCTCGGATGCCTTTCGAACCTCGCTTATGTCGGCAGAAGCATTTGCAGACTTTTTGCGGACGTTGAGTGGTTTGGGGATGATTGAAGATTCTACCGACTTCATTGCCGTCGGAGACTTCACCACTCGAATCGTGTGCTCGGCGTTGGCTGCCAAGAAGTCCAGATTAGTGTTGTCGCCGGGAGTTGGCAGCGCAGCCGAGGTTCTCATAGGTGGTGCTGAAACAATCCGGGCCTGACCATTGACTATCTTTGGCGACTCGAAAATCGATGGGAGAGGACGTGGATCACGAGCATACTGTGCATACACAGGTGCCGATGTAGTGCGGCGCTGACCCGTAGAAGAAGCTGCCAAAGGAGCTACGTTGCGGGGGTTATTTGGGTCTTTTCCACCATTAGTCTGGAGCTCGTCGGGACTGCGGAAGCGCTGAGGTTTGGGAGTGATATCATTTGGAGGCGTGGGCGGCAATGGTCTCGAATCCCAGGGGTTGACAGCAACACGAGGTGTGCAAGCCGGCTCCGGCGTCTTCTGAATCGGAGGTGTACCAAAGTCGATAGAGAAGGGTGTAAGGCTTGTGCGGTTCCTATCCAGAGTGTCAGAAGGCGAGCCAATAAGCGAGCTGCAGAAGGCATCGTCGCAATCCCTGGCAATGCTGTTGCTGAAATGAATCATCTCCTCATCTACAGCAGGTGTGGAAGCGCTGAAGTGACGGAGCGAGAACGTAGAGTCGTTCTCTTTCTTGATCTTTTTGCGAGGACTACTGGGTGAGGTGTTATCCCTGTCATATGTTGACTGATCACCCGCGATGCTGGCTGATGCCGGAATAGTGTCATCGTGTCCTTGTTGATTGGCTGGGTGTTCTTTGCGGGTGCTCGGAAAGTTCACACCGCGTCTGTGCCGAGGCTTGACAAGCAAGCTGGTGGTGCCTTGACGACTGCTGCGTATTGAACTCATTGAACTGCGCTGCGATGGCGCATAGCTCACAGTTCGCGAGCGAAGCGAAGGGTTCACTCTCTTCCTTGCCACTGACGAAGACCCTGTCCCCATCCTAGACGGCACGGAGCCGGATGCCACGCTCCTGGCTTTTCCAGGCTCCAGACTGCGGGCACGGTGAACCACGATCCTCGCGTGACTCGCTTGGCCAGGCGCCAGATCGCGTGAGGCGTAGTATGGGTCGTAACTGCGCACCGTACCACTGGCTTCTGTGTCAGCGACGGTCGATATCACCGTGAAGCGGGATGGCGTTCGTCCCTGTAGTTTGAACTGGCGAGTTGAGACGCGCGTTGTCCAAGCCGGTGGGCGCAGGTGGTGATAGTCGCTTGTGGAGTGGGCCAGGTCGGGGTCGTAATTCTCTAGAAGGCGGTCTCGGTGGCTCACGAGGAGGTGGTAGAAGAGCTTTTGCTCGTTTGGCCCTTTGCTCAGAAGCTTGGACTTGATTTCCTTTTCGTCTGCAGAGTGCCACATTGCACGGAGCGGCCGCAGAATCTGAGGATCGATGTCGCGGACATTGATGGGAGCATCTTTTGACCTCGCTCTCATGTCGACAGGCTGTTTTCGATGTTGCTCGAAACCAGGGAATCTGTCATATTTCTTGATGAGCGGGTGATCCCACATCTCGCGAATTGAGATACGTTTATCCGGATCGGTCACAAGAATACGCCGGATCATGTCTCTGGCATCAGGACTGAAGGAATCAGGCATGACATAGAGTGCCCTCTTCGACAATGACAGCATCGTGGGCAGGTGCGGGTCGTCGAAGGGAAGTCTCTGCTCCAACATGGCGAACAAGATGACCCCCATGCTCCAGACATCTGTCTTATCTCCACGATAGGTCTTCTGCTTGAGAAGTTCGGGAGCAGCGTAGTGAGGGCTTCCGCAGGAAGTGCGTAGCTTCTTGTCATTTTGATGGAGGGCGGCCATGCCGAAGTCAATGATTTTGACTTCAAACGCATCGGAGAGTAAAATGTTCTCCGGTTTGAGATCCCGGTGGCAAATATTAAAGGAGTGACAATATTCCATGGCGCTCATCATCTGTCGGAAGACGTAGACCGCGCTCCGCTCGCTCAACTTGCCACGGTTGTTGATATATGAGAACATGTCTTTGCTGTCGCAGTATTCGAGGATCAGATAACTGGGGCGGGGTCAACGTCAGCAGAATGTCTAATGGCGTGCTCTCGAGTTCGCATGCTAGAATATGAGGTCACATTACATTTCATTCCGGTTCTCCCAGACGTCAAGAATCTTGATGATGCTTGGATGCTCGATCAACTTCATGATTGCGATCTCTCGCTCCACGGTCACAGGTAGCCGGCGGAATCCATCGTCCGCTTCTGGATGCTGTCTCTCCATATTGTCGAGCTGTGCGATACTGCCAGCCTGGGACAGGCATGCAGTCTTCTTGGATATGATCTTGACAGCGACGGACTGGCCCGTCAACCGATGGCGCGCAAGCCGCACGCGAGCTGACGAGCCCTTGCTAAGGGTCCTGCCAAGCTGCCACGGCCCAATGTGCGTCTTGATTTTGGAGTCATTGGAACGCGCCGTCGAGGCGGATGCGTTGGAAAGCTGGGAATCGCGCTTCGAGGCGTCCTGGTCCCGAGAGGCTTGGGAAATGACGGAGATGCGCGGGTTGGCGGGCGGCTGAGACGGAGGCTGAGTCACCTGCTGTTCGGGCCTCCTAGGAACCGAGTCATCTCCGGCAGCCAAGATGGGAACATTTTCTTTGCAGTCACTCTCGTAGGCCTTCGGAGCTTGAGAGCGGGATCGGGGAGGTACGCTGTTGCCTCGCTTTCCTCTGTCACCAAGAGGAGCGCGTGGCGCGAGATTCTGAGCAGATGGGAGCTTGTCCATGTTGGAGTTGCTCCAAAGGCGTTGTCGTCTGGAAGATCTCAGCGCATGTCTTAGGTCGCGTGTTATTAGAGGAGTTAGGGACTTGAAATGAACCAGCCGAAAAGACGTGGCGGCTCTGGGTTTTTAGAATAGTCGAGCACTTGGGGTTGCAATGAGGGTTCAGCAAGTTGCGGTCGATGAGCACGTTCAGGATGTCGCGCCAGTGTGGACTGCCAGTGGTGTTGTTTTGATGCTGGGGGTTGCTGGAGGGAGGGACGATACTTGCACCCCACGAGGCTGCTTGGTCGCTTGGGAAACCAGAGCTTGGACCGCTCCACAAACAACAAAATGTCGATGAAAAGATGATATTCCCAGCTCCCAATCAAGTCAAGCCCGGGCCTGAGGTCCACTATGCACGTCGCGGAGAATCGAGCTGAAGGGTGGCAATGCGGGAAGGGTCCGGGTCGAAGGTCAAGGGGTGAGTGCACAGGTGTGCTGGCCGGAGTGCAGCTTCCTGTCAACATAAAAATGAACTAAGCACACCAACCAGTTTCCAGGGTCCAGTCGTAAAATATTGATCGACTGATCCATTGGAATGCCCTTACATGAGCCCATTCTAACTGGGGTCGAGGCCTGCAAACTGGACTATCGGCCTTCAAATGTTGAGTCTGCCCAACTGTCCACACACGTGCGACAAACAGCTTCTGGAAATGAGTTCTCAACACGCACTCTCGAGTCCCGAATCCCAGATCTATAACATGCAGACAGCGACTGGCGACTGCGGAGGCTTCTCAGTTGTCTTCCTGTATTGGATGAGTACAGGGTTTCTACCACTCAAAGCACTTGCTTTCCGATTCCGACAACAGCCTTCTACGGCGACATTCGGGTCACAATACCCTGCCATCGCAATATCTGTCCCTGAGTGATCAAAAGTCCGTGAGTGAGGATTTTCTGAAAACAACCATCAAACTTCCATTGCCGACTCGGCGGTCACCATCATCAGGCAAATTGAACGAGGCTCGTGTTATGTAGCCGGCGCGCCTCACGAAGGAGGGAGGCAAGTGTGATCCGTGCTACCTTCATATTCGTGATATTCGTGAAATTGAGAGCCTTGGTGCAAGAACTGAGGTACTTTTGGATCTCGTGACGGGCGGGTGGCCTTGGCGAGTCTTCACAATGAATGCAGTGGAATGTTGTTGAGACTTTAGCCTGTGTCGACCATTGATAGATGGTTGATCTTCAATTGAGGTCGACAAAGATCACCCATGCTGCTGAGTCAGCTGCAATTCTCATTTCTGATTGGTTGCACATTCACAAGCTGGGACCCCGCCGAAACTTAATGGCGACGCGTCTGTCTAATGTACGGATTGAACCGCGTTCTGACACCCGCTGGCAACTTCCGATATTTGCTGCCAATTCTCCTCCCACTCTATCGGCTTGATGGGTCTCGCGTAGATCCATTCCAGCCCTTATCTCTGCCATTTGTTCCGACGCTCAGCTGCTGTTTCATGGCGACAATGTCAAGTGTCACGGCGAGACGGCGATCGCGATCGAAGATGGAGGACGGTGATGATGCCGATGTCGCTAGATACGGGCACCAGTCTTCCCCAGCCCTCTCGGCTGGGTCCAAGAGAATGCGACTCAGAGGCGGAAGAGGCGCCCCCAGCCATCTGGAAGACGACGACGACGAAAATGACGGTGAAGAGACGATTGGCGAGTTCTCTGGCAGCGACCACGACGCCCCACGGCAACGAATCAACGGGCATGTCGCGAGCAACGGCGCGCCAGCGTCTGAATTCGCAACTGGTTCAATCGTGCGCGTCAAGGTTGAGAACTTCGTCATTTACGAAAAGGCAGAATTTCTCCCCGGCCCAAACCTGAACATGGTTATTGGCCCCAATGGCACGGGCAAGAGCTCCTTGGTTTGTGCCATATGTCTGGGTCTCGGCTACCCTGCAAGTGTTCTTGGCCGTGCTACCTCATTTGGTGAGTTCGTGAAGCACGGAAAGGAACACGCAATAGTGGAAGTGGAGCTGCAAAAGAGGCCCGAGGATCGTGCCAATTATGTTGTCAAGTTGGTCATCAAACGCGAGGACAACACGCGAAAGTTCTCTCTGAACGGAAGAGAGGCCACTATCAAGCAGATCCAGCACGTCACAAGGCAGCTGCGAATACAAATCGACAACCTTTGCCAATTCCTGCCCCAGGATCGGGTGGCTGAGTTTGCCGGATTGAATTCGGTGGAACTCTTGACAAGGACGCTTCAAGCAGCCGCGCCGGAGGTCATCACAGAGCAACAGAACAAGCTGAAGGAGCTGTTTGATGAGCAGAGGGCGGTGTCAAGGCAACTCGCCACCGACGCGGAGACCCTTCGCAGCTGGGAAACCCGGCAGCAAGGCCTCCAGGCTGATGTTGAGCGCCTGAGAGAGCGAGAAGAGGTTCAGGCCAGGGTAGCTGATCTGCAAGATGCGCGCTTAGTCCTCGACTACGATGAGAAGAGAAGGATCTTCTCGGAATGCAGAGAGAACAAGCGGAAGGCGCAAGAAAGACAACGCAGACTCGAGGAACGGTGTGCGCCATCTCTTACAGATGTCAATCTGAAGCAAGAGTACCAGAGAAAAATCCAGGATGCCTTCGAAGCCAGGAAGCGACGAGGCCAAGAGGTCGAGCAAGACCTCACGGACACCTTGTCGAGAATCGAGAAGATTGAGGAGGGTATTCAGACTCTTGAGGATAAGAAATCAGCCGAAAAGGACTCCCTGGACACAAAGAAGAAGCAGGTATCAAACGCTCGGACAAAAATCAACCAATTTGAGGGCCAGTACAGGAGTCACCATTACGACTTCAATCCCGCCGAATGGAATCATAAAATTGTAAGCTGTTGAGCTCCAAGGTATTACACTGCACGTCGAGTAGACAGACTAATGTGTTTTCCAGCGTGAACAAAGAGCCCGCATGGACACTGAGTACAAGGACGAGAAGCAAGAGCTCGATACTGCAATAGCCGAGCTGAGAGAGCGCGGTAAGGAGAAGCGACAGGAGCAAAGCACGATAAATCAAGAGCTCGAGAACCTCAATTCCCAAGAAGGCCAGAGACTGAACCAGCTCCGAAGGGCTGAGCCTGAAGTTGCAAGGGCCTGGGAATGGCTGCAAGAGAACGGCAACAAGTTCGAGAAGCAGGTTTTTGGTCCGCCGATGCTGACCTGCTCCATGAAGGACAAGCGATATTCGAACCATGTGCAGTCTCTGCTGCAGAGAGATGACTTCCTCTGCTTTACTGCCCAGACCAGGAAGGACCATAAGGAGCTCACTGATCAGTTTTTCACGAACATGAAACTGGCCGTTACAGTCCGAACGGTCACTGCGGATCTGTCATCTTTTCGCTCTCCGGTCCCTCAAGAGAATCTCCCAGCTATGGGCCTTGATGGCTACGCGTTGGACTTCGTTGAGGGACCCGAGCCGGTGCTTGCGATGCTGTGCTCAGAGAAGAAGCTCCACCTTACCGGGGTGGCCCTGAAAGACATCAGCGAGGAGCAATACCAGAAGATCAATGAGGATGAGGTGTTTAATTCTTTCGCTACTGGTAGCACCATGTATCGAATCACACGTCGAAGGGAATATGGACCTGGTGCCACCTCCACAATGTCCCGAACCATCAGAAACGGCACGTACTGGACGGATGGGCCTATTGATATGGCGGCAAAGAACGAGCTTGAGCAGCGTCTCCGACAGTGTGAGGCCGAATTTGACGAAATGAGGCGGACAAATGAGGATTTCAAGGCGAAGGGGGCAACTTTGAATGAGAAGGCAAAGGAGATCAAAAAAGCAGTGGTAAGTCGCTTTTCTCAGTTTCTGTGAAGCTCTTGAGCTGATAAACTGCAGGAACAACTAGAAGAGGAGAAGAACGTCTTGCAGCGCGAGTTCAACCAGTGGAAGGCTCTTCCAGATAAAATAGGTTTGTTCAAGCGCTGTCTCGACAACTGTAGCATTGCTGACGCCCGCTTTAGATGTATTGAAGACAAGCTTGCAGAACTCACTGAAGGACTTGAAGGAGACAAAGCAAAGGCTCTCGTCTTATGACGGCGAAATTGACAAACTGGTACTGCAGAAGGCCCGCCGTGTCTTGGAACACCAAAAGCAGCTTGGCCTGCTGCGTGATGCAAACCAGGCCATAATCGAAGCTGCCCTGCGCCTTGTCGAAGCCAAATCAGACGTCGCCGCATTGAAAGAGCGAAACTCAGAGATTGTGCAGAGGCTGGAGGAGGAAAAGCAGGGCCTGCAGCGGCTGGTGCGCGAGGCTGAGAAGGCCAAAGCTGAGGCCAAGGACGCTCAGAATGTCATCTTGGAACTCCTATCAACTGGCCCAGACAACACAATCGACGAGGAGAGGAGAGATTTTCTCTCTGGGATCAAGGAAGGCCTCACATTGGAAACCATGGACGCGGAGATCCAAACTGAGAAGGCGAAGCTGGATCTGATCCATGCCGCAGATCCTGGGGTCCTGCAAGAATTCGAGAAGCGAGCGAGGGATATTGAGCGCGGTCAAAGGGACAAGGCTAAGCGGGAGCGGCAGCTCGAGTCACTTAACCAACAGATCCAGGAGCTGAAAGACACGTGGGAGCCTGCAGTTGATGCTATCATCAACAGGATCAACGACGCTTTCAGTTACAATTTTGAGCAGATCAACTGCGCCGGAGAGGTCAGCATCCACAAAGACGAGGATTTCGACAAGTGGGCCATCGATATCAGGGTCAAGTTCAGGTACGTACACACATTCCTTGCAAGCAACGACTCTTGCGATGGATTCCCACTGACCGTAATGCCTAAACTAAAGAGAGAACGAAACGCTCCAAAAGCTCGACCAGCATCGTCAGTCCGGCGGCGAGCGCTCCGTGTCCACCATTTTCTACCTAATGTCGCTCCAGTCCATGGCGCAGGCGCCCTTCCGCGTCGTCGACGAGATCAATCAGGGTATGGACCCGCGCAACGAGCGCATGATGCACGAGCGCATGGTGGAGATCGCGTGCAATGAGAACGCGTCGCAGTACTTCCTCATCACGCCCAAGCTCCTCCCGAACCTCAGGTACGACGCGCGCATGAAGGTGCTGTGCGTTGCCAGCGGCGAGCACATGCCGCATGAGGGTGGCAAGCTCGACTTCGCGCGCTGCGTCAAGATCAAGAGGAGGCTTCTGGCTGCTGCTAGTGCATGATGGGCCCGACGAGTTTTGTTCCTAGAAAGCGGGTGAGATTTTCTGTCAACGGAAGGGCGTTATTGGGAGGACAATTGGATTTGGAATTCTTGTAAGAATATCGCTTCTGGGCGATGCTTTCGCTAGTCGCTACGATACCCAATTCCCCTTGAGATCAGGCATCCCCCATTTCTGCTGCTGCCCCTAAAAGATGGCCCTTGTGATCTGGCACCGTGATCTTCATGCTTGAGGTACTGATGTCTATCTCCCACTTTCAGTGTTCGATTCTCGAGTAGCAATGTTCTCAAGGAGTCTGTGTTCGAAGGTAGCTGATATGCTGATAGTAGCCGTTCATCTATCCGACCTCTTTCCGGAGCTCCGAGGCCTTGGACAGCCTTTTGCTTCTGCTACACCGGAGTGGTTTTCTAGCTAGCACTTGGAATTCCGATCAGTGAACAGGGGCTCTTCCTTTCCGGGATGCTTTGCAGAATTACTTCTCCCACACTGCCCTGGACAAAAGCAGCAGCGCGCTCTGATAGATGCGACTGACCACTACTCGTCGTTTTCTCACGGCTCTTACAAATCCCATGGCAATCGGTGATTCGGACTCACACACGCGCCCTTGATCTTTACGTGACAGCCTATAGGCCTGCTCTGACTTCACAAGAGACAGCGTTGGCGAGAACTCCCACAAATCCAATAGGGTAGTTGGGACGGGGGAGGGCGCGTGACATTACCCATTGCTTCTGAATCCTGCCGGAATTGATGTCTCCTCCTGTTCCTCTCGGAAAGATTACGAGCGCCCAGTCCGTCGTCCGATCCAGTGTCTCGGCTGGGTACATATTCTGTGACACCTGTGTCTATATTTCTTCCGGCGCGAGCCCGGTCTCGGCGGCGGCCACACCCACACGGGTTGATACATATTGGGATTCGGGGCTGAGAGAAGCAAGATAGGCCCCGTCATGTGCATAGTTGTCTGGCAGCGAGGTACTCTCTTCATCTTTGCATGAGGGCAATTTTTGACTCGTACAGGAGTCCTCTATACGGTAGTGGCAACTCGACGAGATGTACCTATTCAATGGTCTCACGGGGACCACTGAGCCCACATCGTTCAGTCGCTCGTGACGAGAATAGCTCAGCTCAATCATTCTGCATGCAACTACCACCGGCCCCATCACTCCCGTCATCACGGCATTGTGGCCATGGCCTGCATGGGCGACAGATTGGTGGCTGACGCAGCCCGACCGAGGAAGCGGCAGCCGCGAGATTGGACATGCATCTTGGTTGGGCGACTAAACTGCAGATCGCACCTCGGGTCTCTGCTGAAAGACAAAGTGATCTCCGTGCCCTTGCGTGCGTGGCAAAGAGCCGCAGGCCAATTGCCGTCTGCGGACATGGCTCCCCAGCCCATCAAAGGGACTCTGATTAGAGCAGTTCCCTTTCAGCTTGAACGCAGATCATCGCCCGCCCGCCGCACCCGACCACTGGGTGCAGTTGGGGAACGGGCCCCCGGGGAAGCAAAGTGGCATAGCACAAGAACATCCGCATTCCCGTCTTGCACAAGAGGCAAAGATGTGACCCGGGCCTCCGAACTACTAGCAAGGTAGTAGCTAGCTGACGTGCCTGACCTCAGCTATACCCGCGTGTCGCGTGTTCAAACGCGCGCATCGATCTGCGCCACACCCTTTTCGGACAATAGCCATGCATTTGAAGATTGACGGCAACGACGGCACGCCACCATGCACGACTTCACGTCTTTCACAGGCCAACGGTGCCCAGGTGACACTCGGCCGCAGATGGGGCCAGCACCATCCGAGATTCCTCTTGAGCCTTGAGGGCATCCCTCAACCAGTCGAGTCTCCTGGCCGCCTGGAGCATGGTGCTGAGGACATGTACTATACGCATTATAGATGCTGTCGTCAGTGGCGACAGGGCATGTTCTCATACACCAGAACTAGCACACATCATAAGCGTCAGGAACAGAAGGTCCGGGCCTTTTGATGTGGGATTCACCAAAACTTTGGTACCCTAGAAAGGCATCATTCTCGCACATTGCTACTGTTGGCCAGCTCGGTGTTTCTAACCCTGGCCCACAGAAGAACAAGGAAAGTAACGACCATGTGTGGCGGCCAGGTAGCGGCACACGTAGTAAACCCCTAGGGTGTTTGGTGTTTGGCAACCTATCAGTCAGCCGTTGGATTCCCGGGACAGCAGATATCCGGAACGGCTGGGGCAAACGGCAAGGCTTCCAGATTAGAGGGGCGGGGGTCCAGCACACGGAGGAGCCTATGGAGACTCGACTTCGGGGCCTGGCCCCAGCCCGCTGAGGGCCGAACCGTTTGGGTCACCAGGCACATCGCCCTGCTCGGTACCACGGAATGAGCCCAGCTGTGTCGCCAAAGCTGACGCCGTATGTGACCAGGGCTTCGCCAGGCGATTGGTAATTGATCGGGAAATCAAGGACTGCGTCAAGCCTCATTCAGCCTGCCTCGGAAAACACGTTGGATGGGTTTTTGAGGACAGTTGAACATCCGGAGCAAACGTCCGCGATTATTCTTGCTCCTGCGTTGCAGTATGCGGCCTCCGTCAAAGGGGCGACGGCCCGCCCGCCTGGACCCATTGCCGGACGGATCGGAGGCCGCAGCTTCCTCGCCGCCAGATGTGTTCTTGTATCTCGGAGCCTCAACAATGATGGCCGGATGGCTATGGTCGGCATCATCCGGACAGGGAGGGGACGGGTAAGCTCATCTGAGGAATATGCTTTTACTGCGCAGTTCAGAACGCATCTGGGCGCTGCTGCACATCCACTCGTAGGAACCAATGGTGAGCCTCTGTTCAAGCCGGGTATGACTTGTTTCAAGGAGGCGATCGCGAGCGGGAGGACGCAATCGTAAGCTTAGGGCATGGCAGAACGCTGATTCGCCAATATAGAACGTGCAATGGCGAGATTAAGATGCTGCGATGTGCCAACATAGTCCGTGGGACGTGAATACCGTTCAATTTGCGCAGGCGCTCGAGGCTGCGCCCGCCCCCCGCCCCCCAGAACGATGCGTGCCCCTCAGAACAGCGGCCGCTGGGCATGACTTGCTAGATCTTACCGCGACTTTGTCACGCCTGCCTCGGTTGGTGGGCATTACCAACCCGGGTTTCGTTCATGGAGTCATTCCTCGTCATCGTGGAGATCCGTGAATATGATGAATTATTTTGACGTGTTGCCCGCTCCAGACGAAGCCGGGTCTCGTGTTGATCCCGAAGATTGGATCGGAGTGGCCCGCAGGAGCAGTCAACCAGACGTGTGGGCCGGATGGAATCAGACCAAAAGCTCTGGGCTGTGGGGCTCGGGGGCAAGGCTGAGAGAGCCTAGCTGTTGTAAAAGTGCAGATCTGCACGACGTGCCATTGTCAGGTAGTAGCAACAGAGATCTATGTGCGGCATATGACATCAAGACACTCCCCATCCACGCTCACACCTTGTTGGTTACCCTTAAGGGCATGATGCACGTGCAAGGAGACACACTCGTGGGAGAAATTCCTCAGCCCGCTAGACATCGAAAGAAGGAATAGCCTGGTTCACAAATCATTTCCGCGGTTTCAGGCAGAATGTCGCAAGTGGCCAACACCTGCAGGCACCGTCATACTGTTAGGCCGGGCGTTGTTATCTGCAGCTTACTGTGGTAGAGTAGGTTGGACGAATTCGCCATTGATAATGGAGGGTGTTATAGCTTCGTATTCCTCCTTCCTTGGTTTTTTCTTTGGCTCTTGTCACACAAGGTATGCGCACGCGTGTCCCGAGTCCGGGGTCCTTACCGTCTGGCACGAAAGGCTCGCAGAGTCTCGAGGAATTCAAGAGCAGCAATCTGATAGTCTATATGCGTGACGGCTCTGCTCAGCGTTGGTGGTTCACCAGGGCCGGGAGATCCTGGATGTAGCTACCGAATCCTCGCGGGCCAGCGGATACAAGTAAGTGTCCGCCGTGCTATAAAATAACCCCTGGTAAGCAAACCAGGATTTCCAAGCATCAGGCTGCAAAGTCCGCGAGGGTTACTAACGCCGGCCGGTTCTGTCATCTGATAACATGACCGACGCTTTTCACGCTAGAATCAAGGCAAAACATGGTAGTCGCCATATTGAGCTGCAACCCAGTATTCCCGAGTTGCTCATTGCTTTGATACAATGCCGTTTCGTTGCGTGGATATCGGGGTCGACCGTGCGTTCGGATCTTCGCATTGCACGGCGTCATCGGGCCATCATCATGGAGGAGACGTCGAACGTGCACCGGTCTCCACACATGATGCTGCTTCGGTCTTGAGCGGGACCGCTATAGGGCGCTTGGGGAGTTTGGCCGAGCCCCTCGTGGAATTTGTCGCGATACAGTGGCCTCTCATGCACTCAACGACGAGCACATGAATTTCGGCCGCAGTCTTGCCGTCCCGATAATTAGATTCCATATTCGGTTCGAGGGGCCGACCGTTGACAGCCAGTGCCACTTCACCAGGCCCCCAAGCCCGGGAAAGCATCCTCGCAACTAGCCTGGGTCGCCTAGGACTGCTGCTAGGGCTAATAACTCCGGCTTGACAGGACTGTCGTGGGTCATCGGTCAGCAAGAATTGAGCTAAGCAGCACTGGCACCCGTCGATTTGACACTCAAGGATCCCAGCGTCAGCAACAAATAGGGGCAATTGCACGCGATGCGCGACTCCTGCAGCAAGATGCCATTTCCCAATTTCCCATTCCAAGTTTTTGCCAAGCTGATCGCTGCCGCCATGCAAGCGCGCCCGGGCGGGCTGCGAGTTGACGCTAGACGGCCGCTCGGCTTGTATTCAAAGCCGAAAATGCCCAGAAGCCCGTCCCTATGGGACAATGTAATGTTCCCACCATCCTCAGGTTCACCATGCAAAGCAAGACCGCCCAGCCTTGGGTGCTTAGTGGAAATGTTAGCCAGACGGGCCAGACTGGCTGGCCAGTACCAAAGTACCTTGCACATGCTGGGGCTTAAATCAAGATGGTAAAAGCGGAGCTTGTTGGACAGCCCACTGCAACGCGGCTATGCCCCCACATGGTCCGTTCGATGCTTTTTTGTGAAAGACCAGGATTGCGCGGCAGCCACTGGGACAGAGGAGCTGGTCCGACAGGAATACACGGCAGCAGATGTGTGTGCAACAGCCATCCGGAGTTTGTAGCTATTGATAACGAAAGCGGCAATGAGCTCAATGGATTGAGTTCAGTCTATCGCATCCCTCCTTGAAGGGTTACATCCCTCGACATGGGGTCTCCTTGCCAGATGGCTTAAGACTCGTCCGGATCTCTCGGTTTTAGGTCGCACGAATTACGGGTGACCTGGGGCACTGCATGTCGTCTGTACTTCTTGGTCTTCCTCCTCTCAGCCACCTCTGGTTGGTACTGGCTACTTCGACGACGGACACGGAATCCAGGAGGTGTGCTGATGCCCGTGTTCAAATTCCACTGATGCAGTGTGGGTGTGATAGAAGGGCAGCCAAGCGACCAAGCTGCAGCCATAGCAGCTGCCAATTGCCAGCTACTGGAAGCTCGTGGCTGCGACAACTGGCATACAACCCGTCAACTCGACCATTTGGCCAATGCACAAACTTAGAAGTACCGACCAAGCATCTACCAAGAGTACCAACCAGGTGTTGAATTTTTCTTGATGAGTGCTTAACGCGTCGTCCGCCAGCCATGAGCAATCGTTTATCGGCCATCCCTCGTCCAAGCGTCCGGCAACCCGATGGTTGACGGGATGGGAGGCAAGAATCAGGCCTGCCGAGGACATGGTTGGCGCTGAAGAACTGAAGGCCGCCGTGCGGGCTTTACGTCAAATGTGGTAGTACTGAAGTTCGAAGGTGGAAATTGATGAACCGATCGACTGAGACCGATCGTTGACGCTCGCAACGGTGACGATACCGAGTGCTCTGAGCTCATCCAAGATATGGGGGTCTCCTCGACAATACAAGAAGAGGAACTTCTTGTCGATGTTGATACGATCGAATTTGACAGTTTCGCCGGAGCCTTTCCAAGTCATTCTCTCCCCTTAATTTTTGTACCGACAGCAGCAAGCCCCACGCTCTGGATACACAATGGATGCCCATGGAGACGCAACTGACTCTGAGCATGCTCCAGCCGTGGCCCTGTACTGTGCAAATTGTGTTGGAAGTTCAGACCGAGTGATACGGTGCATGACTGTGTTCCGGCGTAATGGAGGCTGATGTCCACTCGAGACATTCGACTGACTGATGGAAGAATTGTCTCGGTGGAGCATCGAAGTCGGCTAGGCAAAACCCAATGGCCCACCGGAGGCAGAAAGCCACACTCGAGAGTTTGGGGTGGGCCCACGCAGGGGGATGCGTGACCCCTGGCAATTGACTTGCCATGCTTCCAGACGACACACCGGCGACGCCTTCAACCATGCTCCTGGAGGCGGAGGAAAGGGCATTCAAAATGTAGAAAGAGCCCAGCGTGCTGGTGTTCGGTGAGCGCCTTCGAGAAGCCATAAGATCTACCGTAATATGCAGGCAGAGGGAAAGCGACTGAGGGCTACCTGTGTGGCACAAGGTAGTGTGCCGATCGCCAGCACCAAATCTAATACCACGACGAAGTCGTTCCTTCCCGAACGTGCCGAGATGGGGAGTTGCTGATGCCCTTTCCGATGGGCGCGCCACAGACGCGCGCCTAGAAACAGCGCGGTGTTGAATGGATCACAAGCTGGTGGTTGACAATGAAAGCCACCTCTAGATCGGTGCAGCCGGTCTTGTGGTGCGCGCGGTAGGCTTCATCTCGAGGGGCTTACTAGCCCAACGTTGAAAAGCATCGAACGTATATTGTACGCCCTGCAGAGGAGATACGACAGGCCGAGCCAGAACTCAACAATCAGCGACAGCAGTCAGCAGCAGTGTAGTATTCACATGCAGGTGCAGGCAAGTGTGGCCAGTGTGGTGTTGAAGGAGATGCCCCTGCCTTCAGACGACGGCAGCGCCGGGCTGTCCTTGGGCCCAGTTGGCACCCAACGCACCGTATACCCACAACGTATCCGTATTTACAGACCGCAGAGCGGGCAGTACCAAGCGGTTGGGAGACTGGCCCAGGCCTGCTACCGCACATTGGGTACTGCAGGTAGATCATCCTCAGAACAATGCTCTCCCGGCCGAAGGGTGGAGCGTCGTCTATGGCCAGTTCGTCTTATTATTAATAGAAGGCTGCATGTTGTTCTAGGGGGATAAAATAAAGCTCATGAATCCTCCGCAATCCCCTGGACTGGGCCATCGCACACAGTGGCGCTGGGGCAGGAGCAATCGTCTTGGATTGATGGGCCGGTGCCTGGGCAGGTACTATACCTAGGTAGTGTGGTGTAGGTACCTGGTCTGCTGCGGTATGCGAGCCGGCACGCTTGATCCGCAGTACCCAGTACCCGGCGGAAGCCTGGTCGATACAGCCGAGGGCGAGGTACCCGTCCTCATCACCCAAACACGAGCTACGCCTGGAAGAGAAAGGGAGCCCATCCGGGCATGCAGGCCCAGTCACCCCGTCCGCGCAATTACAGCTAAGCCCATCCATCAATTTGCACAGCCTTTCTGGGGCCACATCTCCACCCCGTCTTTGTCTTGTCCTGTCCTGCCTGTTTCTTGTCGCGTCAAATTGGTGCTGCTGCCAATGTCAACTAGAGGAAACGGGGCCACACCGTCCCCCGTCATTGTAGAGTGTACCCATGCAGCCTGTGGCTTACCGTGGGCAGGTAGATACTGTGTGCTGTGAGAGCTGTTCTGTTAGCTGCGAGCTGTGTCTGTGTGCGTGCAGTCCACGCCCAATCTGCTCTGCTCCTGCGGTCCTCGCGGGCAGTCTCCTGTCTCCAGTCTCCGGTCTCGTCTGGATCCCTAGCTTTGCCTGGGTACCACCCCCGGGGCAGATTAGACTAACAGTAGACGGGCAAGAAAGGATAGACAGGCCTTGCTTCCATTCTTCCTCGGCCTTCTCCTCGTCCTGTTCTGCCTGCCTGTGCTCCCACGAGACACGTCCACGCTCACACCCACGTACTCTCTGTACACATCACCTTTTCCACCCACGGTGCTCCTGTCCTCACACACGCCGGCCTATACCGAGCCAACAAGAAGCTCTTTTTTGGAATTGTGGAAGGAAGGACTCGCACACCCTCCACACACATTTCAATCGTCCGCCCTTGCAGACTTCGCTGCGCCCAACGCAGTCGCAATCGCCGTTGCATTCGCTGTCGCTATTTCCTCGAGCTGTTCAAACCTAGGTCAACCACAGACACACCTCTCGGCTGGTTCGCGCCAATTTTCACTTCGACGCCAGCCCAAAACGCTCGTTACCTTGCTTTCTGGCTTCCTGTTATACCGCACAGGTACCTCGGGACCCTACACCGTTGATCCTGACCATTGCACGCCGCCAATTCGTCCCAAGAAACAGGAGGGACGAGCCCGCAGGCCACACCAGGGCACGGCACTCTGATAAGGTGAGCACCGATGGCAGACGGGACTACCTGGTCCAAGCCCAGCCCAAGCCTGCCAGCGCGGCCTATCAGCGCGTGCACCACACCCTTCCTCCCAGGGCAAAACCTGAATACATCGGCAATCCCAGCCCCTCCGAGTCTGATCCCGCAGCCCCAGTCCACCCTGCCTACCTGCCTGCCTGCCTACCCACCTACTACCTCCGCTCTACATGCTCTGCTCTGCCCTCTCTGCCTTTTACTTTTATTCTCCGCTTGCTTGGCCCTGTCTTTTCCCGGTCACTTCATTCGAGACGGAGGAGGCAACCAGCAACTGGCAATCGTCCCATCCGAACCCAATACTAACATCACTTTCTTCTTTCTCAGGCGCTGTCCAACGCTTGCCACTCGTTCAAAGCCACCCTTTCGTTTCTATTCCTTGCGCGCCCTCGAGCCACAGCTTCATTGCTGCACCGTCGTTGCTCTAGTCCCACCGGGGCTTGTCCTATCTGCGCCACCCATCGTCCGCAAGACCCGCACCCTTCGTGCTTCCAGACCTGTCACCCAACGCTCGTTCACCGCTGCACAAACCGTCACGAAGCCCGCGTGCCGAATGGGGTCTGCGTTTACCGAATCAGCCCCGTCCCAATAACCATCGCCCAACCAGCGCGTCCGATCAAGGCCATCTGGGTACAATCTGTGGTGGAAGAGGGAGAACCAAGGAAGAAGGAGGCACACAAGGTCGCGGCGCGGAGACCTGGGGACCGGCCACCAAAATCGTGAGACGCCCCGACGAGCGAAAAGTCGCCAGGGCAGATCCGAACTCTTCAGCCCAGCCCAGCCACAGCCCACTTGGCAAGGGAGGTGCAGGCCTCGCGTCTCCTAGTCGTGGTACCGGGCTACTTCCAAAGCGGCAAACCTTCCGTCTTGCTGATCGCGAGAGCTCTTCTGCATACCAGCCTTGGAAACCCCCCCCCCCCTCGTCCAGCTGTACAACTGCACCCTCGAGACCCGGCCTCTCGCTAGGCCAATTGCAAAAGGCCACTAACCATGGCTCCCGCAACGCCCCGTCTCAAGATATTATCAGGTGTGTTGACCCCGATTTCGTTCTGCCTTGTGCGAGCTTCATCTTCTTTCTGTGTTGCGCCGCCGCTGTGCATTCACTTCCTCTCACAAGTGCGACACTGCATTCTTCGGGGCCATGGGCCACTTTCTGCCCTTGAACTAGCCCCCCTTCCCGTCGCTTCCATGCCGCATTCCTCCTAATTTCCACTCTCGCACACTCGCTCTTGGTTCTCGGTTCCCCTGGGGAGTCCGGTGTTCATCCGTCCTTGGTTGATGCTGTCGACATGGATGATCTAGAGCTGATGAACGTTATAACAGTGGGTGGAAATGCTGTCTCTGCTTTCCTGTCCTGGAGGTTACAGGCAACCAACGCCTGCGATGTAACTCTCGTCTGGAAGTCCGGCTACGATCACGTAGCTCAGTATGGCATCTCTTTCAAGTAAGTCACCCGCTACTATCTGAGCCAGGAACTATCCTCGTCCTAACAGCACTCTTGCAGATCACAAGTGTTTGGAAATGAACGATTCAAGCCACGTCGGGGTACGTGAAATAACACTCTGTGCCCTCCTGCTGTCTTTCCAAGCGCAAGTACTGACTGCCAACACTGCAGTGGTCAAATCTCCCGAAGAAGCTGTCAGCCGTAAGGATGGTCACTTTGATTACGTCGTTCTCTGCGTGAAGGCGCTACCGGACGTGTACGATCTTGCCTCGGTGATCGATTCAGTCGTTGTCCCCCAGCATACCTGTATCTTGGTAAACACCACCAATGCCATAGGCGTCGAGGCCGCCATAGAGGAGCGTTACCCCACGAATGTTGTTCTTTCCCTGGTCGCCGGTGCGGATCTCACACAACTTGGTCAGAGCGAGTTTGAACACAAAGGATCAACAGAACTTTGGATCGGTCCAGCCAAGAGAAACAGCGAGATCCCGGCGACCATACAGGACGACATGTCTTCAGCTCTTGCCATGACTTTAAGTACAGGCCAGGTTGACGCCAAGGTGTCTCCGAACATCCGGCAACAACAGTACGAACGAGTGATTGGGTCAGTTAATTTCTCCCCCGTTGGCATAGTACCCAGCTAATGGCCTTTGTCAGTCCTATCGCTTTTCATCCTGCCAGCGTTCTCTTCGAGACTGCGAGCTATTCCGAACTCCTAGCGAAACCCGCCGTCAAAACCCTTGTATTCGGTGTAATCGAGGAACTGCTCGAGTTGGCTGACGCCCAGGGCTGCAAATTTGACGCCGAATACAAACAGAAAGTTGTCGACGACATGTTGAAGCAAACAGGGACAGATAGCATCATGTGGCAGGACTTTCAAGCTCGGCGGCCCATGGAAGTCGAAACATATCTTGGTTCTCCTGTGAACCTGGCCAAAGAGGCCGGTGTCAAAGTGCCACGGATCGAGACCTTGTACGCGATGCTGCACCACATGAACGTGGTCAACCGAAGCAGGCCGAAGGTAGACACCGTCGCAGCAGCAGGACCACCGCCCCCTTCTGGTTCACCCACGTCTATGGCCTTCCCATCCCCAATGCCCCGCATGTCGATGCAACCACCGCCTCGTGGCATGCCGCCTAATGGCATACCCAATGGAAATGGCATGCCCGGACGGCCACGACCCCGAGGTGCTTCGCAGCTAGGGCCGCCCCCTGGCATGCGTCGCCCTTCATCGAATGCTGGGCCGCCTAATGGATATGGACGACCGCCGATGAACGCACCGAACGGATACCCTCGCCAACCATCCAGGCGAGGATCGATGGATGGCAACGATCTGGAGGAATTCAGCCATCTCGTGGTTTATGACGATATTCCCGAAGGAGGCGAAGGGCCCATGGATCAACCCGACTTGGCAGCCAGAGAACGCGAGCTGCAGTTTAGGCAGCGTGAGTTGGCCTTGAGAGAGCAAGAGATGAGGATGAGGCGAGGCCCCGGCCCAGGCCCAGGCCCAGGCCCGATGGGACCGCCAATGGGAGGGAGGCGCGGACCTCCACCAAGGATGATGAATGGCGGGCCTGGAGGAATGTACGACGACGACGACGATGACGAAGGGGACTATTTCGACCCAAATTCAGGCCCCCCGGTACCCATGATCGATCCCGACAATTTTGACATGATGAGCGTTACTTCCCGAAAGAATCGGCAGCATGGGTATAAGCCCTCGGCTGCCCAGTTTCGCAAGAATCCGGAAATGGACGCTATGCCCCCGTCAAGAGGGAGTCGCTTTCGACCAAACTTCGGCCGGAATCGTTCAAGTCAGATAGGTCCTCAGAACGCCAGCTTGCGCGAGAATCTGCTGGAAGATCCTCTCATGGGACTCACTTCCAACAGGTACGGTGCCGTTGACCGCAGCGCAATGCAACAGGAGTCGAGGGCGAATTCAATGACGTCTCAGCGCATGGATGACATGGGTTGGGGCCCTGGTGGAGGTGGGCCGATGGCGATGGGCATGAACGGAGCGTTTCCTCGACGAGCGAGTCAATCACCGGGATATGCTCCGTCTATGAGAGGAGGCAACGGCAGGCCCTCACCGCCTAACGGGCTTGGTGGGCCTGGCGGTTCCGGCGTAAACGGCAGACCGTCCCCGCCCAATGGTGTCCGCCAACCGACGCCGCAGTATCCTCCAGGCCAGGGCAATACTGTTGCACCGCAACAAGTCGAACAGCACGCTGGGGTGAGCAACCTGAACCCGCCCAATAAGGGCAAGAATGTGCCTAGTCTGACCGGGAGTGCGAGCGCCAGCGCGGGCAGTGGTGAATCCACCAACCTCGACACGCCATCCGCACACAGCAGCCAAAGTAGCCTCGGGGCCCGCCCTACGATTGCAGCGCGCTAGGGGCGGCGCATTCCTGGATACGGCCTTCTGAGTCGAGCACAGGGGCGGTTGCGGTATCCGAGTATATCGACGCTGCGGAATTCAAGTATCAGATAAATTTCTCCCCGAGAGGCCGACTGATCCGCCGCTCCACATTGTGCAACCCAACTTGAATGGGTGTGGTCGATACGGCGGTTTTGGGCGAGACCTTGCTACTTCGACGCTGCATGGGGTCACGACCTGTTTCCCCACAACAATCTGCTGCTACCTAGCCGCGTGCCTATAATGAATGGTCTGAGGCGATGAACACATGCACACGAACACATAGACTGGGGCGTTTGGGGCGAACGGGAAGGAGACATGCCAAAGCCAGGGTCTCCAATCGAGAGGGGCTGCGACACAAAAGACGACCGCACAAAGTCAACAACATAATATTAGTGGACGAGATCCCAGGGGTGAAGCCAGAGAAGGGATCAAATCCAAGAGTACATAGGGGCATCTTGGCAGGCACGGCCCGGCGGCGAAAGACAGCATATCACAACATACTTATTTTATTTCTGGTAATACAGCAATCAACACATTGGAATCCTCGTCGGCCTTATTCTTCGTCCACATTCCTTTATCGCCGCCCGTCTGCCGCCAGCCGTCTGCCATCCGCCTGCCAGCCCAGTCCGTTTGAGGACGCCGTGGCAGGCGAGCGAGGGAAAGACTACACGCGAGTAGCAGATGGACACCGACAAGATCAAACGGAATATTGCATAGGGTTGGCCCCCAAGAGGAAAGGTGCTTAGGGGAGCAACACCCTTTGGCCGAGTAAGCATTGCAGGAAATGGCGAGATATGATCTGCTTCTGTATAAACGACAATCGTGGAAGTCGCAACCACAATTTCTCCATCATCACTCCTTCAGTTTTCCTTGTCACCCCCTTTTCAATTCCCTTGTCTATTTCATTCTTCACCAGAAAAGTTTGCATTCTTTCTGCAAAGCAAGCGATTCACTACATGTACTGGAGGTCTCATATCTTGAGTCGGTTTCATTTGTTAGGGTTATTTATTGGGATATCAATCTCACCGTGATGACCGGGGGCATCAACGGTAGGAAGGTGCATTCAAGGGGGTGGCCGGGGTTCATGGTTGGGACTGAGCCAGCCCTACTCCTTCCTCATGCTGGGGCGAATATGATGAAATAATAGACTCTGGGGCTTCGATTTCCTCTCGTTTCGATCATGAGACCTTCCTCTTTCGATTCGCTTAGCACTGGTGGGCAAGCTGTCGTGCGGAAGTCACAAGTTGGCAAGCACTGCACAGCTTGTGCGTGCGGGCTGTATGCTGCTAAATGGTGTTTTTGATGGTCTCTTAAATTTGTAGGGTTGTTCTGGGCGTGTCGGTGAGAGGCTCAATGACGTGACTTATTCATCTAATGTCTATCATAGTAATCTTCTCGGCAATTGGTCCAGTGCCGAGAGAAGGGTGAGAGAAGGACATAATGCATTAGCTGGGGGCGACTGTTTCGTGTTAACGGAAGCTCAGGAGCGCGAGGTCTCTGCACATATTGCGTGGACCGGCCGTGATGGGGCTGGGAAAGTTTGGAGCAACAAGAGATTGTATCACGTATCTGCTCACCTCGCAAAGCTGCCCGTCTGGTGATGTTTCCTTCCCATTCGCCTGGATTTGTAGACTCAAATCACAGAGATTCACTTCTCTAAGGCCTGTTCCGGCTAGATAGTATTGGATGAGGCTATTGGCCCACCTCCCAACGTCCCTCACCAAACTGTCTTCAGCTCCTGTAACACAACATGCTCGGGGTGCTCAGCATGTTCCCAACAGCCTTGTTATCCGGGTGTTGGGTAGACAGATATGCAACACCCCCCCCCCCTTTTTTTTCTTTCTTTGTTTCTCTGAAAGCCACCCAGTCGTCAGTCCACCCCTCTTGTGTCTTGCCTCTCGGGGCACACAGCAGCTCAGATGCATGGTGGGCTCTAATGTGCTACACTGTGTGCCGCTGTCTCTCTGTGCGTGTACACGTCGGCTCGTAAACTACGTGATCTATGTGTGCAATCGTAAGGGCCGGGCGCAAAACAAGGTGGGTATACGATACGTGTGTGACGCTCGAGACGTGCGTCTCGTTGCCCGGCCGGAGTATTACAGGGAATTTTCCCGCAATTGAAAGGTCCCAGCCTTTTATTTCTTCCATATTTATCCCTTTTTCTCAGAGCTGATCTTGGATCCTGAGAGCCTTGTCGCGAGGTGGATTGGGCACCACTTCGCAGACGGAACCTACCTCCCTTCAGCGAGCTTTTCCTCTGCACACAGGTACTCCGCCGGCCCTGAGATTGCGGTCATCCATAGATGCTGGCCACCGCATGAGGGTCGAGTGGCTGGTATGTTGCCGGCGGAATGTGAGCCACGAGTGGAGTGTATCATCATGTGGTGATCTCCTAGTGTGACCTGGGTAGGTGCTTAGTGTACTTCAGGTACTTAATGTTTACCTCCGGAACGGCAAGTTAGGGTGATTTAGAAGTACTGTCACCTTGTGTTCGGCCGAACCATCGTATTTATGCGCAGTCATCCCCGTATCGGATGACAGGACGTCTAGAGTGTCCCGTCCAGAAGTGTTGCTTCACTTGTTGGGAGGGGGGGCCGGGCGGCGCGGCAGCTGGGCACAGCTGGGAGCAGCTGGCAATGGGCAGGGATGCTGGGCTGCAATACGTTGGTCGAGACCCTGCTGATTGGCAGCGCGTCACGTAAACACCGACTTCTGCTACCTGCAAATAGGCGCATTTATCAAGAAGCAAGCTTGACCGTGCAGTTCAAGATCTTTGGAACGGGTCACATATTATTTGGATCCTACTGTCAAGGTCAAGGTCAAGTCATCATGAACACAAACCAAAACGCACAGCGGCAGTCGATGGCTACCTCGGGTGGCGCCCTGAAGCAGCGGCAACTGGTACGGTAGACACCGAGATTTATATTCAATGATCGCGTGCTTGCAGAAAAGGCTAAAATCCTTTGTTCAGGCTCAGCTACAAGCACAGCTCGCTCAGCTTTCCAACAACCTCTCCGACACTGAGAACCTTCTCCGGATGACCAGTGTCCAGGCGGAATGCATGCGGGGACTTGGTAGCTGGCACGGCGGACTGTAAGCGGTTGATCCGTTGCTATACTTTGCATTTTCTGACCGATCCTTCTAGCTTCATGGCGGCGAGTAAGGTCCTGGGTGAGGAGTCTGTGAAGGAGCAGGCCCACCAGCAAGGCAGTGGGCAGAAGTGACGAGACCCTTTGTGGCTTGGACCGTCCTCCTCTCGACTGTGGACGTCCCGTACCGCGCAGTTCACCAATACCGGTCTTGGTAACCTAGCATGTATGGCTAATCTCAGGCGTCTTGCCGGTTGGAAGACTGCGCTTCTCAACCACCTCAGGGCTGCCCAGTCGGATCAGTGCTGAGCTGCGGCAGACTTGGTTTTCATCACCGCGATCTGGACCAATACACCAAGCAGATAGATGCAGAGGGCAGCCGGGGTGTGCGTGAACATTTTCCTTGAAGCGGGATAGTTTTGACGGTACTTCAGGGGTCTTTCTGTGGCTGCGGCTGTGGCTCTTGAGCAGCATTCTGCCTCGCTCCCTGCTGTGATGGTTCTTTGGCAGTGCGGAAGGGGCGGCGCTGTTGTCTTGGGGCGTTGACGGGGAAGCGCTTCGCGTGGTGACAGGTATGGCACGTCATGACCAGGACATCTGCCCACGGCTTCTTGCCGCCTTTGCTCGTGTTCTCGACGGTGGAGGTGCAAGTCTGGCCCTCAACCAGCAGCGTATCGCAGAATTTGCAGATGGTCCGCTTCATGGCGGGGCTTACTCGGATCTGAGACTTGAGAGAGATGGAGCGGAAGTCTGCAAACAGCCTGTGAGACATATTCCGAGTTTGCGTGGCGGCCCTGCGGTTCTTCTCTGCGTTGGAGTGGTCAGGATGTTGGCCGTCAATTTCCATACGCATATCAGCATCCGTCTTTTGCGAAGCAGCCTGGTCGGAAGCTTGGGCTTGATTGGCAGATTCTGCTGCCAGGAATGATGCGGCTTGGTACATGAAGGATAGTCGGCAGTATGAAGATTTATTCGGGACACCAGCAACTTTCTTTTTCGCCATGGTGCCGGTGAGTGAGGCTGCTTTCAGGTGCGGCGTGTTGAGTTACAGAAGCCCAAGCGATTGCCTGTGAACGTTGTTTTGTGTATGAGTGGCGCTTCCGAATTCGTTCAATACTCACTTCTCAAGCTCATAGTAGGTAGCCTTTGGTTTCTCGCATCAGCTCCCTGCTGCACGCAGCCTTACCAGGCACTACCAGGACCGAGCCCCACAGAAGCCCGGCCCGTGCGACTGAGGTCCCGGATCTGCTTCTGGAAAAGTGGGGCGGGCGTCTGGATTTAGCCTAGGCCGTTGGAAAGGCAACCACTGGGCAGTGCAAGGCCAATGGCACCTGAAGCAGAAGGCAGAAGGCAGAAGAGCAAGCTCCCGCCCCAGGCCCAGGCCCCGGACCTGCTTGCACCTACCACCTCCCAGCGGCCCCTGCGCTTTCCCCTGCTAGCCCAGCCAGCAGTCGTCCGCTCTTCCCAAGCTGCTGTCAACTTCACTCGCCTGGCCTGAGCATCCCCAAGCTTTCTCACTCTCGAGTTTCTCCTTCCCATAATTGCCTGCATCTTTTCCCCTCGCACGGCCAGCTAAACTAAACCTTCTTCCTCCACTCCACAACCAACAAACCAACCAAGCCTGCTCTTTGTCTGCCACCTGCGCATCGACAAAACCTTTTTCTTTTCTTCTCCCGTCGTCCACCGTGTTCCTGCATTCCTTCTCTCTTTACCCGCCTGCGTGACCAGCCTGGCCGCGCGCGTTTTTGAGCCTCGCATACCACAGCAACCCATCAACAATCACCATGTCTGCCGAGGAGGATCTCATCGACTACTCTGACGAGGAGCTCGAGACCCAAAAGACCACTGCCCCCGCCAACGGCAAGAAGGCCGAGGCTGCGGCTGGCGACAGCGTCGATAAGAAGGGTTCCTACGTCGGCATTCACTCCACCGGTTTCCGCGACTTCCTCTTGAAGCCTGAGCTGATTCGCGCCATCACCGACTGCGGTTTCGAGCATCCTTCGGAGGGTCAGTCTTGAAAAACTCTTAATCCATTCCAGCCTATCGTTACCCAAAGCAAGCTCCCTCTTGCATGCCAAAGGCTCCGTCCATCTCGCACGCAAAGCAAAAGCAAAGAAACCTCTCGTCAGATCCAATCTCGTCCGTCTTGGGGAAGCGCATATCGGTATCGTCTTGGTTACAGAGGAGCAACAGACCTCCGTTTGCCTGAGGAAAAAAAGAGAATTCGCCATGTTTGACTTATACATTGGAGTGATGAGGAAGACCACCTGGGTTGGCGGATTGCCAACATGATTGTTTGCTCTGGTCCGCCAGGTACCGTCCCAAGCAACATCTACTGGCTACATCGAGACGTCCCATGCGAGCGCACGCCGTCTTGCGATGGTTGCTGTCGGAGGTCTGGTGTTGATGGCTTGTCATCAACCGACACCGTCTAGAACAGTCCATCCCACGAGACAGGCTGTACCGGATGCATGCTGTCGTTCACGGGTCTGCCGAGGGGGCATATATTTTGATCAGCCGATGTGTGCGACTGGTTGACGACGATGATCTGCGACAACGAGAAACTTTGCTGCGACGATGGACGGACCTCTTCGACTCCCTCTCCGTCCTCCGTTCAATCCTTGCGAGACCAATTTCTGACTTCCGATCGCCCGTACAGTTCAGCAGACATGTATCCCTCAGGCACTTCTCGGAGGTGATATCATCTGCCAGGCCAAGTCTGGTCTCGGTAAGACTGCGGTCTTCGTCCTCACAACCCTTCAGCAAGTTGAGCCCGTCGCCGGCGAATGCTCGGTCCTGGTCATGTGCCACACTCGTGAGCTGGCTTTCCAGATCCGCAACGAGTACAACCGTTTCTCCAAGTACATGCCCGACATCAAGACTGGCGTCTTCTACGGTGGCACTCCCATCCAGAAGGACGCCGAGATTCTCAAGAACAAGGACACTCACCCTCACGTCATTGTCGGAACTCCCGGCCGTCTGAACGCTCTTGTTCGCGACAAGTACCTGCGTCTGGGCAGCGTCCGCATCTTCGTGCTGGATGAGTGCGACAAGATGTTGGACCAAGTTGGTAAGGCTCCACCCCAATCCACGCCTTCGGCTGTCTTGCGCGCAAGCGCTGACCAAGCACAGACATGCGACGCGACGTCCAAGAGATCTTCCGGGCCACGCCTCAGCAGAAGCAGGTCATGATGTTCAGCGCCACACTTTCCGACGAGATCAAGCCCATCTGCCGCAAATTCATGCAGAACCCTACCGAGCACTACGTCGATGAAGACACCAAGTTGACGCTGCATGGTCTTCAGCAATACTTCGTACCTCTCGAAGAGCGTGAGAAGAACCGCAAGCTCAACGAGTTGCTTGATGACCTCCAGTTCAATCAGGTCATCATCTTCGTCAAGAGCACCGTCCGTGCGACGGAGCTCGACAAGTTGCTCCGCGAGTGCAATTTCCCATCCATCGCGGTCCACTCCGGCGTTAGTCAAGAGGAGCGGTAAGTAAATCAGCTGCTATGTTGGCAGGGTCGAGGCTGATAATTCTACCAGTATCCGTCGCTACAAGGAGTTCAAGGAGTTCAACAAGCGGATCTGTGTCGCAACCGACGTCTTCGGTCGTGGTATCGATATCGAGCGCATCAACCTGGCCATCAACTATGACATGCCGGCGGACGCTGACTCTTACCTACACCGTGTCGGCCGTGCCGGTCGTTTCGGTACCAAGGGTCTAGCCATCTCCTTTGTCAGCCAGGAGACAGACAAGGAGGTGCTCAAGGACGTTGGCAAGCGCTTCGAGGTCGCCATTCCGTACGTATCACGATTCCTCTACTTTCCTGCATACAAATTAACAAGATCATAGTGAGTTCCCTAAGGAGGGTATTGATGCCAGCACATACATGGCTTCTTGAGCACATCAACCTGTGGCTTGAACCGCCATAGGCGAAGCAATGTGTCTTTGTGATTGGTAGACCTGATATTTGGAACGGAAGTCGCAGAATCCAAAAACATGAAAGCTAATTGTCCGGGCAACACTCGAAATCATCGTGTAGGATTATCTGCGGCATGTGGACAACGTCTTTCCTCTCTAGCTTGCAGGCTCGTGACTGGCGAGGAGGAAAAAAGTTATTTAAACGCTTCAGACAGGGCAATCTGAGAGTCTCAATACAAGGATGATTTTGGCCCATCCTCGCTCCTTCACTTCGACTGTAGTTGTGCCAACCTTCCATCTACGTAAGATGGCTCGTTCGTGATGTGTTTGCCATTGCCATGGTGGTTGGTATGACTTTCACCTGAAAATTCAAAAATCTGACATGTATCGTGGATATGTCTGGTCGGGTGGCGATGTCTTCCGACACAACAGAGCAAACAGATCATTCAATGGCAAGGGAAAGGTGACTTACTGGCACTTTCCATGAGAGAGTGCTTCTGTGTCTCAGGAATTGTGATCTTCGCAAATATAGGTTGCATTTGTGTTCAAGCTTAAGAATCCACTTCCTTTGCTTGACAAGATAAGACAACGCAATTATATCGGAGCAGTCGCCTTTTCTCGGAGAGCATTTTGTTGGGTACGGCCTACTGTTATGACTCTCTAATACTTAGGCTAGGGTTTCTTTTTTCTTTTTTTGGGGTTTTTTTTTTTTGGATTTTTTTGGTGGATTTTTTTGGTGGATTTTTTTGGTGGATTTTTTTGGTGGTTTTTTTTGGTGGTTTTTTTTTGCTGGTTTTTTTTGGTGGTTTTTTTTAAAGGGGGGGAGGGGGGAGGAGGAGAAGAGAGAGAGAGAGAGAGAAAGAAGTGAAGCAACCACAGCTACATTGACATGAAGAGGCGATACAAAGCTCAGACTGCACAACTATCAACTTACTTTCGAGGCATCATCGCAGTATCACCTTGTATCAGTCGTCTCAAATGAACGCGAACCTTTGCCAATGAGTTGTGGAACCTCCATTTCGCTCCATTTCTTTGAAATGTGGCTGGTCTCTCCTAGGAAGTTGTCAAGGCGGCAAAGCAGAGGAGCTCAAAGTCTTGTCAGGGCAATTTGAAGCATTCCGCCTCGTCCAAGATAGATGTTTGGGACGCGGAAGACACAAAGTTCGGAACTAACGATGACAGAAGACATAATAGCTCATATTCATGATAATGCAGCAAATGCAAAGTTATGTAGAGTCTCCTCGAGACGCGTGTGAGCTAGTTGTACATCACTGCTCTTAAGGATGATGTAAACCAAGCCAACAAAAAGAATACTTGCCAGTTGTCAGGTATTTAACTGTGTACTCAACCGTGAATCTAGGAAAGCTCAATGGTGTTAGGATGTACGCATTAGCATACTGGCGTCGATGTGCTCCCAACAATGCGTTATCAGCATTGAGCTGCATGGGGTACTGCCCCCAGGAGCGTCTGATACAAGGCAATGTGAGAGCAGAAACCAACCCATCACCTCTTCCCCCAAAGAGGTACACCGTCAGGAACTAGGTATTATCAGCTGCACTATTACCATACTTAAAACAGCCACTTGCTCAAAAATTCCGCAATGCCATTGCAGAGCCCCTACGGCTTACTTCCTTTCTATCCAGTTATGCTATAGGAGGTTATCGCATGAGATGCTGTGCAGTAAGCACTGCACGGGTGTACCATTACACAGATAATGTGGTCACGTAACGGACACCGCAGGTAGAAGTCAGGATCATTTCGTGACTCTCAGCCCAGCCAGGCCGAGGAGCCGACTAACGTTCCTGTTAAGAGATCGTTTAGGAAGAAAAGAACATATATTGTAAATACCTGACAAGATGGCACCCTGAAGACCATTCACTTATCAGCGAGCCGGGGATGAGAATTGGGAGGAGCGGTCTCGCCTTCAATATGTGGGCTGACTGGCTATGGCTCTTCTGAATAGATTTGCTCAAGCCTTCCACTGGACCAGAAAATGCCCGGAGCTATTGGTATAGGCAAAAAATGTACCAGGCTAACTGTAAAGTGTCCAACCAGTAGTAGCCTGCCATCTGAAATCGAAACAGAAATATCTAGAGAAGTGATGAAGACAATAATCTCCATCAAGGAGGAGCTACATCTATGTAGTTGTCCACGATGACTTGGCCGCTGTCTGGAAATCACTAGCCAACTTCTTGCAAATCACATAGTTGCGCTTTGCATCTTTTACACTTAATATACTTCGAACTGAAATATAAAGCATTCTAAGATATTTTCGGTTGATCCTGGATGGCGCAGAATTTGAAAATAAGATCAAAATGATGAAGCTAACAAACATTCTCCTTTTAGCACCTTTCATCGTCACAGGTGTGAAAGCCCATCAGAATGACCTGGGACCAGGAGAGAACGGCATAAATGTAACGAACGGAACAGCATCACCAGGCCATACAGGTGGCTATGGCCTGGTCACTCGGGACGATGCGGTGTGGTGGGACGACACGGACGACGACCAAGAGAAATGCGCCTATGCGGACGCGACCAATACCATCGGGCAGAGGGTGATTCTCAAACGAGACTGTCGAAAGCTTGCCAACTACTTCGGCGGCCGGAGCGGGCTCTGGACAGTTTCTGGCTATAACGGGGGCGATGATGTATGGGCTACTCTTGCCTACAGGGGAACTTGTACTTTCGCCGTAGCTCGTGTGGACGGCCAGGATTCGGATTTCGAGTGAGGCTCACGATTAACTCCCCCCCCCCCAACTGCAGCTACACTCTGAGTGTTCTTCCATTGTGGATACGCGAATTGTGATGGGCTAACTGCTATCGATTTTAGGGTTGGCAATATCGACGTCAAGTATTTTACAGAACAGGCCATGAGACTGAGCAGCGATCCCAGCCGCTTGCCTACGGTTATCGGGACCGTCCTTTGCGAAAACGCGCCTTTGGTAGAGTGGAAGGTAGGCCTGCGGCAGACGGGAGCTTCGTCACAGGTGCGCACCGGCGCCTTGGGATGGGTGGCGGTGGCTTTGGTGGCAATTGTATTAGCAACGATATAGGGCATCCGGGGACTTGCCAGTGGGTTTGCCTCAGTGTCAGACTCGTCGAAACGGCCTGCGACGAGCCACCCAACTCCCGATTATCCGAGGAGGACGGGAGAGAATGATGATAAATGCGAAGATTACGTTGAAACGTGTATTCACTATGTGACGCTGATCGAGTGCTACTTCCCACGTGAATTGCCTGCCTGTGCAGCTCCCTTGCAGTCGTGACCAAGACAGGCAGCCCAGATAGCCATGACCACCTGACACCATCTGAATCCCATGGATTGCAAGCAATCTAACAGGAAAGCAACTGATCCTTTACAGCAAATTGTGATCTCAAGTGTTGCCTACGCTAGCAGACGACTATCCTACAGGTAACAGCATTGCTCTTGGCCAGCCCCGGCTGAGCTGAACCGGAACCGAGCTAACTAAACACCCTGCCTGGGCTCGCCGAAGCTCCCGGAGGGCGAGACCATCGCCGCATGACCGTGACAAATGGGCCCGCCAAGGATGGATGGTTTGAGAACCTGAGAACAGACGACGATTACTGACAGGCCCGGAATCTCACGAGTGCACCGCATAACCGTCTCTGTGTGAAGCCTTGATGACAAGGGGAACGAAAGAGCACGCCCGTACGACATGGCTTCCAAGGCGAGGCCGCCAAGGCTGTGACCCCTTGAGGCACCGTCGCCGGCCGCAGGGGGGGTGGAGAGTCACTTGACTCCCCCGAACGGCCTCCGAAGACTCACTCGTTGGCTTTCGTGGGCCGAAAGCTCTGGCATCCATGCGATAGCGAGCCGCGGTGGGTGACAGACTCACCGTGGGTGGTCGCCAGCGACAAGCGAACACGATATCGGACGTTGAAACGTGAGCCGAAGTGACTCAGCGGGACGTAAAAGCTGTCCCGATCCCTGTATCCATTTGCCACCTGGCTGAGCCGGACCAGCTGGCAAACCAAACAACCAAGCGCTGCGCTGGTTGGGGCTCACCGCTTTTGCCCGACCCCGTCGGGCAAGGCGAGGTCGTTTGGGGGCAGGAAACCACTCGATGTACTGTGTAAGCAACAATGTGGATCAGTTTGCCGGCTCCATTACTCTATCACAGCTTGCCTGGCGAGGCTGTCGTGTTTGCAGTCAACGAAGCTGAGTGCGATGGGGCATTTTGCTTCCGTCGTGAGGACCCCTTTCACGAGGCGCACGCTTCGCCACCCGCCTTAGACCGCGAGGCCTCGCCATCGTCGTCATGGGTTGCCAAGATCTAGGCTGGCTTGTTTGCAAGGGAAACCCGAGGCTATCGTCAGTGTCGATGACTGCCTGGAACGGAATTGCCATCATCACCACTGAATCCGAGAATTGACGGCAACGCCACTGTAACGAGAAAAAAAGGTGAGACGGTCAGTAGCTCGGGGCTCGAGACCGAGCGATGGCTTGGCGCTCTGCTTCCACTACACAGTAGGGGCGAAGACGAACGAGAGTGGCCCCGATCTGGCAACCGGATCAAGACGACCTCGGCCCCCGCGAGAAGGAGGTGATGAGCCATCGCCCTAGTGATGACTGACAGGGTTTGCTCATTTCTTACGAAATACCTCAGACGAGGCCTCATTGGGCGGCGGCACACCACCAACTTCGCTCAGCCAGGCAAGCCATCTTGCAATTCTTCGCCGAAACGAGAGCGAAATCTTGGGGGATCGGAAATTCATCACGAATATGGAAAGAATCTGCCGGGGCTGCACCGAGAAAGCTGATATCGACTGGGAGTTGGTTCAAAAATCCTCGTGTCGAGAGATAACACTGTTCCACATCACCAATCCGGTAACTCAGTGACGAGGCTCTCTCTAGCTGATGTCGTTGGCCTTTCTGAAATCTGGCGAGCACATGACGATTGAGTCAGCCTTGAGCTGGGCGGCGCGGTTATCGTAGATCTCCTCACGAGGCCGACCGTGTGGTCCAACCGCGCGGCAAAGACACGCTGTTCCTAACCCGCTGCCTGCGCCGCTTTCGGTCACGGATGCACTGAGTTTTCATTTCGCCTCACCATTGCACGCCTCTGTGCGTTGCAAATACCTTGGGCGCGGACACTTTGTACAATCGAAGGTGTCTAGGCCGAATCTAAACACTGGGTCCCGTGTACTAGGGTGGACAACTATGGCCTTGAAAGCTTTGTTAAAATGTCTCAGTCGCTTCAGGGCATGCATTTACAGCGAGCACTGCAACGGGGATCGCGATCATCTCCGAGGCCGCTCGAGATCAGGCCCTGTTCTACAATTTTTGAAGGGAATGGTCCAACAAGACCCAGACTGTGCCTCGTCTATAGTAGGGCTGAAAGAGATTGAGTCATCGGGGCGAGGGCGAACTTCTTGATTGTAAAGTCATACTAGTCGGAGTTCGGCGGCTGTGATAGCATAACGTGTTAAGAGTGTGCCACGAGACTCCATTGACAGGTGGATTGGGCTCGTTTCGAGTTTGGTAGTCGATAAATCAGGTTCTCGAACTTTTCCTGGCTTCGACCACATGGCTGGCACATGGACGGCAAGTTGTCCGCCTTGCCGATCACACTCACTCTGATCTAGGCTGTGATCGAGGCAGCAGAATGCACAGCACAGAACGGCACCGCCTGCCTGCCTGATGATTTCGTGTCGCTGGCACGCGGAGACCGATTCATATCCAGGTCGAGATTGGTTCGTATCGATAAGTGGATTCAGTCTGCTCGAGACAATGACGGATTGTGGGCCCACAGCTGCACTTTTGGCGAGCCTGTGAGTGAAGCCACCTTCACACCCAGACATTCACGCTCTTGCACAATCAGGCATGCAACCACGGCGGAGCGGGGAAAGGCTGGGGTCGTCTTGATTGGAGCACGTGTAACCGGGGCGGCATCTCCAGGTTTGGTGGTGCAGATACCGGTAAGTTGGGGCCACGCTCGGGGTTCCCTGACCGCACCAGTTTGAGAGCCTGCGAGTCCTCCCAAAGCAGTGACGTTGAAGCCATGTGGATGCTGAGCAAGTCAGCCGATAATGGAGTATGATAGGTGAAGCATCGTGAATGTTCTCGAAGGCGGTGGGGGAGGGGCCTTGGGGGCCGCTCCGCTCCTCTAGACAGTACTCCCTAGCGGTCTCAGCCCACGGTGACGAACACCAGCAGGCTGAGTAGTGACGGGCTTGAACAGGGCCCCGTGTGGGGTGACTGTTAGCATGCATTTTCTGCAGCCGAGTGGGCCCATCAGTGGTGTTGTGTCTCTGTGGGGTGTCAAACATCCAGTGAAGAGACAGACATGCAGAAAGGGGCCGAGTCGCCCGCCGTAGCAGGCCTGATGCCGATGTTAATGACTGGATGGCCGGCTGTGCCACAGTTGCCTGGCTCCAACACAGGGCCGTAGACAAATTCCCATCGGTCACAGGGTATCCCGTTGTCTGATGTCTGCTTAAAAAATAAATAAAAAATTAACGCCAGCATGACATGGGTGCTGTGTGACCAGTGAGACACTGGGCCAGGAGGAATAACACTTTTTTTTTTTTTTTTTTTTTTTTTTTTTTTTTTTTTTTTTTTTGGTTTAAGATGCCAGCATGACAATGAGATTAGGTCATTCCTCGAGTGGCGTGGCTGCTGCAAGAGCAAAGTAGAGCGGGCGAGGGTGAAGGTCGAGAAACCTGGGAGACCAAAATCTCGGGAAACGTAACCAACCCAGTACCGAAAGTGCCGTTGATTCTGGTGCCGTCTCAGGAGGGATGTGTGTAACTGACGCAGCTGCGGAGCGACCGGACACTGAACAGCAGGTCACCTCACTACCGCTGTACCGTTGGCTCTCTGAAGCCGGGGTGGGGCAGACGTCGGAATCGCAGGTTTGTGATCGCCCTCGGGTGTGTCATGATGAAGGCAACTCTGGGACTCGAGCCACGCACGTGGTGATGTGACAAAGCTGGTGAGAGACTGCTGATTTTCTGTTCCATCAGCCTGCTCGCTGAATCGACAGGTTGATGCTGTTGATGTGCAGGATTCCTGGAGCAGCAGGCAGCTCACCAGTTGGGGGTGGATGGTCGGTCACCCGTGGCTGGCCAGGCACTTGAGGTACATAGTACTGCGTCTGGCTGTGCCTGGGTAGCACGGAACAGACAAGATGCCAATGTTGTCGCACCGTGTCACTGCGATGTGGACGTTTAAACGCTGCGAGTCTGGCAATCTGGCAATCCGGCAGTGTGGATCACTGCCTAAAGGTTTGACAACTGCGAGAGCGAAAAAGCCATCCAACGACCCAGTCTCCGACAGCTATTGCATCCACCGTGAGCCAAGGCTGTGTCTCTGATGAAACTGCAGGATCGCTGATGCCAAATTTGGGAACGGAGTTGGTTGGTAAGTGGCTTACGACGGTGGATGGGAATCTGCGATGGAGGCAGCAGGGAGGGGCCGGTTGGAGCGGGTGAGTCCCATGTTAGGCGGATTGCCCCATCCGCAGCCTCGGATGCTAACGGATACCGCAGCACGGCAGCACGGGCGATGCGGCACGGCTGCAGCGAGACTTATTATTAGGGGCCGGCTGGGCTTAGACGAGGGGCGAGGCGATGGCGAGGGGGGCTTAGGGCCTGGCCTGAGCTGGCCCGGTTGATGATGGTGATGATGGTGGTGATGGTGATGATGATGAGAAATATGTTTGTTGGTAGATACTATCAGGACCGCGTTGCCTACCTATGTTGGTAATGATGGATGCTGCTGTTGGGAGGCCATGAGAAACGACCGGCCAGCCGCGCCGCATCTCGCCCACAACCCAAGTGGATGAGGCCGTCGGTGATTTCTAAAGATGGAGTTTGGCATGTTTTGCATCTTGTGTTGGTTTTGTGTGTTTGAACGACAGCAAGCAGCGTGAGGTCATCGCAATTTCGCAAGTCCCGTATCGAAGCATCGTATTGCGCGTCTGTTCTCCCTCGTGTACATGACACATACAAACCATCAACCATGAAAGTCAATGTCCGCTCGCGAGACAGTGGTAAGCTTTACTTAGGTCTCCCAGTCCCATATGCCTACAGGCCGACTGACTGGGCAACTCATAAAAAACAAGCTGCTGCTAACAGTAACTGTAACGCTGGCACTGGTGCTTAACACTGACATTGACACTGGCCCTCACGCCGGCCGACCGAGTGAGTAATAATAATATGCCAGTGGTGGTGCCAAGGGCCTCGGGGGAACAATTCGGGTACTCTGGGGACAGCATCCATGTTCCCTCTCCAACGGCCCCCCTTCCCCTTCATCTCATTCTCGTCACCGATGATGACTCTTGTTGCGACCCTGGAAATTTCACAAACCGTTTCTTAGTATCATTTCTATTTATCACCTCTCGTTCTCGTGTCTCTCATCCCGGGGGAGTTTTGTGGTCCCTCGCCGCCGACAGGAGACAAGCAGATGAGCTGATTGATGTCCGTGAGCGGTTTGATCAAGTAAAATAAATGATGAAGCAGCTGCATGTGCGAGTGTGGCGTGCGGGTGCGCGTGTGTGTGCTGGCAACAGCTCAAAAGGCCTCTTGCGTGCCAACCAGGAGACGCATAGACTACCGGGCGTAGGTTTCTGTCCTGGGAGGAGGAGGCAGAAAGAACAGTAAGAGTCATCTCTTTGTCAACCTTGCCGTCGATGAGATGAGATGCGCCGCACCTGCAGAGACCGAGCTAGGCAGAAACGGGGCTGGTCTCTAGCTGCAGGTGCGAGGAAGTTGCAGTAACAGCACTGTGAGAAGTCGAGTGGCAGGGGGGGCTGGCAAATACTGCGTGCGAGAGGATGGGCAGAGAGAGGTGGCCACTCCACTCCCACCTTCGCTGCAACCAATCGCCTGCCAGCTGATTGCGCACACGCTAGTCTGATTACGGGCCGCCAATACGTCCATTCGCTCCTGCTGATGGGCAATCAGAGGGCCCCCTTCGGCCCAGCCATGGTCGGAAGTACCTGCGCTGCACTACAAACCTGGCTGGCGCGCCAGGTACCCAGTTCGTGGATGGGAGATGTAGGTGTGGGCAGTAATCTTCAAAACTGCTTCAGCGCCCGCGTCACAGCACATCCTGCGCTCCCCTTTCCCTTCCTTCCCCCCCACAGAGCAGTCAAGATGCTCGATTCCACCGTTTGAGAGATGCAAAGCGACTCGTTGTAGTCTGCTTGAGCATCCGGTTGACAGGTCGACAACTCTTCTCTCCTCATTATCTCATGGTTTCCGTCTAATCTTTTGCGCACTGCTCTGCTGTTCGCCTCGTTGTCCTCCGGGTCAGAATCTCTCCTCTCAACCGTCTCCTCGTTATAGCCAGTACCAATACCCTCTGCTGTTTGTCCCCCATATCCCACCCGGTCCGTTTGGCCTGTCTCCCGTCTCCTTGTGCGGCATTCATTTGCTCCTGCGAGGACAAAGGAATAAACAGGTCAGGCCATCCACCGACATTAATACCTTTTCGCCCGTGTGATCGACTCACTCTTCGCCCGCCTCCCTTACTTTTCTCATTTTGTCCCTGCCGGGGCTTAGAAGCCGAACCAACGACGTCTTCTTTTCTTGGGTGCTGGCTGGTGTTAGTCAGTCTTGAGTCGGCCAGGATCACCAAGGATCTCCTGTTTCGGACTCCCCTTTGGAGTCAGTCACAGCCCAAGGCCGTACGCACGCGCTGCGCACTCGCCACACAAGCCGAGCAGCCCAAGCTAGGCCCAAGACCCCAAGACCCATTCTCAGGCTACCGCCTTCGCCCCCCCTAGGCCCGTGACACTACAGGTCACTCTAGCCAGGTAGGTTCCTCCGTCCTCCCGTTGGTCCCCCCCCCCTTCCCGCAGTACAGGCCGCAAGCCCAGCCCAGCCCAGCCCAGCCCATCCCTCGGACAGCCCACACACGCACCCCCCCTGTCTACCATGCCTACCCAGCCTACCAAGGCCCAAGCCTGCCTCCCTCATGGGCGGCAAAGGCCGGTTGCATATCCACCCACGCTGTCTTCGCCACTCTCCCTCCTATCACACGTCCGGAAGAGTCATCGAGAGACACGTAAAACGGGACTCCCACCTGCCACCACCCATCATCGTGGCCATGGATACCTAAACCTCAATTAATGCTGGAGTGACCAACATACTGCCTGGCAAAGAGACTGTCCTCATCATCCTCACTCATATCCCATCCTATAACCCACCGTCATACTCCTCCCGTCTCGTCACCTGCCCTCAGCCTGGCCTGCCACTGCCTAGAGTTGAGTCTTCCTTCTCGCCGGCCTTGCTAGGCTCCGGTCCTCGCTTTGAACACTCATTCACTCTCTTTGTGCCTTTGCCTCCCGGACAACAACCAATTACTCATGATTCAATAACAGCGGCGTCTGATGACAACCATTTAAAACCATTCTCCTTCCTCTTCTCTCGACGGCATGACATCGCCAGCAAACGGCGACTGCAGACGAAATACCGACACCTTGCGGACCTCTCCATACTCTCTCGTCTAGTGGGACTCGACATCCAACGGCATCCCTTTGGAACACAGCCTCGCGACACTCACGACCCCACCAATCCCATTACACCAATCCCGACTAGTAATATTTATGTGGCACACGATGGCTTCCGCATAAGGCCCTGTTCTTGGTTAGACATTGTTTGCGACTGGAAATCCTAGAGGCTCTATTCGCGCTCGAAATAGCTCGACGACGTTCCTCCCCCTTTTCCTCCGCGCAACTCGAATCAAGATGAAGCCTGCAGACGTCGACTCGCCGGTCTTCGTCACAGCCTACCGAAATGTGTTGTATACTTCTTCACTAGCCTCGTCCGCAACGGCCTCCTCGGTTTCGGTATGTTCTGATGCATCGTCTCAACTATCTGCCGACTACTCCACAACTTCCTCTTTCACCGACTACTCCGACTCCCTCCCTCAGTCCCGGCCATCGCTCTCCCAGCAGAGCTCCTGCGCCTCCCTGAGGTCGAGCAGCACCCTACCCCAGGGTCTGCGCCAAAACCCCCGGCGGACTTCCAGCAGCACGACATCCCGAACCGGCTGCCCACCCCCGTTGGTCAGACAGGTCGAGCGGAAGCACAACTTTGTTGACAACCTCGTCGGTAAGTGTTGTTGCAGCACCAATGTGGGATCCACCGGCACGAAATCTAACAGACGTCGCTCTAGATTCTTCCACTCAGATCGTCGAGGCCATCTGGCCAACGTCTTCTGTGGTATGCCGCGAAGAGGCTAGCAACTCGAGCGTCCTACCTCTGCGAACCTTCATTCAAGAGACTCTGCGCCGTTCTCGGACGAGCTACTCGACTCTGCAGGTCGCACTTTATTATTTAGTTTTGATCAAGGACCACCTTCCAGATCGCGACTTCACCATGGAGCAGACAGATGACTGCCATGCTAGTCGCGCTCTCCAATGTGGCCGCCGAATGTTTCTTGCCGCTCTGATCCTGGCCTCAAAGTACTTGCAGGACAGGAATTACTCGGCCCGCGCCTGGAGTAAGATATCAGGACTCGCTACGCACGAGATTAACCAGAACGAAATGGCATTCCTTCTCGCGGTCAATTGGAACCTCCACGTCACCGAGGAGGTCTACAATCGCTGGACTGACTGTGTCATGAAGTTTACGCCGTCTCAGCCGCCATCGCCTGGATCTGGCGTTGCCCTGGTGGAATTCGAGCATCAATGCGAGGACTTCAAGAGGATCATACTGCAGTTGAATGCCGACCTGGACAATCTGGAAGACATCGTGTCAACCGGTGGATTCACTCCTGCTCCTTCCATGAGCCCAAGATCACTATCGCCGCGATCAATCCTGGCTGCAGCCCAGGACAAACCGGGGCGTTACGATTGCGCCACGCCAACCCCGAGAGCTTACACCACCCTCAACACCATGGAACCCGCGCCATCACCAGCTCATACCGTCGTGCGACTGCCACCAACCTTTGGGCTACTTCCTACTCCTCGCCTCACCCCTCAGCCCAGCACTGCCCGCGAACCATCACCTGGACTAGCAAGCTTGTCGCACTGTTTTGGCAGGAGCTCTTCGATGAGCCTGGCAATCGGCGCTGCTGGCAATGTGCAGATGGAGCGGTGGCCCACCACGTCCTCACCGCAGAACTACTACACGGCAACCCGTCGATCTTCTCTTGCCAACTCAATCTCAACACCATCTTCACCCGAGTCAATGATATCTGACACGTCTCGAACGTCTCGTTCTTCCTCAATCTCATCGGCGTCATCGCTGACCAGCGCGCCGCACACCAAGCTGGATGTGCTGGCGCGCTGCCGTTCTGCGAAGCTGTGCAGTGAGAGGTATGCGTCGAGGCCTACTATCGCGTCTGTACCTGAAGATTATGAAGAGAACATGACTTCCTCGCCCGAGTCATACACTGGTCCAGTGAGCCATGACTTGAGAGGCATGTCGTTCGAGGCGCTTGCATCAAAGAGAGAAAGCGAGGTTGACGATGCCACAAACGACGCGGCTCGAGCACTCCAGGAACTGCATGACAACTGGCGGCGTTCGCATACTACGCCACAGCTGGCAACCTCTGCCCCCAAGGTCGGTTCCAAGCGAAGTCGACCAATTTCAGTCGATCACGGCCTCCAGGAGAACGTCCGTGGAATGTTGCGCGAGCAATATACCTCGGTAGGCTCCGATAACAGCTACCAGGTCCCGCTTCCAACGTCGTCGCATGATGGCCGAAAGCGAATTTGTTGCTCAGCAGAAGCTGCGCAGTACAGCATTCCGTCTATGCACCCTGCTATGGGAGGTCTCGGGGGACCAGGAATGTGGGCGGGCATTTTGAATTAAATGATGGCTTGCCGCGCGGTTGTACACCCCGGTCAACCCATCACCATTACTACCATCACTTTCACTTATATTTTCCTTGTCTCTTTTTCTAAAATAATCTGGAACATCAAATATCTTGTGTCGGAGGGCTGGGAGGCGGACTTGATACCATCGCCTTTTGGCAACTTCCAAATCGATAGACCATTTGGATGGGCAGCCAAGGGCTCGGGGCTGAAAAGCGCGCCGTTGCGTTTTGCATGCATTGGGAAGGTGTCATTTTGGGCTCAATTAGGGTTCTGCATGGGATGGGAATGGGTGGTTGAACTGTGTACGATGAAGTGTGAAATAAGTTTTGCTTTTCCTGTTCGAACAACCATCTGGTGGAGTTGATGGCTTATGATGGGAAGAGCAGCGTCTTGTGCGAGGCGTTTGGACGGGGTATGCTCCCTTGATACTTGGTCGAGGCATACCCTACGGTAGGAAAACATGAGGCGACTGGATGGGAAGCAATCGCGGGTAGGCGCCAGAGCTGCGAAAGCATAGCAAGGCAGCCAACTCCGCTGACGAACCCCCTGACATCTCAAGTTTCTCTGCCGACGCGCATGACAAAACCCTGCACTGGACATGACGAGGGCCGTTCCAGCACTCCGCGATTTCCTTCAACCTGAAGCCATCTCGAGAGCGGTCGGTAATCCTTCCTTGGCAGCAACAGCATCAAAAGAGCTTTCGAGCTTCTGCCGTTCGCTACCCAGCAGCAGAGCAGAATAATTCAAAATTTAGGCAAAGACAACCTTTTTAGATTGAGGTCGATGACTTCGAGTGTTCGTGATACACAGGAACAGACTTCACCCGGTTCCATGAATTCACCAACACCGCTACCATCCGTGCGTCCTCGTCCAGCATCTCCCTATTTGGTACGAGGTCGAGCAAGCTCAATGGAGTCCGGGTGAGAAAGACCTCCTCCACATCCCCCGAGGTCTCCATCACAAGATCCGCACACAAGTGCGCTGTGTCACGGCAAGCCGGGAAAGCAGGTACTCCAGCCCCACACTGACAGGCTAGAACAATGATTCCTACCCGACGATCCCACTGTGCAGTGCTCTTGTCGAGCCTGGCTCATACTTTTGGTTTGTCCGGTCAGGCGGGCCTTTGCTTCCTACCAAGCATTACTGTCCCGCTGCACTGGGTGTCCCGAGTGAGTCATCCCGACCAAACTTACCTGGCCTCCGTGATAGGACAAGTTAGAGTGACCACCCTTGACCAAAGCAGTTATCACCTGGTCGGGACAAGGCCCTTTTGTGACCGCCTAGGACACGTCGGTGACCTTGTGATGGCAGTAAGTCCTTGTGCATGAACCGTTAGAAGGACTTGTTCACGATGATGGCGCTTTGAGCCTGCCCGGTTAATTGGTGGCGGCAAGAGTTTCCAGCCCAACACATTTATCACCAAGGACAGCTATTCGACACGAGCGGCGATTAAATTGGACAGGTTTCGTATCCTGTTGCTTTCTCTTCCCAGGGTCCCTTTTTCAGACTATCGTGAAGCTGATCTTCGGACAGAAGGCTCTGGAATGCTCTCAGACGAAGAGACCCTGAATCCTGTTGTAGCCCTCATGTCAATTCCAAGACGTTGGTGAGCCTAACCATAGAACTGTGAGAGGGTCTGATTATGGGAGTACTGTCGACCCTCCTCTTTGCCTCTAATTTGTCAGCTGATGCACGGATGAGCAGGCAGAATGTGTGGGTCCGATCATGTCCTCAATCCTCCTGCCATCCATCCTAATCTCTCGGGCGGGAGGAAGCAGTTGAGAATCTGCGTCTGGTCGTATTCACAGACAACGGCGTGCGTCAGAGCGATAGGGCGAGCATCGGAGAGGCAACAAGTGTTGCAGCTGCGTGCTGCGCTTAGCGCTCTCGTGGTTCTTCAAGAAGAGGGTAATGGGATACCTTCATGCGCAGCTCGGGGCATGAACTGCCAGGCATGGATGCTCGCCTTCGCATAAGCACTACGGTGTATGTCTCTGCCGCAGCCATCACATGCAGAGTACCCCCTTCGCCCAGGCCGGATGGGCCGGAGCTAGACGCGAGTTTCGATTGTGCATTCAGTCTGGCCATTCTTCGTCCTTCCCGCTGCCTGTCAGACGGTGAGAAAGCAAGATTTGGCAAGGTTCTCATCACAGATCGCGATCTGGGGAGGGGACGCAACGGCTTATGCGCCGATGTGATGCTCAATTAAATAGATCCGCTCGTGCCACTGGCGGGGATGGCTTGGCTGGAATCAAAAGGGCGTACGGCTTGCCCCTTTCTGGACCGGCGAGTGTCCTGCGTGTCGATACTTGGGGCCGGCGAGCCGAGTGTAGATGGAGGTAGGTTGATTTATCGAAACATCCGTCCTAATCCCCTCCATGAGAGTCTGTGCGTCCCTTCTCTTGTCTCGGTGATCAGTTGTGCGATCCTATCCGCTTCGGATTTTGTGCAATTCCGCACGAGGAGACCATAGACGAGGTGATCCCACAGGAGATTGGGCAATAAGCCTTGCACAAGTAACTTTCTGCATAGCTACTGTGGCCGCCCAGAGTATACTTGAACAAAACTCGCAGGCAAGAAGAAAGCAATCCTCCTGACTCTGGAGAATTAATATCTGGTCGACGAGGAGCGTCTGTTATGCGTAGACCGCCCGTCCGCTCGTCCTCAGTAGAGATCTGCACGAGGGGTCGTCTTCCGGCCCCCATACCTTCACTCAACCCCGTAAAGTCTTGACATCGGACAGCACCAGTACTCGTACCATTTGTGGCCTCATTTTATTCCGAAATCAATATCTGCGTGAAAGTGAGTTCGGACAAGGCTGCGCGCGGTTCATGGTTATGTGCGTATGTGTAGATCAGGTGGCGGTAACCAGGTTTCCTGGCGAAGCCTGGCGAAGCCTGGTGAGACGACCAGCTGTCCGTGGTAGTGAGCAAGGACAGACGTCCTTGGTGGCGAAACAGCATCGCGAACATGCACAAGACTGTCTCCAGATACTTTGGCAGCACCCTTTCCAAAAGATTCTAAGATACTGACCGATGGGTATCTCCTTGGAGGACAGCTTGCGTGTGTCTGCTTTGTCTCTCCTCAACCATCGCTGAAGGCTAGCCAGGACGAGAGATCGGTCTCACGAATGCACCATTTCTGAGACGGGTATCTGACAATACGATAAAATACATGAGAAGTGTTCGCCCTGGATACTTAAGTGTGGTTGGCAGATATCCACGCAGCGAAATCAAACTGCAGGACACAGAGTGCAGGAGTGAAGTCTTGGTTAAAGAATGAGCATAGAAAAAAAAGCCTGTGTCTTATGTCAATGTTTGCAATGACGGACTTGTTGCGTAGATGCGATATCTTCCCGTGGCAGCTCTTGCTCTGCTGATCAAGGGCCAGAACGATCTTAGCCGCCAGAACCAAAATGGAAGTGCCCTATCCTATCGCTTCACAAGAGACAAGAGATTCTACACATGAGCATCATCACCCTCGAATTTCTGAAGCCCGAGGCAGAGAGCAAGGTCAATCCAGTCAACACAGACCACGCGGTGATGGCCAGAGCAATTGAATCCAGGTTGTTGATCAACTATCGAAGATGTTAGTCTACTTGCAGATGTGAACAGATCTGACCGCACATGACAGGAGACATCTGCATGCCCGAATCAGACTGCTGACCAGACCGGTCATTAGAATCCTCGCGAAGTATCTACCATCCATGTCCTCAACAACCTTGCCGTAGAATGGAGAACCGAAACCAGAAGAAAGAAAGAGAGTCCATCAGAAACTACGATCTCCAATGAAGGCCAAGGAATCATTTCAGCACGCTACCATGCTGTCATGATCAGGGGCAGAGGGAAAGGCGAACTTCCTTACCAGCCGCCACCACCACCAGTGGAGGCACCTCCAGTCTCCCAGCCACCAGAAGGAGCCGCGGAAGTCTCACCAGCGCCACCCCAGGCGTTTCCAACGTCACCGCCGGGAGCAGAAGTCTCGCCGCCGCCACCGCCCCAGGCGTCGCCAGTATCGCCGCCGCCGCTGTCGCCCCAGGCACCGGCATCAACACCTGCCACATCATCGTCCTGCTCTGACGGGAATTGGAGGTTCTCGAGCTCTTCGCCCTCGGGCATGTACTGCTGGAGAAACTCGGGGACCGTCTGCTTGGTCTCGAGCAGAGTACGAACCAGGACCGGAGCCAGTGGCTCATCCCGCTCCGTGTAGAACGAGGTGGCCAGGCCGCGGTTACCAATGCGACCAGTACGACCTAAAAGTTGTCAGAGATTACCAGCACAATCATTGAGGAACAGAAGACTTACCGATGCGGTGGGTGTACTCCTCAATACCACCGTGATCGTGGCTGGGAAGATCGAAGTTGATCACGTGGCAAACGTTGCGGACATCAATGCCACGAGCAGACACACCAGTGGCAATCAAGATGGGCATGGTACCCTTGCGGAATGCTCGCATGGCATCCTCGCGCTCCAGCTGAGTGCGGTCAGCATGGATTGACGTGCACGGCAGACCACGATTGAAGAGGAAGTCATCAAGCTCGTCCGCCGTGCGCTTGTTGTTCACAAAGATCAAAGTCCGTGCCGGAGGCATGGAGTGAAGCAGATCGTACATAGCCTGACGCTTCATAGAAGGATCAGTCTGAACGATATTCTGCACGATGTTCTCGTTGGCTCGGCCCGCTCGCCCAACGCGGAAACGAACGTGCTCGGTGGCTAGGTGAGTCATTGCCAGCTCACGAACACGCTTGGGAAAAGTGGCAGAAAAGAGCAGGTACTGTATGTTGCCCTCCTCCTGCTCTGTGTAGTAAGTCAGCGACTGATCAAGACCTTGAAAATGATTGAATGCAAAAAGACTCACCACCACCACCAAGGATCCTGTCGAAATCCTCTTTCCAGTCGTCGTGAAGCATCTCATCAGCCTCATCGATGACCATGAACTTGAGGCGACGGAGAGTCAAGTTCTGTGGTCGATCCATGAAGTCAAGGAGACGACCGGGCGAGGCGATCAGGATATCACAGCCCTTGCTCAGCTGGTCAATCTGGTCGCGAATCGGGCCACCGCCGTAGATGACACAGGGACGCAGCATGCTCCGGTAACAAAACTTACGCGCCTCCATGAAGATCTGTATCGCGAGTTCACGGGTGGGCACCACGACGCACACGAGAGGCTCGGCACGAGCAGGTGGGTCAACACCTGGTTGAAAGGTAGCCGGGTTGGGACGCGGCGCAGCAAGCTTCTTTGCCTTTCCCATAAGTTTGTTCAAAATGGGAATGAGATAAGCCGCCGTCTTGCCCGAACCTTGGAGTTTGTCAACCGCTGATTGTCGTAGATGTTGGTGACAGGGGAATCTTACCAGTCTGAGCGATGCCGATGACATCGTGACCACGTGAAATAGCCGGAATGCAATATCGCTGGATCGGGGTTGGAAGATGATAAAGAGAGAGCTCAATGTTCTTCATCATCGCGGGGTGCAGACCAGCCTCGCTGAAGCGCATGATGGGATGAATCTGGACGGGGCCCTCCTGCTCGAGCTCGACAGGGGCCATGCTACAGGGCTGTCAGTGAAGTGATCCAGGCCAGGGAGGCAAATGATGCGCAACTTACCTGGAGAAATCGATACCGGTTGGCAGCTCACGCTTGTCGGCAGGGCCAAAGAGCTCCTCCTCCAGCTCCGGAAACTCTGGACCCAGATCGCCCTCTTCGCCATCCCAGTGATAGACGCGCTTATTACCGTCAAAGTCGCCGCCACGAGCGTCGGCAAACTGGTCGTAGTCGTACTTCTGAGAGGGAGCCCATCCACCATCGACGGCTCCCTCGGCGGCAGAACCACCGGCGGCGGCCTGGGCTGCCTGTCCCTCAGTCGAGGTTTTGCCAGTGTTTCCGTTGGTGTTCGGAAGGGCGTCTGCCATGCCACGGGTGTCGAAGGATCCATTTGTGTCCTGCTGGGCAGAGCCCCAGCCGGAGCCAGAGGCATCTTGAGTGCCCCAACCTGAAGACATCTTGGTTGTCTGATGTGGGACTGTCTGGATTGAAAGGAAGTATGAGCACACAAAGAAGACAGGAGGAGGGTTCAGAGGTGGGACAGTATTGCGACCGTGCCTGAAACTTGATGACAAGGCTGAAGGAATGCAAGCCCAAGAAGAAAGGTAGAGGAAGTGCAGAGAAAGCCTCAAACGAAAATGAAAGAAGAAGAAGGCATAAGAAGACGTGTCAAGGTGAGCAAGCGAAAGGGAGCAATGGTATCTTACCAGAAAAAAAGACCGTTGATATTGCAGTGCGAGGCACACAGCTGCAAGAACGGTCAGGTCACAGAACTGAAGAGATCGTTAGTATGATTGTGATGATCTTGGTGGCAAAGACAGGCGTGATGAAGTGGGCTCATTGAGAGAATAAGGAAGCACGTTGAATGCGATGCCTCAACGGAGAAGCCGAGAGGAGACGAACTGACCAACGATAAAACGGACAATTTCACACAACTATTTTGAAGAGAAGTTTCAAAGAGAAAATGGCCTTCGTGTGGTGCTCTCTGGAGAATAGGGATAAGGGGTGGAGGGACTGTCAAGACTGGTGAAAGATATGTGTTGAGGAAGGAGTTGACACGTCAAAGGGAGGGAAAGATGAAGCCAAAGGCGTGCCTATGAAAGGACAGAATGAACAGCATACCTGAAGGCAACTGTTGGAGAGAGACGGGGCAGTGATCAGCCCCAGACGCAATTACCTAGCACGGAACGTGCCGCAGTTAAAAGAAGGCGTGGCGCAGACAGACAGGTAGGTGCCTTGCTAGACACGAGACACCGCACGGGGCTGTGTGTCCTGAGTCTGTGAAGCAAAGTGGGTGATGATGTAGGCGAGTCTTGATCTGAGGGTCTTCTCTGATGGAGAAATCGTAAAGGTTACATAGGCGCTGCGCCCTGTGCAACTAATCCATGGCAGAGGCAAAAGGGTTGAGACGTGTGAGTGGAGGTTGAATGGAAGATGGAAACTGATGAGTGAGATTGATCATGGGTTGTTGATGATAAAGTTGGATGGTTTCAGTGTTGATGGTTGAGGAGGGATGGGGGACACTTGCCCACAAAGACTGGCTAGAACAAGAAGATGTGTGTTGCTTACCTGAACCTGATGAACAAGAACCAAAGGATTGCTGATGATGATGCTTGGAGGTGTGGGCGACCTTCTTTCCAAGAGTGAAGGCGAAGCCTGGTATGGAAGTTGAGAAGAAAGAAATTTTGAAGTTGAAGTGGATAACACAAGCTGTTCTTGTGTTTTGTGTGAGGCTCCAAGAGGTGCTGGCAGAGGTAAGGTCAGTTCACCAGAGCTGGCAGCTACTTGAAGTATGGATTTGGAAGGAAGACAGCTCCCTGGAGAAAAAAGAGGGTGTCTGCCTGGGAAGATGGGCTGGGAGATGCGTGAAAGAGGTCTGAGTGGGCTCAGGAAGGTGAGAGGGTCAAGGACCTTAGGTGCCTGCTTGCGTGGGTACCTAGGTAGGTAGGTACCTGAGTACTCGGAGAGGGAAGTGTTCACTGTGGCTTCCAAGGCCCTGAAGCCCTTGGAAAGAAAACTGGAGGTGGCAGGAGCAAAGGAGGCTTCAGGGTGTTGAGATACGGGTGAGTGTTCAGCAGGCGTGTTGAGTTGGCACCTGCTCTTTGTGTGGAAACTTACCAAGCAGCTGACACTGCGGAAAACTGATGCCTTGTAGACACAGATGCCGATGATAAGAATCCGCCTGTGTTGCTAATGGAACCACGACGCGAAGAAGAGCTTTGAGGCGAAGAAGAGATCAGAAGGGGCACAAAGGGCACACGCCTCGGCTGTCCTGTCAAAAAAGTCCTGGTGTTGAGAGGAGCAGTCTGCTGCGACGGCGAGCTCGATCATGTGGGAAGAATGTAATGGCAGGAGAGTCAGAGGCTGAACGAGGAGAAAGAAAAAAGAACCAGAAAAAGACGAGAAACGGCCAGCTTTGCTCTTCTTCAGGGGAGTGTATGTCGGAAGAGCCGTGACATCACACAATGGCTTCGAGTCCTAAGTGAAACTGCCAGGGCTTGCACACAGAAATTTTGTCTAGAATGAAATAAAATATGACTCAAGCACGTAATGAACGACGGAAACAGAGACAAGACATCGATTAACTGATCTCAACATGAGAATGGGACACGCATACCTGGCATGAACATCTACATAACTGCAAAGTTCAATGACAGTCTGCCGTGTAAACAGGCACCACATGTGCCATCACATTTCTGCTTTGTCAAGCTCAACCTAAAAAACCGATCACCAGCCCAACTCCTCAAGCTCGTCGTGCTCATATCCCTTGAAGCCCTCCTCGAGAGCTTTGGCCAAGTCCGTGGCCGCTCGCCCCGCCGGTCCACCTTCCATCCGGGCCTGGGCGGTTTTCTTCTCCATGACATCCTTCAGAGGCCACAGCGCACGTTGCCTCGATTCGGTATCTGCACAAATCTCACCATCCTGTGGCGGGCCAAACAGCTGGAGATAGCCGAACGGGTTCGGCCCCACAGGCAGTCTGTAGACCTGGTTCCAGTACTGAGCATCGGTCCACGGCTCGACCGGTGGCGGCTTCTGCAGGCCCAGCTGGATGAACTTGGCCAGTGCCGCCATCTGGTGCGCGTACGCGGAACCGCCCTTGTCCGCGCCAAATGTCGTCTTCGGCGCAGAGCTCCAGCCCTTGCCGGCCGGGGCGGCGGATGCCACGGAAGCGTTCCTCCAGCCCATCATCGCCACGAACGCGTCAAGCGTCTTAGTCCAGCCACCGGCAACGTCCAATAGCTGATCCACCGCGACATCCAGCAGCCAGTCCATGAACTTGAGCGCATCATCCCTAACCTCCGCCGAGAGATGCAGCATTCCTAGACGGACCCATTTGACGACTTTGTCCGCATGAGGTTGAATTTCGTAATATGGAAGTGCCTGGAATAGTTTCAGGAGGCTGCTGCGGATGGCCGACGAAGTGTCGGTGATCAGTGGTAGCAACTTGTCGAGAAGAACATATGCGCCGACGGGGTTCTTTGGCGGCGTTGACGTGAGCTGGCTGATGAGGTGAGAGAGAGCCTCGCGTCGTTGCTTGTCAGTCCTGGAGGTGGCTAATGATAAGTTGTGCTTGAATAAAGCAACATCATCAGGGGCCGTCTCCGAGAGGGACTGTTGGTTGACGACGATAGCTATAATCAGTATCAGCACTTGATTCCTATCGCTGTGCGGTCAAGAATTGCACGCCGGTCTGAGACGAGTGATGCGCACATTTTGATTGGAAACTCGTATCCGTGAAATTCGAAGACTTCGGCTTTGTCTTGCCAACCTTCAACTTGGGTTTCTGCTCCTCATGTTAGGCCTGACGGATCATGCATCCCTTTGGGCGTGCGACATGCCTGAAAGTCCTTCTTCTTTTCCTTCTTTTTCCTGGCACTTGAGCCCATTTTGACTTCATTGGAGAAAATCAGCTTAAAAAGGCTTCAATTATCTGATCAAGGGCGGGATTTCCCTAGATTAGATTACACGGAAATCAGGATATTGGCTTACCTTGTCGTTGCAGAGAAATCTTCAGTGAAGTTGAGAGCAAGGCCAAATTGGGCAAAGGCGGTGAAGGCCGAGAACGGGCAAGAAATGCCACTTGGGGAACCTGGTAAGTGCTCCCCGAGGGTGCAACTCGACTGTCTTCAGTAAACAAAACAAGGCCCAGAGCCCAGACGCAGTCTGGGGCATACTTGCGTAAGACTTGCCATCGAGATACCCCACGAATCTAGAATCAAGTGCAACTATTTTCGAGAATGGCGGATGTGAATACGGTACGCAGAGAGCCCGGACCACCCTTTTTCACTCCCCTAAACAACCGCCCGTCGCACGCTAACCCCTGCCGCGGCTTGCAGAGCAACGGCGTCGATGCTCTCGAGGAGACCCTCAGCCGGCTATCTAAGAAGCCCGGCGTAAAAGCGACGATTGCACTCGATCGAGCCTCGGGCACGATTCTCAAGACAGCAGGACATATATCCTCATTACGAACATCTTCCTCCCAGCAACAGCAACAAGACCCGCAGTCAACAGCCGCCGCCGCCGCCAGCTCGCTTTCCGCCTCTACCACCGATATTCCCACGTCTTCAGGAAGCGCTGCGGCTGCAGGCGCGGGCAGCGAGACGCAAGGGGCCGAGGAACTGGCGTCTATGGTATGGGCGTTTGTGAATTCGGCCGGCGGGCTGGTGCATGGCCTAGATACGGAGGTAATACTACAATCCCAGGGGGCAGGAGATGCGCACAGTGCTAACAACCAGACCAGGACGAGCTGAAGCTGCTTCGAGTGCGCACCAAGAAGCAGGAGCTCCTTATTGTACCCGACGCGAAATATCTGCTGATCGTTATCCATGAGACCCCGGCGGCTTGACCGGACGGCTAGACAGGTCGCCGACACCGCGGCCCTCTCATTGACGTGAGATTGCGGGAGGACCACTATACGAGGCTCCTGGTCCTAGCTGAGCACGTCTTGCGAGACACACCGCTCATTCAAGCTGAATCATCTACTTATATCGAGACCACGTTCGAGCACCGACAAGACAGCACAGAGAACTAGCACGCACGCTCCAGTGGCCGCCGTTGCCTGCATTGCATGCAATGCATAAACAAGATGTCGGCACAGATTCTGCACGTCGACTTCTGATGTGACTGTAGATCTGATAAATATCGGATCATATTCCGGACGTGCCTTGCCGCCGCAGCTCATCACAACCGGTGGCAGCCGGCATTGTGCACGTAAGGCTCAAGTATGCAGAGGAAAGACTTCGATAAGAGCAGCAGCTGTTTCATATCAATGGAACGACAGCGAATGTTGATATGAAACAAGCAGCTTGCCGACCACGCAGGTGACACAAGCCACATTCTGTCTTCCGACCGGCATCTGGGCACAGCAGTGCCATACGCTCTGTGAGCACAACCGTCCATGTGGTGCATACATGGGCAAATGGGCTTTCGAGATGGACTGGGCACTATTAACTGGGAGGCCTAGGTGGGCAGTAAAGCTTGACCCTGGATGATTGACGGTCGGATCGGGCCTTGGCAATTGCAGGGCAGGTGGAGCACTTGCGAACGCCACGCGACCGCATTGCACCACATAACAGCTGTAGCTGCTGGCGGCCCCAGCAGAAAACCTGGGAAAACTTGGAAGGCCGGTGTCAACCATTCCACCTATAGTCAGTAGTGCACGACTGGCGGTGACTTGCCATCATCCGAATGGCTGAGGCGGGGCGCCGTCGCATCTGATGTCTAGTGTAGGTCGTTGGCCAGGGCACCACCACCGTAGTTAGAGAGAAACACCGGGAACCTGGAAATTGATCTCGAAGTCTCAGGGTCGCATGGCTGCACGCGAACACACACCTAATCTTGCTTTGCATGCCTGGGCCCTGTGGAAGCTGCAGGGTGAACTCATGGCAGCCCAGGCATCGGCTAGAGTAGCCAGGCCTGCCAGGGAACACCTGCCTGGCCTTCCGGTTGGCGAGAAAACGGCATGTGTATCAGTTAGACGATATCAGAGCCGGATGCTAAACCCGAGAGCCTGCGGAAGGCTGAGGACTGCATTTTCATAATGCCACCAGATGCAGCATAATTGTAATTTCCAATTTCCTTCACATCACCAAGAGGGTGACTTACAGCTTTTCATTCGATCGTTTTGGCGTCCCGCTGTCACTTGCATCTGTTTCTCTCCGTGCCTGTCAAGTCATCATCGCTTGTCTCTCGAACGAAACCAGACCCAGCATTTGGCACCCGCATGACGTCCTTGCTCGCTCTCGTTACTACACTCGTCGTTATTTATGCGTCAGACCTACTGAGCCATTGAAACCGCTCGGAGCACGAGCAGCCATTAATCGGGCAGTGCAACTGCGGACCAGCGGTTCTCGCCACACGTTGTATTTGTCAATGCCCACATACAAGCAGCAAGTCGATTCATGAGTTAGGCCATCTGCGTCCAGAGCCTCTCGGTGCCGGCCGACGAAGAAGATGCCCTCACTGTCATTCTTCAAGAAGCGAAAGTCTCGTGATCGCCAGAACAGCTCGACGACCTCTGCCCGGGATGAGAGCAGACCAGACCCGGCCGATGAGAACGCAGAGCCCAACGCCCGTGGAGCGGTTTCAACCCACGCAACGGGCGAACCAAGCGTCGCCGGAACGGGAGCGAGCGGCCACAGCAGCGGCGCCGGTGTACCGATAGCGTCGCCTGACGATGCCAATAACGTGGCCAAGGAGGATGAGAAGATCAAGGCGAGGCTTGCCCGGAGAGGCTCAACTAGGGAGCTCATCCGTGGGTTCTTAGGGCACTCGCCGCGTAGCCACCGCAGGGACTTCGATACTGGAAGATCTAGCCCCAGCTGGACGTCTCGAAGTGCTGCGTCGACGCCTCTGCCCGAATACCGCCCCCTAAGGAGTGAGCATGAAGATGAGCCTGAGCCTGAGCCTGAGCCTCAGCATCAGCACCAGCATGGCCCTGCTGAACTTGGCTTTGAGCATAAGCTTGGCCACGGGTTCGAGCGGGAGCGGGAGCCTGAATCTGAGCCTGAGCGTGCTGCCTTAGCAGCAGCAATCACAACAGCACCAGAGGCGCCAGCACAGGCGTCCCCAAAGCTGCGCGAGAATCCCAGCCGGCGACCACGCCCTGTCAGTGCCATTGCCGCCGCCTCAGACATTGGCAGCAGCCTGCCGAGCCGGTGGAAGTCTCAGAGGCTGAAGAGGCTGCAAAGCCTTGCGTTCAGGCCACGCGAGAAGAAAGACAAGAAGAAAACGGATGCGCCACAGGTAACCATCACACCAGCCACAGCGGTAAGTCAACCAGACCGTTCATTTCTCCCTGTCGCTTCCCTCCCACTGCATCGAGACCCAGGCCGCAGACCGAGCGGCCCAGACCCTGGCTCCCGTCGACTGTCTGAACCCCACATTCCAAGGTTCTACCCCAGATTATCAGCCCATGCCGACGGGCACTTCCACAGCACCGCCTTCCTATGTGTGCCAGGCTCGACGTCCCCGCTGGTGCCGATTGAGTTTTGGAGGGTCCCTTTTTCTCGTCTCCATCAGTCCCTCGGGAAATGTGGATTATTCCCGTCATTTACATACTACTACTGTACATGAATCTGGCCACCCCATCGCGTGACCATCTGTCTGCCGGACATGGATTTTCCTTCCCTTCTGTTCCTGCATCCAGATCTCTGAATCGTACGACGCAAAGCGCCTCAGCCCTTGTTTGAATCTTAATTGTTTGGCTCGCACCCTTGGACTTTCCTTCTCGTCGTCTCCTGCATGTGTCCCTTGGTGTCCAATTGCTCCTGGCTGAATTCATTCAATCTAACCTTGCATCGTGGCTGACGTACCTCTCGTCTTCTCCAACTCGGCAGACCACAACCTCTCCTTCAACACACTCGGCTTCGGCATCCGGCTCCTTCTCCCCTGCATCACCACGCTCTCCAGTCAACGCAGACAAGCCATTGCCATCCCCCCCACCAGAGCACCAGGCCGTACCAGGAACCACAACCTTCAGCCCGCCTCTGAGGCTCAACCGCATCATGGCAACCCTGTCGGACCAAGACCTCGAGAAGCTCTTCTCGGGTGCCCCGCAGTTCTTCGCGCGGGCTGAGGGGCACTACACTGGCGCGCCACATCCTTCGGTCGCGTTCCCATGGGACGAGGCCCTGACCATCAGAGACTTGACCGACCACTCCCAGATTGACGATGCCGCATGGGGGTGCATCACCGCCTGGCCCCACATCACTCGCGATGTTGACAAGGGCCCCTCCGCCTCAACATCCGAGAAGATGGCCGCCAAGCGCCGCGCCCATTTCTTCCCCAGGTGCAGGGAGAAGCCAAATATGCTCAGCATGCAGGGGCTCGAGAAGGGCACCATGGGCTACCAGGCCGCCTTAGAGCTGGGTGTCTCGGATGCCCTAAAGGAGGAGCAATGGGGATTTGGAAGCTTGGGCGCCAAGGACAAGGTCATCATTGAGGCCAGGCAGGCTGCCCTGACGTCCAAGGACGGGCTGAGGAGGATGGACGAGACAACAGTGCTAGACCACCTGATGAAGAATGCACAGCGGTATCACGAGCAGCACCAGAAGGACAAGTCCACCTGTCACGAGCTGTTCCAGGAGCTGTTTACTCACATCTTGCATCTGCCGAATCGATCACTTACGAACCCATACAGCCTGCCTGTCCAGATTATGGCTCTGCTAAAGGTTCTTGCCGCGCCGAACGTGTGGGTGGACTTCTCGCATGTCGAGTGGAGGATACGGCTGGGGCAGCTTCTTTGGGGAACACCTGATGACGACGACCAGGACAGCGTCAGCGATGGCTCGTCTATCACAGACGCAGAGGACTCGAAGGGCTTACATGAAGAGAGATACTGGCTCTTGCTGCAGATCCTGCTTGCTTGCGAACTGCTCGTGCGCCTGGACGCCATTACAGAAGGCGACGAGCTGCCCGGCGATGTCAGGCGCTCGGATGTCTACCGCTTCGAGAGGGACGCCAATTCTTCGGTGAAATGGTCGCTGCACCTGGCCCGGGCATGGCTGGAGAATATCGAGATAACCAAGACGAGGCCATCAGGCGAGCATGAGACGCCCAAGGGCTGGCTCGCAAATCTAACCCAGAAGATGACACTGACTAGTGATCGCCCACATTCTAAGCACCATGACGCTCATAGACCAGCCAAGGAGCAATTTATTTACGTCATGAAGGGAAAATACTGGGAGAGACAGGTCCGCGGCCTGACACATTTCGCGAGGAGGCTTAAATGGCCGGGACTTGAGACCCAGGCGTCGCGGATTTCTGACAACTGCCGCGCAGTAACGGAGGGAACGCCCCTCAATACACCACTGGCCACTCCGTTGTCGACAAGAACGAACAGAACGACGTCGTCATATTTCACGGCCGCTAACACTGATGGCTCCGTGGAAAGGAAACCAACACGACGACAGAAGGTTGGCGCGGCGTTGCATCCTGCTGGCTGGCTTTCAAAGAGTTACGTGTCGGGTTTGATGCTACCAGGTGAAGGGCTCTACCACTTTATCATGTCGACGTTGATCGAGAATGACGTGGCCGCGATGACAAGGCTTGGGCCGATGGCGAATCTCTGCGGGGGATTCATGTACCAGGGAAAGAGTTTCTGGAGTACGGCGTGCGTGGTTGGACGCGTCTTGGCTGCCGGCAAGGGCGCTGTAGAATGTATGGGATGGATCTCGAGTGATGTCACGCCCCTGGGACTGGGTGATGGCTGGGTCGATGTTGACGTTGAAGACATCCCTGGTAAGTTCTTTCCGATACGATACGGCAAGCCCTGCTCCACCGTAGTGACTTAGGTCAATGTCAATTTTTATCAAATATTGCTCAATACTGATCAGAGCTTGCAGAGGACGTCAAACGCACAGGCAAGCAGGCTAGGCTTTGGGGCAAGCTCGCGATAGAGCGAGAGTCTTCGGTCCTTGGAGAAGGCTCTGAACAGGATTCCGTCTTGCCTGCTGACTTCATCATCCCCTACGAAAACAACTACAAGTCACCACCGCCTACAATCAGTGTCGAGCTGAGGTCACTCATCTTGTCGGAGCCGCTTGATTCGGTCCAGACGACACCGACGCTGGAGATCGCAACTCCATTCTCTGACTCCACGTCTCCTCAAGAGATGAGGACGTATACGCCCACTATTACATTCAACGTGACAAATTGGGAAGAGGACGATGACGAGATGGTCACAATTCCTGTGGCAAAGGATGTGTACTTCGTGACGGCCCACCCATGCGTCCCCTCCCAACATGTGAGGATCCTGAAATCGCCCTCCAGTCCTACCATACAGCAGTTCGATCTGTCAGGCCCTTTTGCTTCGGGAAATGGCAAGCAACCTGGCCATGCCAAAATCAAATGTGAGTTGGCTCGTGTTAGCTAAGTAATTTTCAGGAAAGAGCAACTTCTGACAGATCTTCAGGCCACCCATTACACAAATATTATACCTATACTGCCATCCACCTCTCCGAGCTTCTTAACAAATCCAACTGGACTCTGGAGCAGCTACTCAGCGATTCCTCGTCCAACTTCGCCCCAAGCATCGCTCCAGCATCCAGCACCGACAAGACGCCTCGTGTTCTCGTCATAGATGCCATGACTAATTTTCTGCCGCAGCCGGAGGCACACGAGATTCCGCTGTCGCCCGCCATCAGCAGGGCCAGCACGAACCAGAGCTCATCAAGCCGGCACTCGTCGCTGAGTAGTGCCAGCGGAAGGGGCGGGCCGGACATGGACATCCCAGGGACATCACCGGACCGGAACGGCAAGAACAAGGAGCGGGATCGGGAGAACAGCACCAAGGGCATCACCGAGCAGAACATGCACTCTGAGACCAGGAGGCGGCAGTTCGGGAGCGATATGGAGATCCTGGTTAGGGCGCTGTGCGCGGAGAGGGGCTGGAACGCGCTGATTTCCCGCCGCAGGCGCGGATGTCTCGCGTGTGCCATCCGCGAGGCCGGCGCGCTGGGATGGAGGGTCGTCATACGCGTCGACTGAGCGGCCCGGAGGAGTTCGAAAGGAGGCTGTTTGTCCGCTGTGGGCTTCGGTCATTGTACAAGAGTGTTTACGATACCCTGAGCGAAAGAGTTTGGCATTAAAGGAGCATTGCACGTTTTCAAAAAGGTATGATTCCTCGGGAGGAGCCATGGTTTAATGAACAAAAGGGTTGGGGGAAATAGGCGTCTTCAAATCGAGAGAAAATTGAAACGGTGGTTTCGTACACTGAGGAGACTTGTCCAATGCTATACATAGTCTTGACAGGGCTGTAGTCAGTATTATCGTACTCGGGAATACAATCCTCACTCGCAACATTTACTTATACTTTGGGATATTGAATGTGACCATGTATGTCTGTCTCAGCCACAAATGGCCTTGCGTAATGTATATGCAACCATACATATGAAAGAGTGAAATGCCGCTAAGCAAACGCCATGATCCTAAACTTGTCAAATAACGAGGGATACCATCACCACCTCCAAGAAATGCCCAGAATATTGCCCGGGCCAACAAGGCGCAAGACACGCTCGTTCCCTCCCATCGATTGCGCCGCATCACAGCTCGTCAACACTCCACTCCTTCCAGCCCTTCTCCTCACCGGGAAGCTTGACGGCCTCCCACTCGGCACGTGTGACGTTGCGCCACTCGGCGGCCGGTATCCACCCGATATACGCCCTGTCGCCGAACCCGCCGACCCAGTACACCTCGTCCACGACCAGGCGCACCCACCCGGCCTCGTGGATACGGTTCCCCGGGAGCCAGTACCGGGCGTCTGGATGTGATCTCAGGAAGCAGTCCTGTAGATCGGCGGCGTCGGCCGAGGAGGAGGGGTGGATGTCCTCCAGGTGCCCGAGCAGGCTGAACCGGGGCAGGTTGGCGGCGCTGTAGGGGACAGGGTCGTAGTCTGGCGGCAGGGTCACCGTGGCATCGTCGACATCGACGTCTTCTGTGCTTTTCCACCACCTAGAAAGCCAGGAGAGCGGGTTAAATGACGATGATGGAGACGACTTGATACGCTTCGCGGGTGGGTACGGAGGCACCCAATTTACGCTTATGGACATATTGCTCCCCGCAGCGACGTTCTTGAAGCTCGTGGCGATCTTGATGGCTAATATGGTTGGGTTGCCCTCTTCCTCGGTGCCGCAGTCGGCAATATAGTCCATCAGCCCGATAGGCATTCCACCCATGTTCGGCGGTCGGTTCTCGAGGGCGTCTGCATCTTCGTTGAGGTGGCCGCTGGATGATGACGAGGACGAGGAGGATGTGGAGGGGAACACGGTGGAAAGGGTCGCAAGCGGGCTAAGGGCCAGGATGCGCCGGCCTAGCACGGCGGACTCATACGAGGTTGGTATGCGATACACTAGCTGCTGGTCGGGCTCGGCGTGTGGTTCGATGGGAGAGGCTGTTGCGGCGTCAAGGGCCGCGAGGGCAGACAGTGATGCTGTAAACCTCATTGCGAGAATAGTCTGCAAAGTATGGGCGTTATGCGAGGAGTAAGTCTTGAGCCCCGAACGATCTGAAGCGCGGAAGCGGGCGTCTGAGGAGGGATCGACGACCGTTGAGCCGAGGAGCCGGGGAGCTTGGGGGATTTATCTGATCAATCTAATCTCTTGGCCGCGGCTTTGAGCGAGTCAGCACAGGCAGGGATCTGGAGTGCGTGATGTGGTCGCGTGTGGTCCAAAGTTGACCGGCCTGCATGTGATGGCGCCAACTGTTTGAAGAGACGGGAGCAGTCATGGTACTGAGTCTGGATGTTATGCGCCTTGTTCCTCTCGAACGTCCTTGTAGAGCTGGAATACATCCTGCAACACAGGAAAGACTACTTGGACGAACCATAAAACATCCGGGAAAATCACTTGCGCGTCTCGCTATCCAAGATTTTCTTCTTCTTCCCATTTCTCCTCTCTGCTCTTCCTCTTCACACGGATCAGGCAAATGATAGTAATCATGGTGAGTGGCACACATGGCGTGTTACGGCCTCTTCTTTCGTCCAGAGCTATCCACAAGCCACTGGCGTGGGATCGGCGCATGTACAGTAGGTAGCTTCCAGCTTTCAAAAGCGGGACAGGCATGCCCGCCGATACACGGTGAGGACCCCTGAAAAGCTCGACGTAAAATCCCCAGAAAATCATCCGGCATTGAGCTCTGGTGGCACCACAACAAGCAAATTAGTTCTGGCCTCTCGCTTCTCTGCCGACAACTACACCAAGCCATGAATTGATTTCCACAACTCACAAATTCCGATCGAGCTGCGGAGTGATTCAGGGGCAGCCGAGGGCAATGGAACACAGGATGCAGGCCCAGGACTTCTTTGATCAGTGGCTTGCCCAAGCTCAGGCGCGCCTTCAGGAGCCTCCGTACGTGCAGTCCTTCCACCACGACCATCGTCGACCCAGCTGACATGTGCTGCGGTGACAGCTTCGACAATGTACCAATCTTCGCTTGGATGGCTTTCTGGCCTCTGATCCTCGCCCTCGTCGTGTGGTACTTCAAGGGCGAGCACGATCAGCCCATCCGCTACCGAGTACCTTCTCCCAAGGTCCCTGAGCCCCAAGAAATTCTACAGAAGCCAAGTATAAAGGTGCGAGTGATGCTGCCTCGACAAAAGATGGACACAATGGCTCACCCATCTCTCACAGGTCTCTGGCGCCAGTGCAATCCAGTGCTATGCCCCAGCCACCGGCCAATTCCTCGGCTTTATCAACCCTTCGAGCCCGGCCGCCATCGACCGAGCCGTTGACGCCGCCGAGGCTGCACAGAAGACATGGGCGAGCACGAGCTTCAGGGAGAGACGCAAAGTCCTGCGGTCCATGCTGCAGTATGTTCTCGACAATCAGGAGGAGATCTGCCGCGTGGCCTGCCTTGACTCCGGGAAGACTATGGTCGACGCCCAGCTCGGCGAGATTCTCGTGACCGTCGAGAAGTTGCAGTGGACCATAACTCACGGCGAGAAGGCACTGACCCCTAGCAGGCGGCCCACAAACCTGCTTATGGTGTACAAGAAGAACACTGTACAGTATGAGCCCTTGGGCGTGGTCGCTGCCCTGGTGTCGTGGAACTACCCCTTCCACAACCTCATTGGACCTATGATCTCGGCTATCTTCTCTGGAAACGGTATCCTGGTCAAGACCTCGGAGCAGACTGCATGGAGCGCCAGCTACTTTGCGAGCATCGCAAGGGGCGCCTTGATCGCCCACGGCCATGACCCGGCCCTAGTGCAGACGGTCGCCTGCTGGCCACAAGTCGCGAACCACCTCACCTCCCACCCCAAGATCTCACACATCACCTTCATCGGCTCCCGCCCAGTGTGCCACAAGGTCGCAGAGTCAGCCGCGAAAGCCCTTATTCCAGTTGTCGCTGAGCTGGGTGGGAAGGATGCCTGCATTGTTCTGGACTCGGCCAAGGGCGACCTCCCACGGATATGTGAGACGCTTCTCAGAGGCACCTTCCAAGCAGCAGGTCAGAACTGTATTGGAATCGAACGCATCGTCGCTACGCCTAGTGTCTACGACAAGCTGGTCGAATGCCTCGAACCTCGCGTCAAGGCCATCCGCCTGGGCCAAGAAGCAGACATGGGCGCACTGATCTCCGACGTCTCCTTCGGGAGACTTGAAGACCTGGTCCAGGATGCAGTCAAGAATGGCGCACGCCTGCTCTCAGGCGGCAAGCGCTACGCTCACCCCGAGCATCCCAGCGGTCACTACTTCAGCCCGACTCTGCTCGTCGACGTCACCGCCGACATGGCCATCGCCCATGAGGAATGCTTTGGCCCCATCATGGTTTTAATGCGCGCCCCTTCAAACACCGCAGCCGACGTCCTACGCGTGGCCAACGCGCCCGACTTTGGCCTCGGCGCCAGCGTCTTCGGGCGGGACTCGGACCCCGTCCTGCAGGCCCTCGTCAAGGGCCTGAGGTGCGGCATGGTAGCTGTCAACGACTTCGCCGCGTTCTACGCCGTCCAGCTGCCCTTTGGCGGTGTCGCGGGCTCGGGTTATGGGCGGTTTGCCGGCGAGGAGGGACTGAGGGGATTGTGCAATATCAAGGCTATATGTGCAGACCGATGGGGGTGGGCAGGTGTCAGGACGAGCATACCGCCGCCGATCAGGTATCCGATCGACAGCCAGGACCGAAGCTGGAAGTTTGCAAAAGGTGTGGTGGAGACGGGATATGGGTTGGGCACCGCGAGGAAGGTCGGTGGTGTGCTGGGAATTTTGAAGAACATGTGAAATATGAGTAGTGACGAGAGCGCGAAGCGCTCTGTTGTTGAAGGGGAGGTCAAGTAGATATCAAGACAAAGGCACCTGGGGTTGTCGGAACTCGAGGCAATAGACCACATATATGTAATGCTAATCTAATAAGGTGCGCCTCATATTATTAGGCCATTCTGGACCGCACAAAGCTTCAGTCCAACCCAAAGTCCGACCACGGCTCATGCCCGAGCCCGCCGACAGCAGCTCCCACCGCGGGCGATGACGGTAGGTTGTCCCCCTCAGCGGTGCCCTCCAGGGGATACAAGAACATCTTCGCGCGCTGCCGGCAGACATCCGCAAAGCCTGCCTCGCGAACATACGCACGGGGGCTCTCAAGGCGCGCCGCCCACGCCATGCACACATGCCGCGCATCGACGATGCGCCCGCCATGCCGCCCCAGCACGCCGCGCAGCTTCGAGGCGAGCGCGCCCAGGAGCGCCTCCTGCGCCGACCGCGGCGCCGAGGAGGGGATCAGCCGGGACACCTGCAGCAGGGACGTCTGGACGATGTAGCGTGGCCATTGGGCGTCGAAGACGCCAAGGAAATCGAACAGAGCGAGGATCCCCGCCGCGAGCTTGAGACTCTCCATCGGTGTCGGTGGCGTTGGTGGCGGTGGTGACGATGCCGGCTCGCCTTGCCCACTGGGGGGCTCGTTGTGGTCGCCGCTGGGGTCCCATACGCCGATGTTGGCGATGAGCTGTAGGATCTGCTGGAAGCCTTCCCGCGTAGCCTCCCACGTCTGATCCTCTTGGAGGCAAGCGCCGCCGCGGACGAGCCAGAACAGGCGCTGCATCTTCTCGACTCCCATATCGATGGCCCCGCCATCCGATGCAAACGGCCCTGAGAGGAGGGCCGTTGGGATCTTGGTGCCCGGGTGGACTTCGAGGTGTGTCCCGAGCAGAGCGCGCAGGCGATCGCCCTGGATCCTGAGAGGCTGTCTACCAGGAAGTGCGTTGGAATTTGAGCTGGGGGGCAGTATGTATCTCAGAAAACATTCGAAGTCGAAGCCCAGCTTCTCGCGCATTGCCATGGTGGAAGCACTCTCATCGTCGTCGTCGGCGGAGGTAATATAGGCTCTGTCGTACAGACTTCCTGGCCGAGGGGTATCCTCCAAACGCTCCTTTTTCAGTTGGGGAGTGGTGAAGTAGGTCCGCCCAGAGGCGTGCTGCCGGATCCAGACGTCAAAAGACGACAGGAGCACCGGGATTTTGGCCCAAGAACAGGCGAGTATGGCAGACTGGGAGGGTAATCAGTCATGTGAACTCTTCAGCCCTGGGGCAAGCAGCAAACTTGCATCCCGTAAGCGCCCAACTCACCTGGAAGTCAGGATCGCCCTCGATCCTCTTCACATCCCACTGCCACCCATGGTAGGACGATGTCTCGAACTTGTCAACGCCGTAATATGCATCCCACGCCGACCCAAAAGCGGCGCCAACCATTTGATACTTGATTGAGTCACTGGACAGACGATGATGCAAGTCGCGGCTGACGAGGGGGAGAGAAAGATTCCGAGAAGAGACAAAAACACGCTCGAGAACCTCTTGAGGAAGTTGAGATAGGCGTGAGAGCCCGTTCTTCATCCTCGGTTCGCCATGCTTCCCACGGTGTTTTCTGGCTCGCTTCGATGATGGTGGTCCCTCCAGCTCGGTATTACCAAGTCCGTTGTCTTTTCGCTTCTTCTCAGGCTTAGGCGTTCCTTTCTTGCCACGGACTCTTATTGGTGTCAGCTTCATTGTTGTCCAGAGTCTTGTTCTCAAGAATTATTCCACCTGAGGCGCGGCGATGAAATGGTAATGTGATGCAAGTTGTGCCTGTCATCCCAACACCTGCACTGCTCCAGACTCGGATACCAAAGTGAACTCCATTGAAGATCATGATGCAATTTAAGTATTGGAAAGAGCCATTTTTCAAGTGAAAGTTATAAACACATTTAGGAAAGATCCTTGGTTAGTTCGTGCAGACTCTGATAAGGTACCTTGGATTGCATGACTCCCATAAACACACACCTAGTGTGCACCACCCAGACGGTAACCGCTCCTAATTCGTCAGGGGAGTGTGCGGTATCGACGCTAGCCAGTGGGGTGCTCACAGCGTGGAAGTTTTTAGCTTGCAGGCTTGACGTAGTGGGAAAACCTCAATCTAAAAACTTCGGCACACCATGACAGGACCTTACAATTGCGACATCGACAGCGCCGTGTTGCTGGAATAAGCCGACTCCTGTCTACCAGCGGCAGAAACGGTCGGTCAGTCACTATGCGCCCGCCATTGCAGCCTGCGGTCCCTTCTCGCAGGCTGCTCCGGTTTCTGCGGTTCCAGTCTGAAGGAATTCCTTTCTTCAGTCCCAGCCACGTGCGCACCACCGGAACCAAATGCCATGGACTGCCTCTTCGCGACCCTCGAGGCTCGGCGCATACTGCAGAGCAACCCGGTCATGCAGCACGGCAATTTACGACCTCGAGAACCAGCAGATCTGAAGCCGCCCTCCACTCGGCTGTGTTCGACCTGGAGACCATCCTCCCAAAATCTCTGATAAAGGTCCGCCCGACTGGCACCGATCTTGTCGGGGGAAATGCTGCCACACGATCGCAGAGATTCGCCTCTACGGACGAGCCCATTCAGAAGGAGCGTGGCAAGACGTCTTGGCAGCAGAGACTATGGGCAGATACCACGGTCAAGCCTGAGTTTCGGAGCAGGGCCAAGGACGATTTTGACACATCGATATTCACCTCCTCCATGACAGCCAGGAGGGCCAAAGCTGCCCTTGAACCTGTGTTACGGTGTACAGAGGTGGACGAGAAGGGCGACGCAATCCTGACGGACGGCGCGTTCAAGAAAAGCGAGCTTATTGCGAAGGTAAGGCCCAAACGGACAAGCACCCACAGCTGAGAGCGCTCGGCTAGCAAAGACGCTTTACTAAACGTATGTTGCTCACAACTGCAGTACGGCCTTATGCCCCGCGATCTGCGCAAGATCGATTCATCCAACCTCCCGCACATCCTCGTCCGGCCGGCTGCGATCCTCCTCAACCTCCTACACCTTCGAGTGCTCATCAAGCACGACCGCGTCCTGCTCTTCGACGTCTACGGCTCCCAGGCCTCCTCTGCGCAGTCGGAATTCATGTACGAGCTGCAGGGAAAGCTGCGGCAGAAGCAGGCCCCTGGCACCGCAGGCGGCCTCCCGTACGAATTCCGCGCGCTCGAGGTGGTGCTCATGTCAGTGACCTCGGAGATAGAGAAGGAATTTGGCACCGTTCAAAAGCCGCTCATGCACCTGCTTGGCGACTTAGAAGAGGATGTCGACAGGGAGAAGCTCCGTTACCTGCTGGTGCTCTCGAAAAAGGTAAGCACCTTTGAGCAGAAGGTGAGGCTAGTGCGGGATGCGATCGACGAGTTGCTGGAAGCAGACGACGATCTGAGCCAGATGTACTTGACGGAGAAGATGCGGGATATATCACGTGAGGTGGACGACCACACCGAGGTTGAGATGCTGCTGGAATCTTATCATAAAATCTGCGACGAGGTCGTCCAGGAGGCGAGCAACTTGGTTTCCGGAATTCGGAACACGGAAGAAGTGTAGGTGCTTCTGTCAAACCCTCGAAATTTGGGATCGCACTGACGGTCATTATCCAGCATCCGTGCTATCCTAGACGCCAATCGCAACGCTCTCATGCTCCTCGAGCTCAAGTTCAGCGTCGGTACCTTGGCCCTGGCTATGGGCACCTTCTTCGCGGGTCTCTACGGCATGAACCTGGAGAACTTCATCGAGGAGACGAACTGGGGCTTTGCGGGCGTGACTGGCGCCTCGATCTTCTTCAGCGCGCTTGTGGGCTGGTATGGCCTGGTCAAGCTGCGCAAGGTCCAGCGCGTGCGCATGCGCAACCGCAGGTCGCTAGTGAACAGCCAGGACGGCCATGAGCCGTACGGGGCCATGCAGTGGTACAAGGACGACAGCCCCACAGCGCTACTCGAGGCCAAGCACCGTGAGAAGCTTAAGAGGATCGCCGCGATGAAGGAGAAGCGTCCCCAGGCCACAGGACTCAAGAAGTGGTTGCAGCGATTACAGTGAAGTACTTGGGAACCGAGGATTCACAAGCCCGGCAGGCGTCTTGTGAAGTTCGAACATGGTTGACTGCAACCTATGATTACTGGAGGAGGAGCTGCCAGGGCAGATGCCGGTCGAACATGTACGAACATCTGATGCTGTTCCTTTACGATAGCATATCGAACTCACCTCATTTTTCATAGACGATACCCCCTCCGAGTAATAGTCATAAGTATTGTTGATTACTTTCCACGACGCACACTGCCTGAGGGACACGCGTGGCCTCCCACAACCTGCGTCTTCTTGAATTGTGCCCCGTCCCGTCGCCCTTCATAACTTCGCCATTCACCGAGCCAAGACCTGCGTCAAACGAAAAACAACCTCGTCGTCTACCTGCTGTTCAGGCTTGCCCCTCGAGATACTTATCCACCTCTTCCCTTCGCTCCTCTGCGCCTCCAAGACATCGGAAAAGTCCACACCGGGTATTAATGGTATCTCGGACGAGTCCGGCCCACTGATCTCGTGGGTCGGAGGAGGCACGGGGGCGCGGCTCCCGTTGCTTGACCTCGACTCGACGAGCTCCAGCGTCAGGGGATCCCTCTTCGAAAAGGTCACGCTTACCTCCCCGGCCCCGCCATTGCCCTTGCCATCCACCCCTCCAGGCCGCGCCGCTGACTCGAGCAGCGCGGGCACGACCTCGGCATCCTCAATATCCAGCTGGCGCAGGGCGCGGTGGGTGACGTGGCGCAGGACCTCGTCCTTGTGGCGCTTCGAGTAGGCGGCGTCGGCCTGCCTGCAAAGTGCCATGGAGGGGTAGCTGGAGATGAGGACCATGAGGCTCTCGTCGTGGGCGGACTGGAACAGGAAGTGGTGGCAGCGCCTGGGGGGCGTGCTGAGAGCCATCTGGAGCCCGGAGCCCGAGGACGACCTCGGGCTGGGGGTGTACATGGCGCAGAGCTCGAGTATGTTGGCCCACAGGGACAGGAAGGCCGGGTCGTGGGCGGAGCTGTCTGGCTTGATGGTGAAGAACCACAGTCTTGTGATGGCCATGGTGATGATTGGTTGCTGAGGCTATTGGGGCTGTCGTTTGCTTCTTATTTTATTTTATTTTTCTCTTGCTCGAAGTTGTGGTGTTCTTGGTGAAGCAGAGGCGGGGGACTGGCCCGGGTTTACACAATTTTTTCTCTTTAGTTGAATGGGGAAATGATTGTTGTGTTGACGAATTTGGAAGTTGATATGTCCGATCCAGGGCTGCGGTCTTGTGAATACTGGATAATGCTGGACAAGGTTGTGGTGGTTGGGGACCAGGTTTGTGCAACGGGCGTGTGCAGCATGTGCTGCGTGTGCAAGCTCTCGCAGCTCTCTAGATTCGCCGCTAACGACGTCACAGGCGGGCTAGTTCAGAGGCTAGGTCGGTCCCTTCTCACACCATCGCAGTGCCTCAGGGTCCAGACTCCACAATTTCCGTGGACCCCTGATGATCGGGCGCCTATGAGCACCCTATGACTCTGTGTATTACCTAGGTACCTATGTAGCTATGTGATGAAGGTCATAGGTGCACAACATAGCTTCCAGTCGGCCTAGGACAGTGGGCAAGCCCTATGTCGTAACCATGGGATGCTGGGTTCTGTCAACATGATGTCCCTCGGATTATACAAATTTATGTTCAGGCAATATTGTGCTCAAGCACATGATGTCACTCGCCTTGTCGGTCTGAGGGTGATGCTTCTTCCTGCCTGTCCTCCTCTTCCGCATGATAAAGCCGAGCAATTGGCTCGCCGTCGGGATGGCTGGCTGTATGTCAAGTTTGACAAGAAGAGGAGGCCCAGACCAACTGCCGTCTGCCAGATGACGCTTGATGACACGGTCCGCACCACTTGTGGTTTGGCGACACGAGCATCTAGCTAGCTCCATTACGACCTCCGCACGACAACCCTTTGTCTTCCTCGGTCCCCTTTGATTGGAGCGGCGTTCAGGGCCACCCGGCTGGTTCTGGCGCAAAAGAAAACTCCAATTGCTGACAACGAGCTTTGCCTTTGTGGCCGCTACGCGGCCACAACATCTACGTTGTGGAAATGAACCGCCTGGGCAGTGCTCACTGCCCAATCTCTTATGGAATAACCTTCTAAAAAAGCCCCCCTACAGAGCAATATTTAGGGTTACATCCTGCGGAATAATAACCTCTTATAGGAAGACTGGATACAAGCTCAGTAAGCCATAGGGGCTCCACAATGATGTTTTGGTTTTTTTTTAAAAAAATAAAAAAATACCAAAAATTTGGCTGTGCTGCTGTAATAATGTATGTGATATTTATATTGGATTGTGAGCACATGAATCTTCTCTTACTGGTCATCGGCTATCTGCTTGGAACGTGACAGAAATGTAAGTCGTGACGAGTTGTACCTTGAGGGCGGATCGGAATTACGATTGAATGCTATGGCGATGCAGGTTCTATCCAACAACGCTCTCTACTCCTCCCAGTCACGCCTGCCGAACCCCGTGGCGTGTGGATATCGGCCGGCATTCCACATGGCTTGGCGCTGTTCTTCACTATAGACTAGCTGAGAGTTTCTGAAGATCATGCTTTGGCCACCACCGCTTTGTGCCCTCAGCATGCAAATTGCCACGGAACAGCCCGAGTCCGTTGATATCGCAGTCTCGGCATGGCCTGCAAGCTGCTTTAGACTCGCCTATGGCAGATCTGGTCTCCTATGAAATCACGACCGCCAGATGACCAAGTTTGTAGGTCTGCCCTTGCTTCGATCGTGGCCGTAACCGGTCTCGTCGTTTCGAGGCTGATGGCTTCTTGGACGGGGTTGCAATGGCTTGGTCTCTGCAGTCTTGGGAAACGTCAACGTCTCCCATACTCGAAGACAAGGTTGTGTTCCTCAGTCCTCCTTTTCTGCCGCTCAGGCTCCCTCCCTATTCAGTCGTTGACGATATCCTCTCTGCATTTCACCTTGTCAACGACACCTTGCCAGTCTAGCAATCTCACGTAGAAGCATTCCAGGATAATGGTGAGAGCAACGCCGGAACCAAAGCCGATCCACACCCCGTCTATCCCAAGCGCTGGAGCACCGAGTTCTAACCACATGGCAAGTGGAACGGCTTCCAAGTAGTTTACAGAGACAGCGATGTAGGCGGCGGCGCTCTGCTTCCCTAGACCTCGCAGCAGGCCATTGGTCCCGCAGACAACGGAGTCAATAACTTCGAAGACTGCAGCTAGCCACATGGACTCGACTGCAAGCTCGCGGATGGCCGGGTCCTTGGTGAATACGGACACTATTGGGTACCGGAAGAAGTAGAGAACGGCGGCGTTGAAAAGTCCGACTAGGAGGAAGACGAAGAAATAAAGAGCCGTAGCACGTCGTGCAGTGTCTACAAAGTCGCCGCCGATCAGATGCCCTATACGGGTAGATAGTGCCACGCTGATGGAGAATGGAATGTGCCAGACTACTACGATAGCTGTGGTCTGTGAAGAAGTTAGGGACGGGACCTGGTAAAATGGAATGGCAGGAATAAGAATGAAGCATACCAGTAGTGTCTGGGCCGCGAGATGGTCAGCACTCAGGTACGACGTGCTGAAGGTCAAAATTTCAAATGCGGCCCACTCCCCGATCAGAACGATCACACCGGCAAAGGAGAGGGATACCATGGGACCCCAGTTGCGAAGGGCATCTCTCGAGAGACCACCCCAGCAGACATGAGACCATTTCCCAAATGGCGACATGATATACAGAAGCAAGAGGATGAATCTCAGGTTATTGCTCAGGGCAGACCCAAGGGCAGCGCCGGCCAGCCCCATTCCCATCGGGAAGGCGAGCCAGTAGCTCAGCGCGGCATTGACGGGGGCGCAAACGATGAGGACGACCATGCCCACGTTGCAGTCCCCCTGGGCCTGCAGGAATCGCTTCCCGGCCTCGAACGCACCGTAGCCGGGAAGCCCGACGAGGCTGTACTGGAGGAATACGCCCGCCTTGACGGCGAGATGGTGCTGCTTGACGAAGAGGGGTAGTATCCACGGCGAGAAAATCCATGTCAGCCCAACGGGGATCAGGGAGAGGCCCATCAGCGCGATCATGCGCTGGATGTGCAGGCCGACGCCGACCTTGTGGCCGGAGCCGTACGCCTGGGCGCACAAAGTGTCGAGGGCTGTCGCCATGCCCTCAAAGATGGACAACCCCACGACGTTCATGGTCGTCGCGCCGATGCTTGCTGCTGCGAGGTCGTCCGCGCCAAGGTGACCGGCGATCATGATGGTGATGACGCTTCCCCATGTTAGCTACGGATCCTCAATTGATGCGTTCTAGGGATATTCCAAAACATGAAAGACGGGGGGTTCGAGAAAGGAGGAGAGCGGTACGAACAAGAAGGAGTACTGCAGCAGATACGTGGCGATCAGTGGCAGCGAGTACTTGAGGAGCAGCGCCAGCTCGGCGCGCCAGTGGACGATTCCCTCCTCGGTGCGGTCTCCGGCCGGGGCAGAAGCCGGACGGTCGGACAGCAGAGGCGCACGCTCGTCGGCGCGGTCGTGGCGGTCCATTGTGGCTTTTCCCGGTCTGGTGAGTCGACAAACTCGAGTGGGATTGCTTTAGTTTGACATTTGTCCGGGGGTCGCTCCGACGAAAGGCTTGTGAAGGTGTTACCTGCGGAGGGTTCGTCGATTGGAGGTTCTGATGCTGACGGCCTGGGTGGCAGGCGGCGGGCGACGGGCCAAAGAAAAGAAAAATTATTTCATAAAGCTTTACCAACTGGCCCACCTAAAATATTAGGGGCAGATGCACGCCGTTACAAGGATGTTGTTGAACGGCCCAGGCGGCCTGTCGGCCTGGGCTCGGCACCCTCGGGGCTCTGGGGCTCGGGGCCGGAGACGGTGTGTTGGGGTGACAAAGTCGACAGGGTTCGCAGCCTGCCTGGGCACTGGGCTAGGTAGCAGGGGAGTCTACCTAGGTAGTCATAATGAGCCCTACTTATTGTGGTTCTGCTGGGTCTCCTGTGCGAATTGTGTTGGTCACAAATCAACCGTTTTACTATTGCTTTCTTTGATGCTGGATCAGCCTACACGTGTGCCCTCTGCGATATGAGGTCCGTTAACAGCCCATAAATGCATACAGAATGAGTCTAGGTGTATGTGGCCTTCCTCAATCCCTGCTCGACACAGTGCGATATTTCTATGCATATTTATTGTGGACTTGATGTTGGCTTCACTCGGCCGGCTCCAGTGTAAGAGGACCCTGATGACGTCGGTGAGCCCTCATGGTTCCGGAATCCGAACAGTCGGTACACCCTGGTCCATGTTTGATTGATGTTTTTCATCGCATCTCAAGTCCCACTCGAACAGTGCTATCATTTTCGTGCGATTATCGAGAATTGAAAATGTAGGTTTGATGAGTCGGGCCGGCTTGCCGCTCACGTTGGCAATATATTTTCCGTGAGCATGCGTATGATTCATTCAACAGCTAGCACAAGATTCACACACTTATAAATCAGCTCAAATCGAAATACGCATTTCTTCAACGGGTTGAGCTATGATGAATTGCAGAAAAACAGGACGAAGAAGAGCGATGTCTACGGGAAGCCAATGTGCGGGGCGTGGTTCTGTGGCAAGGTCGACTAAATGCACTCACAAGTAAGAAAGCAGCTCCTGCCATCACTATATAGGGCAGTAAGTAACCAAGGGCAGTCCGGGTTACCATACTACACAGTACTACACTGCAGGGCGCTTAATTATACCATCTTTGGTAAAGCTCCCGCCCTATGGGACGCAAAGAAGAGACACCCAAACTCTTGGGAGTTTACGTCAGAGTTCTAAGGGTCTTAATTGGTGCCCAAAATGTGATTTCGAAAGGGCGTCGTGAATCCGCAACTGTAGGGCAACAATTGACACGCTCAACGCCTTTTGCCTGTCGAAGCAATTGGCTTGTCAAGACAGCTTTCACGCTCGTCCTTACTCGAAACAAGCATAAATTCTGCGTTCGTCCCTTTCACGGGACTTGTTAAAATGTAGAACTCCCAGCAGCAAGCAGACCATGGCATCCTTACGCTCCATCTCCATCACCTACGTGCCCGCAGATTGCGGCTCAGTTTTTCCAGGGAAATCCAAGGCCCCAAAGGCCTTCCGAGATGTCGGTATCGTACAAAAGCTGCAAGAAGCTGGCATCCCGTCTGTCTCGGAGAATCACCCTCTAGACGCACCCGCAACGTACAAAGCAACAACATTCTCCCCAGGCCGTGCCCGCAATGAGGACCTCAACGTATCAGTCTGTCAGCGCGTGCATCAAGCCATCGCACAGAACCTTAGCGCCTCTCCCTCTACCCAACCCCCCTTCCAGCTCATCCTGGGCGGGGAATGCGGCATGTTGCCAGCAATAATGTCCGCCTTATGGCATCACGCGGGCTCACAGTCCCCACCCGCACGCGTCGGCCTGATCTACATCGATGCAGATACGGACATGGCCTCGCCCACAGACCCAAACTCCACCGGCATCTTCGCAGGCATGAACCTGACGCACCTCATTCGGGCGCCGGGGGCCCTGCAGATCATGGAGCAGTTCAGCCGGCCGCCCGGCGGCGGGCCCGTCTGCGACCCGTCCAACACGGTCTTATTTGGCACAAATATGTCCTTCGCGGGAAACAAACCCGAACACTTCGCACATCTCTTTGACAACGGCTACAAGGTCGTCAGCTCTGCCTCGGTGGCGCGGGCGCCCGAGGAGCGCGCGGCGGATGCGTTACGGTTCCTCGAGGAACGGGTCGACATGATCATGGTGCACCTCGATGTAGACTCGATCGACTCGCGCATGTTCCCCCTGGCGCATCTGCCGAACTTCACTGGGGTCGGGTTCGAGGAGATGATGCAGGCTTTGAAGGTGTTTGTTGGGAGTGACAAGATTGGGGGGCTCACGATTGCCGAGGTTAATCCGGATCATGATCCAGGCTTGGAGATGACGGAAAATTTAACCAAAGAGGTCGTAGAGATGTTGGCGGCGAGGGGTGGGAGGCCTGAGGGAGCCTGAAGCAATTGTATCAGAAGATGTTAAGCATGTGATTCTCTGGATTCTCGATTCCATATCATGATGTAAAGGTGATGTGTAGTATGGGTATTTCTGGTGATGAGATTCATCATCTGAGCTCACATGTTTCCGTAGCAAATTGGTTTGAAAAATCTAATAGTAAATTGCATTGATATGAGCTGAACACTGTCATCTTCAGTAACCAGAGTTGCCAACTCAGTTGACTGGGTCGATCGCAGAAGATTTCTAAAGATATAAGAACTTTAAATTACATCAGTGGCGCTTGCAATTACTATTTGATGCTGTAAAAATGAAAAGAATTCAGTGCCTTCACGTGCATATCAGCATAATAAGCATCATCCCCTATCGGCGCATCCATTGCGGGCAGTAGAACCCGACAATTTCGACACGGCAGGCGATAGACCGGATCTTTAGCTTGGGCTGCATGGAATGCGTTCAAAGTATGACTACTGAAATCCAGAGACAGATTCTTGCATGTGACAACGTTTAGCAAGATCGAATTATTATAGGGAAAGACCTGGACGGCAAACCCGCGAACCGGGGACCGTTCTGAGACGTGATTTGGCCTGAAGTGGAGATGGTCAGCTCTCTAGAATGGCTACTGACGATGATTCAAAAGTTTGTAATAACCCACATCAGACCGACAAGCGGGTACCTCTCTGCACACCGTCCGTAGCGCGGTCTGTCAGGGCCGCCAAAGGACAAATTCTCAGTACCAGAATGTTGTGACCCATGAGTACAAGTGATCCAGCTTGTCCAGGATCAGTGCTTTCTGAGCGATGAGTATAGCATCCACTTTCACTTTCACATTCGCTGCCCAGCCCGTCATTGATAGCTGCGTTTTAGTAAGGTCGGGCTCCAGGGGTGGCTCGGTGAGTTTGCGCTTCTTCGGAGTAGGTTTGTTAGGGTCAGGCACCTGGGCGGGGAACATGTGCGAAATGTAGACCTGGATGTAAAACTCCCTCATAAGAGGGAGAAGGTCTTTCCATGTTTCTGCGCGATTACAGTCCTCTTCCAGCATTTCTCGACAATCTGACCAAGGGACCTGTCGATAGCCTCCGCGATCGAGGGGCCTCCTGCTGCTGTCAAGACCTCGGATGAGATAGCTTTAGATAGTTCTAGCGGCCTCATATCGGCCTGAGTTTTGGCTAGCTACTGATCCGAACACAGATTGGCGAACGCGTTAGAGTTTCTCTTGGCCGCAGAATCACAAATCAGAGGGGTGGGTGACGCGATGATAGCGGTGCCAGGAATCCACAAATCAGTGCCCCCCTTCTTAGGTCTCAAGCCACGGAGGTATTAATTCAGTGCCAATACTGCTCTGGTATGGATTCGAGGCTCCAGCGGTTGGTCGCGTAGGGGCTTAAACTGGTTAAGTCCGCCATCGATAATACCGCGGCGGAACCAGTTCATCATTTGAGTTTTGGAGGCTTTCTGGTGTCCAATGGTCTTTTACGTGCTCCCTGTACGTAAATATGAACAATGAGCGTTGCTATATTTCAATGCCGCTTGGGAATCTTACCTAGAAGAACGTAGAAAGCAGGGTTGATTCTATCCAGTACTATGTACAAGCAGTTGGCCATACATGGTTCGCCTCGCAAACCTTTTTGGCCTTCACCAGATACGTATACTAGATAAAGACACCGGGCATGAATGGCTAGTAGAGGAACTGCGTAGATACTATATATCCTCGGCGAAATAGAGTTGCTGGCTGCAATGCTAAATATATAGCCTAGTGCAGAAGGTCCGTCGTCGATATTGATCTTACTCGCTCTATATGTGATAGTATCTAGGCAGGGAACCAAACTGGTATCCAAGTATTAGGCTGATTGAAGGCCACCAGTAGCGGCTGAGCCACTCTGCGATGCAAAATTCAGTATACTCATGGCTCGAATGTGTTTAGAGATAAGGAAGAACTGGAGAGGAAAGACAGACAAGTAGAAGAGGGCACAACTTGAAGAGAGTCAATTGAAGAGAAAAGAAACCCGGTAAAGAGAAAATACAATATCAAAACCGCCCGAGTCAACTCAAGGGCATGAAAAGTTAAAGATCACGTTAGACATACACCGGGAAGAATTTATTCAAAATCCATTCTTGGGAGCTCAGCTCTTATGAGGAAGCGCTTTGAAACCGCATGGCCCCGTCAAGTCGACACGGCTCATCGCCCGGGGTCCTGCAATGCCCCCAGTCATCAAGTTGATCAGATTTCACCAGGATCCCCAGATCAGAAAACTTCCGCAATCTTCGATTGGCACTGTGGCCAGGGAGCTGATTTAGGTCACAAAGTGTATCATAACTCTTATGTGACTCACAGAGGACAGTAGGAGATAAAGTGAAAAATACATGAATACCCATCAAGCCACCACTAAGCCATCCACCTTTACAACAAAGTAACAAAGACGCCCCTCTTCCATGATTTCGTTTCTTCGGCCTCACAGAGTATTGCTGTTAAGTCGCTGCCCACCGAATCTTGTCTCTGTAGCATCAGCTTCCCCGATTGTGATTCTTGAAAGAAATACATGGTCGGTCTCGGGGGCACCGAGACTACGTCTCGAAGCACCTGCCCAGCAGTCACGCCTATGCCGGAGCCCAACTTGAATGTGGACTACCAGATCGAGCCGACCAACAACTATTACCTGCCCCTCGTCAAACTCACTTCGGTCATGCATGTGCTCATCGGTGTTGACAAGTCCGGGACTATGTGTGCCATCGACTGCGGTGCACTCAATTGACGGTCACGGAAATCTCGTCGTCCAGAGCCACCTGGTTAGATCGGGTATAAACAATTGAACGGCGACGTGTACCAGGAGAGCACGTGCCGTGGCTTGGCGAGACGATCGGGCGGCGTGGATTCGATGATCGGGGAGGACTCTCGAAGCAAGAAGGAACAAGTGGTTGGTGGTTCAATATGTGCTGGGAGACATGAAGCGATTCCATCGCATGTGACTCCTGTGCGAAGACTGTAGCGACCGGCTGTTTTTCTCTAGTGAGATTTATTCAGACTAAAAGTACCGCTAATCCAGCACGGGAATTTGATGCCATACCTGAGGGTATCCCAATTGACGAGACACAGGGTGTTCCATAGGTAGCCTCAAGCTCTGCCCAATGTTCTAGACCCCGCCCCGAGGTTCCCGCCTGCACCACGCCCGCAAATATCTTGAATCTTTGCCGTGCGTGTCAATACTTTATCCAAAAAGAAGGACTAGTCTGCAGTGGAAAACTAATGCCAAGAAGTACCCCTTCGGTTTTCCTATCCGATTAGCGCCCACAAGTATAAACGTGCCACTCACTGTGCACGATACATTTGGGTGAGGGCTTGAGTTCACGCCAAGGCACAAAAACAATAAAGCATGCAACGGAGAACAACTGACCAAGCATGCCGATGGAACGGTGATATGTGATTTAATGACTGGATACTTACCCACCGGTTCAGGTCGAATTCCCCCAATCGAAAATCCTCAGCCGGGATCTGCCACTACCTAAATGGGAAATACGGAGAAGCCCGCGCCCGTCAGCCTGCAAGTGCCGAATCATCATTCTACTATGGCAAAGGTGAAGCCCCACACTCAATATTCTCCTTGAGGCGGTTGTTGTGAAGGGCATATAGATGTTAGTCGAGCCGCTGCCTGAGCCCCTGTAAGCCTGTGCGATTATGAGGACATCTTCACGCCTGTAACGAGTGAAGTAAAGCCCTTGTCCAAAGTTTCTTGGAGAAAGATCACCGTCAACATGGGAGCATTCAAGGCGCTAATCAACCTGGCCTACCTGGGACTCGTGACCGCGCAGACAGCCATCACGGTTAATCTCGGAACAACATACCAGCAAATCGATGGCTTCGGCTTCTCACAGGCTTTCGGCCGCGCCAAAGAATTCCAGAACCTAGGGGATACTGCGGTCCGGAGGCAGGGACTGGACTACTTGTTCAACACCACCACAGGCGCCGGCTTCACCATCGTCCGCAACCGGATCGGGTCCGGTGGATCGGGTGATTCTATTTTGCCCACCAGTCCCGGGTCGCCAAGCGGCACTCCGACGTACGCATGGAACAACGATGATTCCGGACAGGTCTGGCTGAGCCAAGAGGCCATGAAATACGGGGTCAAGACTTTTTACGCTGACGCCTGGAGCGCGCCGGGCTTCATGAAGACCAACGGCGTTGAGACCAACGGGGGCTACCTCTGCGGGACCACGGGGCATTCGTGCAGCTCTGGGGACTGGAGGCAGGCTTATGCGAATTTTCTGGTCAAGTACGTGCAGTATTACAAAGATGCGGGCATTCCGGTCACGCACCTTGGCTTTTTGAACGAGCCAGACTATACGTGAGTGTTCCTTTTCCTCGAAGAATAAAACTTAGGCGCCTATGGGGAAGAGGCAATCCAACAACTTTGGCGTGTCCGCAGGGCACCAGTTGCTGGGGATGGAAATTGAGGCTTACCAAGAGAGCAGAGTCAGCTACTCCTCGATGCTGATCAATGTCAACAACCCGGTCGAGGTGACGTCCTTCTTGCCCACCCTGTCTACGACGCTACAGTCAGCGGGGCTCGACACCCAAGTCAAAATTGCATGCTGCGACACGATCGGCTGGGGCAATGCCAGGACAGTGGCTGGCCGCCTCGTATCCGCCGGAGTGGAGAAGTACCTAGGCCTCCTAACCAGCCACATGTACACAGGTGATCCAAACGCGGCCATTACGGGGACGAAGCTGCCAGTCTGGATGACGGAGGGGGCAGACCTCCAGAGCCGCTGGTGTACTACTTGGTACTCGAATGGGGGCCTCTGTGAAGGACTCACATGGGCGAACAAGGTCGCCACAGCAATCCTGAATGCAAACCTCTCCGGATATATCTACTGGCAGGGGCTCGAAGTCAACCAAGGTCAAGCGTCTAGCTATCTGGTGTATGTTCTTTATAATTTCCGTCGCGACTTGTTGGTCACTATGACTACTTAGTGCTGATCTGCTCTTCCCTCTAGAGCCGTTCTCGACGGCCAAAACTCGGGCGCTCCGATCCCATCAGGGCGCCTCTGGGCGTTGACGATGTGGTCACGGTTTATCCGACCGGGAGCTGTCCGCGTCGGAACCTCAGGTACAATCTCAAGTGTGGCCATCGGCGCCTTCAAGAACACAGATGGCTCTGTGGTCGTGGTCTTCACAAACTCGGGCGGCTCAGCCCAGTCTTCCAAGATCTCCTTCAACGGATTCAGCCCCTCGACTGCGTCAGCCTGGCTCACAGATAACTCGCACTCTGTCGCGTCTACGGCTGCCACACTTTCCGGCGGTTCTGTCACCGTTTCGCTTCCAGCTCGCTCCGTTATAACAGTAAAGTTGACATAGGCTTTGGACGGGGGAGGCTTGTACAGGAGGCTTGCACAAGTGTTTGGCAAGGGATTGGTGAACAGCCCAAGTAAGTGGAGATACTAGATTTGTCTGTTGTTCTCTAGGTGTCTCGTATATATTTGATGCACATATGAGCCCAGTTGCAGCCTCAACTCACCAGTAAAAGCGGAGATGGATCCAAGACAGAATTGCAGATCCAGACAGTACCCGGGCACCGATCTGTGACCGTAATGTATTAGATCCTTTCAAGTGCCAGAAACATATTATATTGCAGTGAGACAAGTTACATAGTAGAAGAACATTCTTGTAGTGGCCACTTGGATTTATACACAAATCCTCAAAGCTCAACGTCCAGACAAGTTCTGATTAGCTCATGTAACCTAGATAGCCCTAGTTTTACATGCACATTCAAACACGAAACAATGTATCATGTGGCCTTCTTGCTAAAGGGGGGGGGTTAAAAAAAGTGAGAAGTGAGTAGTATAACTTGAGGTGGCTCTACATCTTGGGTTGGAAGTGGCTGGGGAGCTGCAGCTGAGGTACCGGCGTGCCTCGACGATCAATTAAGCAGGCTGAGCGCGGTTCTATTCAGGCCTTCAGTCGAATTGGGCTCAAAGGGTTTATTTTCGAAGACGCCGCGTACATTACCTGGCAATGCCGAAAGTTAGTTCAAAGGGAGCCCTATGTAGCTTAGTAGGATTTCACTCTGTGGCAGTTTGTTATACGACGAATAGTTATCAGATGATCCATCCTTATTCCGGGTTGCATTGCCGTTGTCCCTTTGTCGGCCCTCTACTCGATTGCGCCATGGGCAAGAACGGCAACAGCAAGAGCCTCGTGGCTAGGCATAAGCCATCTTTCCTAGTTCTCGCATCTCAGGCTTCGGCTGCTTTGATACATGGCGTCCTCAAAATCCTCGAGACTGGGAGCATCGTGTGCATCCCTTTTAAGTCCTCTAGAGCCGGCTCTTCATGATCGGTATGAGCTGCTTGGTACACCTGTGCGGCGAGGTTAGGGCCGAGTTTATTTTCACTTCCTTAGTCTTAGAATTGGCAAGTCGGAGGCTTTTTTTGGGGGGCGACGAGGCCCGTCGTATAAGGTCATATAAAATGCCAAATTACTCGCGCCTAAAAAAATAATTCTTTGCTATCAAGCAACTGTCACAAAATCTTGAGGCTAATTACGACACGCGGAATGATAAGTGACGCCTTTGCATTAACGATCTATTGGTGGCGTGGGGCTCGGGTTGTTAGTAACGTCCGGAGCCCGGGATACATGCCCGTCCCCGCCATACCGATGGCGCTTGTTCAAGATGTCATCATTGATGGCTTTGGAGCTGATCATTAGCTCCGAGCTATGGCGCAACATATCGTCAAATCATGGGGACCTCAAGTTTGTGGGAGCCAAGAACCGTGTCATGATGTTCGAGTAATGGCCAACTCCGTGGGGACTCGAAAAGCAAAGCCATCAAATGATAGCGAACAGCATCAATTTTCTTCTTCTCCTTTGCCTTCTTCACCGCAGGGAAGACCAGTCTAATTAAGTTCATATGATCCTAGGAGAAGGTATTTCGGACGATTGTCTCGGTAAGATTTGTTTGCCTGCACCAGTTTCGTCCGAGTTATAGCACCCCCGAACTATATCTGCTTGACGACAAGATGGAGGTGACTGCTGCCCGCTGTACTGCTTCCCCACGTGTCACCTGGGAGTACTTGGTCGGCGTGAGACGGCCTCATCGGCAAACTGCGGATTGCTGAGATCAGCCGGAGACATTATCCTGCCAAGACGGGCTACGCAGCGCCTCGCTTGAAGGATCGGGCCATGTACCAGTAGGAACATTCCAAGCAGTCGTGACCAAAACGTGACATCGGGAGGCTCGCGCCGATGGATACTCGCTCGAAAGCGCGAGTAAGGACGTTTTGGCCCCATGTCTAAATCCGAGACCCGTTCTTCGTCATGCACTTCTCACTGTCGCTTTAGCTACCCTCCGACCGCCGACTTGGTGCGGCCTCCATACGGACCACCAACAATTGAAAGCCATGTGCAGGCGCACTTTCACTTGCCAGAGAGAGGCCAGACGAGCCTAATACTCGTAACTATCTTGTCTCTTGGTAGTTTTCTCTTTTTCCTCCTCAGCTGCCTGAATGCGAGAGATATCTCAAGCCCAAAGCTACCATCTCTCGGGAACTGACCAGCGCACATACACATTCTTCCTCGAAAACCAATAAGCCTAGGTACCGAACCTTCAGCAAAATGGAAACAGAAGGTGGCCAAGGCGGGCCACCGTCGTCAAAAAATTATTTTGCCTCGACGAGGAATACCTTCTTCAAGGCCACTATCGCAAGCGGGCTTCTTCTCAATATCCTCTTTTTGGCCAATATGTCTTATATCTTTGGATCCGTCTTCCAGAGTACAGGAAGAACACATGCGCTCAAGGTTCTTTTGGTTGACTATGATGGCGGTGTTGTCGGCCAGAGTGTGCGAGCCGCTTACTCGAGTCTCAAGTCCAACACATTCGTCACCCTCTCCGAACAACCTGCAAGCGACTTTGATGGTACGGCAGCGATCGACGACGCTGTCTGCAGCGGAGATTACTGGGCAGCTCTTTATGTGGCGCCCAATGCCTCTTCAAGGTTGGCCAAGGCGTTGGAGGGTGGGCCCGCGACTGAGAATTACAATGCTTCCTCGGCCTTGGGCTTAGTATGGTATCTTACTGCTTCCCTTTTTTTTTTTCAACCTTGTCTCTGATTGCCCGTTTAGAGTCCGGAATCCCATACATTGCTAGCTGATTGTTGAATGAAAAAGATAAAATAACCGATAAATGAACAGGAATGAAGTACGCTATCCCGTTGTCTCCCAAGGTTATGTCTTATCCAGCCTGGAGACACTCGTTGGGGCCACGAGCTCTGTCTACTACATCATCAATGGCACTCAGGCGCTGTCTACGATGAACCAATCCGATCCTGCTGCTCGAGCTGCTCTGTTCCGGCCTATATCTTCCACATCGAAAAACCTGAACCCAATCCGAACCGGAGGGAAGGTGTTGTTAAACACAGCACTTATACCCCTCCTTATTATCATGCAATTCTTCTATGTACTCGCATTGAATGGTATTTCTCTCGGCTTTGACTACTACGCGAAGGTTCCGATCAAGACGCTCATCCCCTTGCGTTATGGAATCTCGGTCATCTACACTTTCATCGCGGCATTGACAAGCACTGGTTATATCTGGGCTTTCCGGCAGGACTTTCATCTCACCGGAAGCCAGTTTGTCGAGACTTGGATGGCTATTTGGTTGACCAATCATGCAAACTTCCTCCTTGTGGACACCGCTAGCGCCATCGTGCCGATAGCCTATATGTCGTAAGTAAAACTTTCCCGTCTTTTGTATTTTTGGTCATTCCAGCATGCAACACTTTAGGCTCCATAGGTAGCAGGTGACTGAAACTTATTAGACACATTGTCCTCACTTGGGTTATTTTGAACGTTACTTCAACGATCTTTCCCTTCGAGTTGAGCGCAGGTTTCTACCGACTGGGATATGCCTGGCCACACCACAACCTCTACGAGATCATGGTGACCATATGGTCCAGTGGTTGCGTGAACAGGCTGTACCGCAACCTGCCAATCATTTTCGCATGGTGGATTGCAATGTTTGGGTTGAGCCTATGGGCTCAGCTGCGCCGGTGTCGCAATTCGAAGAAGCAGGCGGCAATCGAGGGCCAGAAGCCGCCTCACAAGGGTGACCAGGCCGAAAAGCCGGGAACTGATGGTTCTTCGGATTAGTGTTTAGTTTTGAGGCTCGCACCTGTGGCAAACATGCGACCACACATACATCTGGCCTGTTCATGTGCCATTCGTTGTTCATTGCGTTCCAACATTACATCAACTGGCGTTAAGTACTTACACGATAGAGACGGTCCCGGAGAACGGATTAAAATGAGATACCTGAACCGAGTTGCGAAACTCCGCAACAAAAAATGGACAGGCGAGATAGGCAATATTATGTTCAATTTCATCATGCCTTGTCTGTCTTCCAGACTCGCAGGGTTCAAGTAGCAATCAACCACTAAGTAGCTCCCGCATTTGGGAGTTCCACGAGGTTACTCTAACATTTTGCGAGCAAGCATGTATTGCGGGCGAGCAACGTTATTTGGTACCTGTCGGTGCAATCGCTCGGCAAGGGAGAACCAGTGTTCCGACAGGCTGTTTCATCTTGCAGTTCGGACCATCCTCACCCGCCCAGTGACGAGACCTTCTCCAACCATCAAAGTTGCAGTGTAAAAACCACTTGGCAAATCTTCTTCTACCATCTTTTGCAACTGGCGGTTTTACTTCAAGGCGCCATGGACGTTCCGGAGTCAGGCAGTAATCCATTCTTTTGGCTGTCCTCTCTCATAATGGCCCTAGATCTGTCAGTTCATTGTCCCGCGACACCTGATGGTCCGCGCCCTTTGCTGATCATGAATACAGCAACTTTCTCATTACCTTCTTCTACAACCAGTTCCGGCGATTGCCGAAACCAGAAAAGAAGTACACCGGGAAGACTATTATTGTCACAGGCGCGAATGTGGGCTTGGGCCTTGAGGCTGCGCGACACTTCATCCGTCTTGATGCAGCAAAGGTGATCCTGGCATGTCGCGACACCGAGAGGGGCGAACGAGCCAAGGCCGATATCGAGCGTTCAGCGGCGAGGAGCGGTGTCGCGGAGGTGTGGCCGCTGGACTTGTGCAGCTTTGAGAGTGTCAAGCAGTTCTGCCGGCGTGCAGACCAGTTGCCCCGGCTGGATGTAGTTGTCGAAAACGCTGCAGTGGCCTTTGTAGGGCCCAGGGGAGTGCTGGCGGAGGGATTTGAAACCACCATTACAGTCAATGTTCTCTCTACTTTCCTTATGGCCTTACTGCTTTTGCCGACGCTGAGACGGACCGCAGAGAAGTTCAATGTCCAGCCGAATCTGGTGGTTGTGTCGTCTGATGCACACTTCGTCGCAAGTTTCAAAGAACGAACAGCGCCAAAGATCTTCGAGGCCTTCAAGTCAACCCTAGTGGCGCCTGACAGGTATCAGACTTCCAAGCTCCTGGACGTCTTCTTGACCCGGCAGCTGGCACAGGAGATGTCGAAGCCCACCAGTAACAGCAAAGGCAAGGTCGTCCTCAATACACTGAACCCGGGCTTCTGCCGGACAGCACTGTTCCGTGACAACAAGTTCCCTGCGTCCATTTTCTTGAAGTTCACGAGCCAACTCATCGGCCGGTCTGCTGAGGCGGGATCAAGGGTCATCGTGGACGCTGCGGCTGCTGGGCCAGAAACACACGGCAAATGGCTGGACACTTTCAAGATCAGGGAGCCTAGTGATTATGTGCGCAGCGAGGAAGGGCAAGAGATGCAGAAGCGGCTTTATGATGAGCTGATGGAGATCCTCGATCGAGTTGAGCCGAACATATCGAGAAATATCTAGGAGGGTAATTCCGTTGAGCCTTGTATTGAAGTACTCGTGCTGCTGATACGGTGGAGTCAGGATTTCAATGATCAGCAATTGACAAGGAGGATTCGAAACATGTGTGTTTCTCCAGACTGTCTGGACATTTCGATTTGGGAGCTTGCAAAGCCTTTCAACTTTATGTTCACAATGTGTTCAGCCTGATCGGTCACCTGTTGTCAACTTGGCCTGCTTTCTTGGTATACTCCCGGTTAAAAAAAAAAAGGTTGGTCACATCTGGCTATACGTAGGATAATTGTAAGGACGGGACGGGACGCTGCGAATTGTCTTCTTCAATCGCAACGAAGTTTCGCAAACGGACGTAAAGGGGTGGATTGCTGGTGTGATATACTCCGTACTGTGTACCATTGGGAGGATTGTTCAGCCAGTGTGCTCGATCCCACCTCACTTGAACGATCGTGCATGGGCTGAGCAGCAGACCTGGATGAGTTTGCCGTGTGCATGCGTGCAGTGGGTGGCGCTCAAAATTGGGTAAAAGTCAACTGGTCATTGATGACTGCTCACGTTTCTCGGTTCAGTATGCGATGTTTTGTGTAGGATTTCGTTTTTCTTTGAAGATCAAAAAGTCTCATGTTAACGATGCAGGATTGGATCAAAGCCCAATCTACAAACATGGCTGTGTATGCATTGTTTTTAATAGTATTATGCCATGTAGTGTACCGTGGGGGTTGGAACGGGCTGTGATGAATTCACAGCTGAGCACAGCTCTCAGGCAAGGGGTTCGGAAGTTCTCTAACCCACTGTCCTCAGCCCAGACAATGAGCCGTAGTGGGGTGTTTTTTTTGCCTGCCCGCCGCCTCGCCACTTTAACTTTCAACCGCGACCCGCGGACCATGGAGCGGCGCGTCTTCCAGGAAGGGTCGCATAGCAACAACCTCTTTCCAAACCAGACGTACACATGTATACTCACCGGCGTCTCTCCCAAACCTCGTATTTCTCGGGGTTCAGTCTTGTTTACTTCTGGATGGTTCTTCTCGAGCTACCTGGTCGGGACAGACACTAATAGTCCATCAGCCACGTCCGTCCCGCCACCACATGCAGCGCCACTGAACAAGTGACACCAGTTGGTTGACCTGCGATTGCGACTGCAACGGGGACTGGCACTGGGAGATCCAGCCCCCGCGTGCGACCACTCTGGACGGCGCAGAACAAGTAAGTCCTCACTGCACGTCGGGCTCAATCGGCTGCAGCCTGGTCGTTTTGAGACAAGTGCGGCAAAAAGAATGCTTACAGGTCTTGTGCGACGCAGGCAACCGTCCACTGGCTTCCCATCGGGGTAGTCGGTAGTCGCACGCACACAAACCAGGACAGCCGGCTGCGCATTCGTCTCACGCTTCCTACAAATATGGACAGAGCCTCATCCAGCCCGGCTGGGGCTACTCCACCGGACTTGGACGGGCTCCTCGATGCCTTGACAATCTCGAGAACCATCCTCGCCTCACTCCAGGAAGGGCCCCAAGAAAGCGACACCCCGAGACAGATCACAGAGACCAAGAAAGAGATTGCCAGATTGCAGAAGGAGGTCAACAGGGCTCGAGGCAACTCCCAAGGTCCCACATGCCCGTCGTTACTTCTTGCCACATCTGCTGACCTCGAGGCAGGTTCCAAGAGAGCAGCCAACTCCAGCGGCGCCATGCAGTGGTATCGAGCGGATGATTATGCTGGTACGTATTTGGGCAGATTGTGCTCGTCGCAATCTGTTTTGCTCTTCTCTCTGCAAGACGGCCGGCAATTGCTCCTTCTCTATCTATCATCCCGAGTTATACTAAGCGATTTCCACATGCAGGGCCAAGTTCCTATTCGAACTCCGGAAACCTCACGCCTGCCAGCGCCTCAACGGCAGGTTCTGCATTTGGTCACAAGAAGCGGACTTTCGGCGCCCATCTCGATGACGATGCTTCTTCCGGTTCCCGTATCAAGTCCCGAAGAACGACCCCAAGTCCCCAACACACCGCGATTACCACTCCGTCTGTGGGAGACGACTTCTGGGCAGACGATGCTTCGATTATCGACCTGACAGGGTACGTTTAGGGTACCACAATGAAGCGGAGGACCCTTGGACTCTTGAGACGATAGCTGACGCTCCTGTAGTGATGACGCCGATATTGAGCAGCTCTTTGAGCAACAAAAAGCCGCTTTTGCGCAACTCGAACAAGCCAGGGCAGATGAGAGACTTGCCAGATCGCTCCAGCATGATCTACAGGATAACTCTCCCTCGTATTCTTCCCCTGCGTCCCCAGCACCTACTGGACCCACTGCCTTCGACAGGATCCTGGGTCGTCCTTCACACTCATCGCAGGGCCAACCGCAGCCTCCCTCTTCCCAAGAACGTGATCCGTTCCGTCTGAACAACGCGTATCCAGCTGGACAGAGTCAGCCGCAGTCCCGTATGCCGGGATCTTTCGACTTTGACGACGAAGAGAGCTACTTTGATCCTCCGGCACATCCTGTACCTTCCCAGTCCATCGGCGCTTACGGCGCACCGAGCTATGGGCCATCGAACGCGTCTCTGCCGTCTATGGGTCCGCCAAATACAGGATTTTCGCCAATGGGTGTGTCTCCTTTCTCCAGTCCCTTGCCTGGCATCGATTATGCACCGAACGTCTCAGCCGCCGAGTCGGCTAGGCAGGCCGCTCTTTCCCGTCAACAAGGCTACCTTCCTTCTAGTGGATATGGAACCACAGCCAATGGTGTTGGTCTGCCTGGTTTCAATTCTGCTAACGGGTTTGCAGGTTACGCCGGTGATGTTTCCCCGATGGCATCACTGGGTAACCGACCAGGAACCCTAAATTCAGGCGCCTACGCCCCCTTGCAGACATGGGGTGCTAACAGCAACCCCTATCCAGCTGCGTCGTCACAGGTTCCTAACGGAGGTTATTTGCCTAACATCATCAACCTGACCAACGACATTGACTGGGCCAACGGCCTCGACGCCTTGGGCAACCCACTAAGTGCCAACCTCAGGTCCTACTATGAAGATCTGAACGATGATCCCAGAAAGACAGCAGAGGAAATCAAGGACCTTCTTGCCAACATCCGGCCCGATGAGGACATTCCCGAGGAAGACCGCATCGGTACCCCCGAGCAACTCAGATATGCTTTGTATGCACATCAACAGCTAGCCCTTCAATGGATGATGGATAGTGAGAAGGGCAAGAACCAGGGTGGGATCCTGGCTGATGATGTAGGTCCCTCGCACACCCCCAACCCCAACCCCCTTCTCCCCAGAGGGCATTCATCCCTCTCTCAGATCACCACCAGCTGGCTTAAACGTCAGAGCCAAATGATATCTCTTCGACACGATAGGCCTCAGACTTGCTAACGAAGTATTAGATGGGCCTGGGGAAGACGATATCCGCGCTTGCTCTGATGGTGAGCCGTCCCTCGTCTGATAGAAACAAGACGAACCTCATCGTGGGACCTATCGCGCTACTGAAACAGTGGGAAATCGAGATCAAGAAGGTAACACTCCCCAACAACCTTACATTGGATATGTGCTGACACACGCCCATAGAAGCTCAAGCCCAACCACCGTCTAAGCGTTCTGCTTCTGCACAACAAGTCTATGAAATACGAAGACATTCGCAACTACGACGTAGTCTTGACGTCGTATGGCAAGGTAGGCGCTGAGCAGAAGCGTTTTGACAGGTGGTTAGCACAACATCCCGGGGCCAGGCCCGACCGTGACGCAGAGCTGGCCAAGAGTTGCCCGCTCCTACACCCGAATAGCAGATTCTACCGAGTGATTCTCGATGAAGCTCAGTGCATCAAGAACGACAAGACCCTCCAGGCAAGGGGGTCGTGCTCCCTCAGAGGCACCTACCGTTGGTGCCTGACAGGCACACCAATGATGAACGGTATTCATGAATTGTTTTCTCTGATCAAATTCCTGAAGATCAAGCCCTACCATGAGCAGAAGGAATTCAACAAGACCTTTGGGAGCTTGACCCCACGGACGAGCCGCGGTCGTTCTGCCGGAGAGTACACCAAGACGAAAGCCATGGACGCGCTTCGCGTCCTACTGAAGGCTATCATGCTCCGACGAATGAAGTCTTCCACGCTTGATGGGAAGCCGCTGGTGACGTTGCCCCCCAAAACGGAGGAAGTAGCTCACGTTGAATTCTCAGAGGACGAGCGACAGTTCTACACGGATTTGGAGTCAAAGACAAGGATCACGTTCAACAAGTACCTCCGCGCGGGTACCGTCGGAAAGAACTACAGCAACATCCTCGTGTTGCTCCTCCGTCTTCGTCAGGCTTGCTGTCATCCACACCTGAATCTCGATGTAGAATATGTCGGCAACAACGAGGTCACTGAGCAGGACATGAATGCCCTGGCCAAGACCCTGGCCCCTGATGTAATAGCTCGCCTCAAAGCACAAAACCAGGAAGGGTTCAAATGTCCCATTTGTCTCGACGCGGTCATTGATCCGACCATCGTTTTGCCTTGTGGACATAATACCTGTGCCGAGTGTTTCACCACTCTTGCCGAGAGGGCTGTCGACAATAACATCCGAGCTGGCGAGGAAGGTAGTACCTTCAGATGTCCGGAGTGCCGTGGAGCTGTCGACCCGAAGAAGGTTATCAACCTTACGTCATTCAAGGCAGTTCATATGCCTGAGACGACATCTGTGAGTGAGGATGACATTGAGACTGCCTCAGAAGCAAGTTCCACAGAAGATGACTCCTCCGAATCTGAATCCGATTCCGACGATGACTCCGGCGACAGCGATGATGTCGATCAAAATGGCAATCTGAAGGACTTCATCGTCGATAACGACGACGAAGAAGAGCCTGCTGAGGATAGCGACGATGACGACGATTTGTCCACCAGCCGAAGTGCTAACAATGCGCCGAAGACACCCAGCAGGGCCAAGAAGCCCAAGCGCAAGCCCAAGCGCAAGTCCAAGGGGAAGAGCAAGAGCAAGGGCAAGGGCAAAGAGAAGAAGGAGGAGATCAAGCCTCACATGCTCAAGAGCTTGCGAACCGAGGCCAGGAAGAACAAATCCGAGTACAAGCGGTACATGAAATACTTGAAGAAAAACTGGATGCCATCGGCCAAGGTATCGGAATGCTGTAAGATTCTGCAAGACGTCCGAGAGAGCGGGGACAAGACCATTGTCTTTTCTCAGTTCACCTTCTTGCTCGACCTGCTTGAGATCCCCATCAAGTACGAGCTTGGCCTTGGGTATTGCAGATACGATGGAGGCATGTCACGTGTCCATCGGGACGCTGCTGCTCAGGATTTCCAGGACCCCAACTCCCGCACGAAGGTTATGCTGGTGTCTCTGAAGGCAGGAAACGCGGGCCTCAACCTTACAGCTGCGAATCACGTTATCGTCATGGATCCTTTCTGGAACCCATACATTGAGATGCAAGCTGTGGACCGCGCGTATCGAATAGGCCAGCAGAAGCCTGTCAAAGTCCATCGCCTCCTCGTCGAAGGAACTGTCGAGGACCGCATCGCCGATCTCCAAGAGCAGAAGCGGAAATTTGTGGACGCCGCTCTCGATGAGGGTGAAAGTAAGAATCTGGGCAGACTGTCGACACGCGACCTGCAGCGTCTTTTCAATGGAGACTAGAGGTACAGGGATGGACAGACGAGAGTGTTCCGATTCCGTTTTTGCACGGTCTTCTTGTTTGTCTTCATTTACAGAGGACGGCCATCTCTCGATACCCATGGCTTTTCCCTTCAGTTGTTGCTTTTACAGAACACCGGTGAGGAAAACGTTGTATGTCAACGTTGTTTCTGTTATCTTTCCTCAACGGCCCAGATGGTCAGCTGGGAGTATATTTTGGTTTTGGGGACGTTCAGAGGGAGTCCCGAGGGTCTTCTAGAGTAAGCTCGGGGCATGCCGCAGGGAAAAGTCTTCAATGTTGTCCTCATTGTTGGTGTGGAAAACTGAGCTCAAGCATGGCGTCTAGGACTGAAGAACGGTATGAGGATTCACACGTATTGTGCTATGAGAACATGCTGTATTTCTAGAAATCATGGACGCTGAGATGGGTAGATATCCTTTGCTATGTTGAACCTGCCTCGAGACTATTAATACAAGGCGATTCATCTGTACTTTCCGACGGAAACAGCAAGCTGTCGTGGCTGACCTTCACTGAAATGGACCAGGAAAGCAACTAATTTAGAGCTACAAGATAACCATACGCGAGATTTATTTACCGCAACTCAAGTGTGGCCGCATGCTGACTGAAATATGAAACTGCTCCCACCGTAAAACTCACCACCAATGCCTCGCCTTAGCCGCTACGAGCTGAGAGGCACTGTGCCCGGTTATGGCATCCACAAACAATGACCAAGGAAGCTTCTTATTGAAAGACAAGCTCCTATCTTATTCGACGTGCAATAAATAGCAACGGTCTCACTCGTGAAAGCGTGTAGCACACCCAGAGCGCCTCAAATGTGAATTACATGCACATTTTCAATTTTAAAATACTCAGGATCATTAGTTACAAAAGCTCACAGTCTACAATTCATAATGAGGCGTGTTTGGGTGCCCCAAGGCTAGGAGCCTTGGACGATCAGCTATGAAGTCAACTATCGAGCAAACAATTGACCGGATGGAAGACCTCCGGTTTGCCAAGCTAGACTCAGGCCGTCGGCGATATTAAATCATGCACTCCGAGCCATGGACCCGTGGCATGAGCGGTGGCCACAGAAAAGCACAGGCAACGTAGACTCGAACGAGGCTGTGCATTTTACTCTATGTCTCCAGCAGCCCCTTATTCCTACGGCGAGGTCTATCTTCATCGGTTCTGTAGCAACATTCGGGCTTTTGCACAGCAATCCGGAATCATTTTTGCAGGAGCTTGTACTGAGGCGCAGCAGTGTTGCGTTGGCAGGGGAAACAACACCTTACGGTAGCTATCCTCGTTTCATTTACCGAATTGCCTGGCATTTTTCGAGCTTAGCAGATTCAAGGGTGACGACCGCAGGCCGAGCTTGCGGCAGTCACCTGGCTTGATAACGGTTGGCTGATTATTTCCGGCTACCGGCATCCTGGAGGCACACGCGGTCCAGGCCGGGGGGAAGAGAAGGGGGGGGGTAAGTAAGGTTGGCCTGGGTCCGGTGCCAAGCTCGGTACTCGTCCGCAATTCCTGAGATGAATGGACGGGGCAACTACAAATGCTCATCACTCTCGTACGAAAAGATGCCTTTACGAGAACTATATGGTACTAGACCCGGCGCTTTATAGCTAGAAGAGGTGCGCTGATGAGGAATTGTTTGGTACGGCTATGGGTGATGCTTTTGGAAGTGGATTCAATGCGGATCTCTGAGCAGGGCCTTAATCTCTCGGCACGTTCCGATGTCCCCAGAAGGCCCAGGTTGGGATCCCTTTCCGGGTTTCTTCGTTTCAAACAGGAGGCAATTTCATTGGCGTCGGCGTGTGGCAACGAGCCCCATGTCCGTATCTAGCGCCGTGTTTAATTTATTGCTGGCTGTGTTCCCTCCTCGCATCATTATTTCGTGCTGCTCTTCCCCCCCATTCGTGCCCGTTCGTTGGCGATCCTGTCCGCAGATCCCGCCTGTCTTTTTCTTCTTCCACCCACTCATTTGATTCATTCGCTTCTTAAACGCGGGCCGGCTCCCAAGATGTACCACTCGTTGATCCTTTCATTTTCTCTCATCCCCATCTTCGGACTGGCCTTGCCGACCACAGCGCCATCGACAGGCACAAACACCGCGCCGACGGGGAACATCGTGTCCGGCGGCGCGCTCCTGAACACGCAGCACGCACCCAAAATAAACAGTCTTTCCAACGTCACCAACCAGTTCGACACTATCAACTACTTTCCCGACCCCGAGGTCAGCTGTTCGGGAAGGCACCTCGACGATGAGACCAGCAATTGGAGTGCAGACCTGACCGCGGCTGTGACCTCGACGACAGAAGACGGGATTTACGGGACTTGTGACGCGGGCGGATCAGAGGTTGACGGCAGTGGGAATCTAGCGTGGAAGAGTGGAAGAGTTCAGATTTACTACTGTAACCATGGATTCACACCAAACCCTTGTTCAGTGAATGAATACTGGCGGGCTGACGTTAGTAACATTCCTCTCCTTTTACGGATCCCCGTCTTTCATGTGCAACAATCCAGGCTGCGTACTAGGTAACTAACACGTAGAAGGATCTCATCAACGACAAATGCGGGAGTTCTGGGGGAGGATGGGTGAAGATACCCGACTGGGGCAAGACGATCGGTCGGGATCCAACCAATTCCGACGGGAGCTTCAGGTCGGAATGCGGAGCGAGTCTTCACGGAGTTAAGGCGAACGTGGTCACAAATTCTACCAGCACTTGATCTTTCTTAATAAATCACAGCTCGAAGCGGTGCGGGTGATGGGCCTTATGGGACAGGCCAAGGTTTGAATAGCAATGATCAAATCTACACCCTGACGCTCGTGTCCAATAGTCCAACGAGTGCTTTGAGAATGAGCAGCACGCACTCTATCTGACATCTGCTTAAATTTGCCTGCTTGTTGTCATCAATGAATCGAGGTCACAGCTGGTGTTTGAGGTTGTGAAACAGAAATGGACAATGCATGATGAACATATCCTCGGCTTGTAAATTCGAGACCTTTTTTTGGCAGAGAGACAATGTTGAAGTTTCACAAGGAGTCCAAACGGAAGAACTTGAAGGGTTTGATACAACCAAGCTGCAAGAATAGATGACCTAGTTTGAGGCAGAACTCCGATATTGGCCGTACCCTCAACCTGACGGGGTACAACAAGCAGATTTCATGGCTTCATCTACTACATAAACTCAGTGTTTCCTGTATCTGGAAAGAATGAAAAGACGAGTGCGATCTATGATATTTGCTTCACTTTCTGTAGTATTTAAGTACCAAGTATACAATGCCACTCCTACACTCAAGACAACCGAGCAGCCGAAACATACCAGTTGACAAGTATCTGTCAATAAGATTTCAGGTTTGGAAGAAAGTGAGGTTAAGGCCTCGATCTGAGTTAATTACACTGAACAAAACCAAGATTTAATTAGCCTTATGTTGAAATGACTATTGACTACAGCGAATTATAGCTTACGAGGTTCAACCTCCGGGGTATACTACACGGCTACAGTATCCATGTAGCAAGCAGTACTTTACTGCTCAGCCTCGTACGGAAATGCTCCTGCAGGGTAAAATTTTAACATTCTGTCTCTCAACCTCTAGCGTCTCAACCTCCTCCCGGCTAACCCTTTAGCCTCCTAACCTCTTGCTTCCTCTTACCTCTCTTCTTATCTCATACCCCCCTACCTCTCATGTAATAAACTTTGATCAACTCTCTGCTGTAGGATGAGCAAGCTCTGGGACGTCTGTAACAATGGTTTAAATTTCAACGATATCACCGTGTTAAAATACTTTGTATTGGATCGGTACGGAGCACCTCCAATCTGCTAACTACCGCTCTCTTACCTTGAGTTCTTATGGCCAACTTCCCTTGCAGCAGTTATTAGAATCATTGGCAGGTGTTTTGCGGGGCTAGGTCATAGGTTTACAGCTTCTACAAAAAAAAATGACTGCGGAGGAACCTGGATCGCGTACCTCTCGGCCTGAGTGTTGCCTGCAGAGTACGTCAACATCTGGATGCTAGAGAAACAAAGCATTCAACCATTGATTTGCTACAAGATCCCGTTGTATATAAAGAAAAGGGCCAGTGCAACTCCGAGGCATGGAACAATGAGGACGGAAAACCTACTTGAGTATACACAAAGGAGCCCCATTTCCGTACTTGTTCTCGGCGTCAAACAACGCATTGTCGAGGGAAAAGCTCATTAAACGACCAAAGCATTGCAGTGGCATTTTATGCCGTCCTTGGTATCCAGCTGCTTGGGATTCGATCCTACACTCATAACTTCCCTCCCCCCCCCCCCTGCAAAATAAAATTCCCGGCACTCAACGCATCGGAACTTGAATGATACCAACGGTCAACGTTGTTTTGCTAATTCACAGACGGTGTACGTCAATAGTCTGCAGCCTCCAGAGCAGCTCAGACTCGACAGTCGCATTGTTTCCGAACAATGGCCCTGCGCGCATCGCAGGCTGATCCTCCCCGCCTCTTGCCAGACTTTGACGTTGAGCGGTTTGTCCGCGTTCAGGATCTCACCGATGGAGAGCAAGAAACCAGATACGAGCGTGCTGTTCGCGAGATTCGAGAAGATGGAAAGAAAGGCGACTGGATGCTGTTCGTCTTTCCCCGGGTTTCCGGTTTAGGCAAGCACATAAATAGCATTTTCTACGGAATAGGGTCAATCAAAGAGGCCAGGGCTTACCTCCAACACCCGATCCTTGGGCCAAGGCTACATGTTACTACGGAAGCTGTTCTCGAGAGCGGAGAAACCGACCTTAGCAAGCTCTTTGGCAACTCGGACGAAGCGTCCAGATTCAAGTCTTCTATGACACTCTTTGCGCAAGTATGCATTGGAACTTCAGACGAGGTCTTTTTGCGGGTGATCATGAGATTCTGGGGTGGACTACGCGACGAGAAGACACTGAAGATAATGGAATCATGGTAGACAGCTGGAAGGCAGTATTTTTACATCAGAGCTGCAGCATTAATTCTTTCCACAGTGTAGAATCCTGAGCAGCAAGAGTTTCGAAATTCTGTCAGCAGAAAGTTGAGCCATCGTATGAGCATGTACAAATTGACGTCTCGATGACCTTTCTGTGAAAGACCAGAGGAGCCTTGAAATTACATCCAGAAATGACCACGTTCATATTCCAAGATTGTTCGCAAAGGGGAAAAGAATTTGCGTTGAGTACATGGGTAACATATCATTAATTTTGGTTTCGTGTCTTGCTGGTTTCTCAGACTTGCGTAGTTGTTTCTTTGACCTGTTCTCTGTCGCATTAAGGACCAGTGCCCATCTGAAATGAGCTTTTTGATCATTTTCAATGTTTATCATATAAATGCCATGGCGACTGCAAAGTGGTGGGGCTATTTGTCTTGTGCATATGGGTTCACAGCGAATGGATTCATTCCGAGGCAATTTTCGCGAGGCTGCAACGCTGTCCAAAACCCGAGCCATCAATGGTCTCGAAATTATCAAGCTCAGCCTCGGATTATATGCGCACACAGAAGGATTCAATAGATATTTCAGCATTTACTTGACAACTATTTCGTCAATTAAGAGTGGTCCACCATGCCGCTCAAGGTTCACACCCAGCACGAGCTTATGGTGTGAGATCGAGACAGATTGCGCCATCCCGATTTCAAATCCACGGTACATAAAAATTGGGGAATCGCTCACCCGCAAGACCCTCATGACTGAATTACCCTGCAAACCCAACCAATGTCTCGGTCTCAGCCCCAGTCGTGTTAGTTGTGGCTATCTGGGGCTGGTCAGCTTGAGATGCCATTTGCTGGCCCCGTGCATCACAACATGTTCGCAATAGCTCGCCCGGCTTGCAACATGACGGGCGAGGACTGATTTGTTTTAAAAGCCTTGCAGCTGCTCCTAGAGCCCTGTCAGAGACCGGGCGACTGGTTGGAGTCTTTCTTGAGGGTTCCGTGGTGTCCCCGTACTACACCCTCCCTCGATGCCGGACGCGCCCCCCCCCCCACATCTAGACACCATACGCGATACATCCTTGCGATTGCGAATTTCGACGACGGCTGTACTATACTTGGCCCGCACTAGCCCCGTGAGCTTTGAATACGTACAACGGGGTAGAGCTACGTTCAACTCCATGCACACTCCTTGCCTAGTCTGAGAAGAGTTTGCCATCACCCTTACAATCCGGCTCCGCTGTCCCTCTTTGATCGCCGGAGAGATAACGGGGCGAGATGTCAGGTCGCACATATAAGGGTGCTAGCCCGTCTTTGTACCTTGATGATTCTCCTGGTATCTACGTGCCGCTGCTCTCGGGGACAATGGCGACCGAACACAAATCCCACCACGGCGTGCGCTCTTCCTCGGCGGATTCCCCTCGACTAGGGGGTTCGACTTTCACCGAAGACTCGGCGGGGAATAAGGCACCATGGTGGTCCTACTTTTGGGTGAGGTGGAGATTTCTTCAGCGGTATTTTCAAGAAAACCATCCTAATGGCTATCCTAGGACTATGAACCGACGAGGACACCCGAAGAGAGGAAATTCGTCCAGAAACTGGATATTTCGCTCCTGACGATACTATGTTTTGGGTATTTCATCAAGAATCTGGACCAAACAAACATCAGCAATGCATATGTTAGCGGGATGAAGGAAGATCTTAAAGTAAGTACCATTCTTCTCCTGTTACGGATCCCCGTCTTTCACGTTTTGAAATGTTCCAGAATACAACACTTCAACTTTAGGCTCCGTAGCAGGACTAATGTCATGTTTAGATGGACTCGAACCAGCTGAACCTGATAGACGTGGCATGGACCACCGGATATGTTATCGGGCAACTCCCATCCCAGTTCATTCTCACCAAAGTCCGTCCCTCGATATGGATACCGACCTGTGAGCTGGTGTGGACGGTCTTGACGTTCTGTCTCGCCACCACGAGCAGCTCACAGCAAGTCATCGCCATACGCTTCCTAGTCGGTCTCGTCGAGAGTATCTTCTATCCTGCCGCACACTTCTTGATCGGTAGCTGGTACAAGCCGAGCGAGTTGGGGAAACGGGCCTGCATTTTCCACGCGTCGTCGGCGGCGGCGGGGATGTTTTCCGGGTACCTCCAAGCAGCTGTTTATACTGGTTTGAACGGAACTCTGGGTCACAAAGGGTGGCAATGGCTCTTCATAATGGATGGTGTTATCAGTCTGCCAATCTGTCTAGCTGGCTATTTCATGATTCCCGACCTGCCTGAGAACACTCGTGCGTTTTATCTGACCGACGATGACGCTGCACTTGCCAGAAAACGAAGTAAGCAGCTTTTAGATGCGATCTTTACCCCTTCAAGAACAAACATGCCCCCATCTTTAGCCTATATACAACAAGGACTTCACGGGCTGCAGGTTCTGAGACAGGCTATGGCCACCTGAGGGCTCCCTCCTCACCTTATTGGCATGAAGCTCCTTCTTTGTTTCTCTGACAGCTGACTCTGGATGCTGTAGTGGATTCTATTGGCCGCGCCCCGCGCCGGAAACTGGGCTGGTCAATATTGAAGCGAGTCTTCACGCGCTGGCATGTGTGGGCTTTGACGCTCCTCTATATTATCTTCATCAACACGGGGCCTTCATCGAGCGTCAGCCCGTTGTCTCTGTGGTTAAAAGCCAACGGATGGCCTGTGACGTCTGTGGTAAGTATATGCTCCAACAACGGCGTGCCGCGCCACCAAAGTATAGATACTGACAAGAGCCCTGCAGAACATAATACCCACAGCGCAGTCCGCTGTTCAGCTCGTCTCGACTGTCGGTTTCTCCATCTTGTCGGACTATCTACGCTCCAGGCCGGCAGTAATGTCAATTTCAACCTTCTTCGGATTCTTCACGTCGCTATTGCTCGCCATCTGGACAATCCCGGCGGGCCTGAAGTGGTTCTCGTTCTTCGCGTCTAAAATATCCGTTGCATACGGACCGCTATCGATGACCTGGGCGAACGAAATTTGCGGCGCTGACGCTGAGGAGAGAGCAGTGGTGCTGGGAATCATGAATGCCGCAGGCTACGCATTTAATGCCTGGCTTCCGCTCTTGACTTACCCGGTGGTGGATGCTCCGAGGTTTAGGAAGGGCTTTATTTACACAACTATCGCGTTTGTGGCACAAGCAGTAATCACTTGGACGATTTGGTTGCTGTCCAGGCGGGACAGGAAGAGGGAGGAAAAGTCCACAGTCGACACAGCTGGAGTCACTCAAGAACTGTAGACCGTGGACTGGGATGAATGCTGTTTTCTATATTACATTGTATTGTGGCTAAGCTTTCCATCTCGCCGAGTGAAATTCCCGGAAGAACAAGTGCCTAGCTAAGCATGCGCACATCCTATGCCCCTAAAAACGCCTGCTCAGCTCCTTCTTACCACACTTGACTATCCGATGCCAATATGAGAGCCTCTACCTCTGGCTCATGACGCAAGCAGAGCACAGCATCGACTGAGTGGCTTTTGTAAGACCATGTACTCTGCAGTAGATACTCAGCTGATGTGTCGTCTGTGGGTTGACGCAAGCAGAGCATTGCATAGACTGGGTGGCCTTGGTGACGCCGTGAACCTGGCAGGCTATGCGCAAGCTGTGGGTGGTTTGTGGCTCGGCGCAGATTATGCAGACCTTTCCCCATGGCGTGTTTGTGGCTTTAGCCGGGCCGTGTATGTGGCAATTAATGCCCAGCGGATCCGATGCCTCGGAGTTTGGCATTTTGTGGATTCTGTGCTTTATGTGAGGGCTCTTTGAAGTCTGTTCAAGTTGATAGTAGACGCTTGCGGCCTTTTCTGTTGCGTGGACGTGTTACGCTATGTTGTGGTTGATGAGATTGAATGCCTGCGGGTGGAAAACCAGACGGGCGGAACCTGCCCTTTATAAGCAACGCTCGTGAACCTGTGACACCAAACTTGCAGTGATTGCCGCTGCCTCAGTTGGGTTGAGGCAGTGACATACCGTTGAAAAGAAAATGATTGGCTAGTATGTTTGCATCTGATCAGTTTGACGCCAGTAACCTTGGAAATGTGTACCTCGCTCAAGTGCCGAGCTAAACAACGAGACCGTCACAGAGCACTTTCTCCGATTGAGATGGTTTGCTCGACTGTCGTCCGAGAATCACGCAGGTACAGTAGCACCAGCCGAAAATAGAAAACCAAGACTAAGCTTACAAGAATTGGAATTCCACAAGTATTTGAGTACAGACCTGTGAGTACCAGACATACTAGTACCAGACTGAGTATAGCGAGTGATAGATCCATCGTTTTTAAGAGCATGTCAAGTGCATCTTGTTTGAAAAGATTTATTCCACAGATTTCCTGGAGCTCAGAGGAGCTGGTCGTCTAACCGTCACTCTTCAATCTCCATTCCTCCTTGATGAGGTCCGCAGCCTTCTCACCGATTCCGTATGCAGGCATCTGCGTGTGGCCTCCATGCAATAAGGGCATTATACTGACATCTGCCACTCGGAGGTTTGTCACGCCTTTGACCCTAAGCTTCCCGTCCACCACTGAATTCCCATCGTCTTGTTTGCCCATTGCACACGTTCCTGCCGCGTGGTAACCTAAATGACACAGATGTTACACCCCAGCCACATCACGTATGAACGAACACAGCAAGGTGGGAAATCGGGTCTTACATGTGGTAGCATTGTCCTTCACATAGGGTATCCACTCCTCCCTGGTCGTGTAAGTGTGGTGTGTGAGATCAGGCGGCCACGATCCTTTGATAACATCTCTGGTCCCCTTTCCTCCTACTATGATCTCGTTTCCGAATCGACAAGCTTCTGCGAGGACCTCAACGTCCAACGGGTCCTGGAGATATCCACAATCGACCTTTGGTCCATCCAGTGGATTTGTGCTCTGTAGCTCCACGGTTCCCCTGGACCGCGGCGCGAAAAGCTCCGCAATCATGGCGAAGGCATGTTTATGGTCGACAGGGAATTTGTCGTATTGCTTGGGTCCACCATAGCACTCTGTATGGAAGAACTCGATGTTTGGCTGCTTTGGCGTTAACCCCATGGGATCACGGCCAGGGGTCCTCGGGGCAGAGGCCCACAACTGAGAGTCAGCCAGCCTATCGTCTAGCCGGGCGAATCCGAAAGAGCCAAACGGGAAACTCGAAAGGAAGCCAGCTTTGCTCTCCTTCCAAAGTTTGTACGACTTGGCTAGGGCATCATCGTGATACGCTAGATGATCATTGGTCAGGCCAGGTTTAGAAACCTCGTAGAACATGAAGACGATGAGGTGGTCCATGAGGTTCTTGCCCACGCCGGGAAGGTCCACGACGCTCGGGATGTTCAGAGCAGCAAGCTCGTCCTTGGCTCCTATGCCAGACCTCTGCAGGATATTAGGGCTGCAATAGGCGCCGCCGCTGACAATGACCTCCTTGGCTGCGGTCAGATCAAAGGGCACACCGTCTGCGCTCACCGCCCGTACACCAGTGGCCACCACTTCGCCCTTGACGTTTTGGAAAAGGATCTTGTCGACGTATGTCTCCGTGAGGACTACGATATTGTCCCTGCGGTGCGTCTTGGTGATGAAGTCGGCCCCCGTTCTACGTATACCCCCAAAAACGGTCCTCGGGGCGTGTCCGCAGCCGTGAGGATTTTCTCCGTGTGAGAACATGTCATCGTCAAGTGGGAGACCTTTAGAGATCATGGACTCGAGTACGAGATTCGAAATAGGTGCTAGGTCGTGTGGCTCAGTGTGAAGCGGCCCTTGAAAGCCGTGAGACTTGCTGTGAGCTTTGAACCAAGGCTTGTCGTGGAATGTCTCGGCCTTCGAGAGAGCCAGCGTCAATAGTCGCTAATAAAAAAAAGAAAGTGTTTGAAATTATCCAGCATCGCGAGGAGAACTTCCTGACCTTTTGCATGTACTGGAAGAATTCTTCGCCGCTCCATCCTTCCAGACCCCAGTCCTGCACAATTCAGGGTCAGCTGTCGAAGAGCCAAAAGAGTAGTTTCATACAAGTTGGAAGAGCAAAGGGCCACAGTATGGTCACAGCCTGTCTCAAATCCAGCCAGTAGCGTGACAAGATCTTTGAGCAACAGGCCACAGATGGGAGAGATTTCTTCTTGAAAGGGTCAAGATTGTGTCCAAAAGTTGCTTACATCGTAGTCCTGCTTCGAGCCTTTGATGCAAAGAGTCCCGTTGAGACCAGATGAGCCGCCGAGGAACTTTCCCCTGCTCAGCTTTACCTGCCGGTTGTTGATACTGGTACCCTTTTCCGATATAATGTTCCAGTCCTCCGGCCCGTCGAGGTTGCTGGCCCACCTGCATGCAGGAATGTCAGTATGCATAGGTATTCGACAAAGCAATCTAGGGATGCGTGTCAGATGTGGGACACTAACGCTCCGGTAATATGCGTATTCTCTAAGTTCTCATTGTCTCGACCAGCCTCGAGCACGAGGACTCGGACGGTGGGATCCTCTGCCAGCCTTCCTGCAACTACGCAGCCGGCTGTGCCTCCGCTGATTGCATGTCAGTGCTTCGCTCCCATAAGAACAAGCTCACATGATGACTCACCCACAGACAATGAAGTCAAAAGTCTTACCGTTGTCCAGGTGAGAGCCCATATTGCCACCAATACCAGATGAGGGGTCGCAGATTTCTGAGACACTTCAATGTTGCACCTTTCTGTTCGTGGCTCCAGCGATATCGAGACCGCTTGCAGTGAGTCACGAGTTAGGAGATATCACGACTAAGTTCTACGCGGTATTTATTCTAGATTGACAAAGGCTAGGCAGACAATCATCACATCCAGTGAGATTCCAATCGGTGTCGACAGATTGGCAAATATGACAGTTCTCAAACGCTCCTACTTATTATGGCCACCCCCTCACGGGCTAGGGAGTAGAGCCGCTTGGCGGTTTGTTCCGGGCTGACCAAGTGGTAAGTTCTCCAACCCACGAGAACAATCAAGTCCTTCTCCGGCTTTGAGGGCCGGCAATGCATTTCGCCCACGGAACTTGGAAAACAGCTGCGGAGACGAACACGCTCGCCTAGGCGTTGTGGACCTTCAACTCGACTTTGCGCGGCCAAAGTGATAAGCGAGATCAGGTCGACCAATCCTTCGGCTTGGCTTGTGAAGAGCTCAGGACTTCTGGTCGTAGCGAAGATAGTGACTATTCTCTAATTTTTCATTTGATAGTGGTGTATGTGTCAAATTGGCGAATCCGACCGTCGACGTGTCGAACCCTACAACAAACCTTGGAAGGTGGTTTGACTGTTCACCGCAGCTAAGAGGTGCAGAGCTTGAAGCGAAACTGATTACCTCAACATCCATTGGAGTAGGAATGAAAGCGTTCGAAGATGATATAACAATTCAACGTAGAAATTTGGATGCTTCCGATAAACCCACGGACTCAGCTTGTGCAATTCGCTCGATCAAGCAAGCACAGGAGTTGGCGGGTCTTTTGTGTCGGGGGGAAACTTTGGAGACGCCCGGGCGACACCTCTTCGACGCTTGGAAGATGCGTTACCCAGATGAGGCCAGCGCTTAGCGCAGCATTTGTGTTGGTCGAGGGGAGTGAGTATCCAAGATTGGACTCGGGTCATCTCGATTAGGCAGTCTGGGTCTCAGTGCTGCCGTTGCCTTGATTTGAATCACACCAAGAGCCTGTAGCTCCAGGGACTCTCAGCCTGGCAGCTCTCCCGGACAGAATTGCCTGCAAGGTTGCGGCTCCGGAAGTGTGACGATTGCCTTAAAAGCCGGGAACTATTATAGCTCCCTAGGCGCTATTGAGCCGAAGGGTTCCCATAATCCGGAATCGAGGTCGTATCGAGGCACCTGAGCCCTGATTTTTTTATGAGATGGTTGAATCGTGGGTGAGACGCTGCCGCCGTGAACGTCCCAGCCACTTTTCGAGCGGATGAAGCCAGCAGCGACGGAAAATTCTACTGCACGATTACGTCACACGTACGGCCCCGCGATGGGATCGGCTCGCCCACGCCTTGCAAACTGGAAAGAATTGATGATGTGTTTGTCGAGTCGGTAAGAGTGATTTTTGACCGGCACAAGGTGGAAAAAAGAATCCGGCCGCGGGCCAGGGTGCTGTAAGTAAGGTTTGCGTTGGGCATCGTTGGCATGGCTCGCTCAGTCTCTCTGTCCTCGAGTCCGAAAGCAGGGCAACGCGGGGCTGAGTGATGGCCCCACTCTATTCTGGTGGTTCGTCACAAGCAGTGCAACATCTCCCCAGGCCGGGGAGCTGCAGCCACGAATACAGTGCCAAAGTCTGTAGTAAAGTCACTCAGGCTGGAGCCTACAAGCACACGTAGTCTGCCAGCCTACCTGCCTACCTGGATGTTGTATTTGGAAATGATATGATGGACCCAGAGCCGCATTGCGGCTGTTACCCACAGCAGTTGGTGAAATGTGGGCTGTCAGCTCTAAATACAGCAGAATGCGCGGCTGGATGGGCGGCCGGGCCGGGCGGCCGGGCCTGGTCGCCAGAGACAAGACCTATTCCAAGATCCTGCTGTGCACTCGACATGGCGTTTCGATGCAAGAACGGGGCACATGCGACCTGAAACACGCACTCACAGCGAGCGCGACTTTTTTGGGGGGCGGAGCTCGAGGATTCGCTGTGCAACAGCACAAGACAGACCAGACAGACCAGCTGCACCCAAGTACGGGCAGGATCACCTGTCAAATGCTTGCACACCATCATCCCTTCCCCTCAGCCGCCTGCGATCAAGTGTTCAGCCCGCGGCCACCCATCCGCCCACCACACCACACCAACTTTTGTCGGGAGCACGACTCGACAATACTCTACAACCTGTCAGGCTGTGGCCCCCCGGTCGCTGCTGTTCGCTGTTAATGACACGAGACAAGCAAACCCTGGCCAGTACAGCAGAGTTTGGCAGGCTTGCAGCGTGGTATAGCAGCCAGCCAAGCCGATGGGTTCCAAGGTTTGGTCTTCCCGCTTCCCGAGGGGCAGAAGCTCCAGAGGGTTTTTCCTCTGTGCACTCTGCATGAGACGAGACTAGACCGCCGCCGACCACGTTCGGGACGGACGAACCAGGTGGTAGTATTGGGCTTGCAGCTTGACGGCTGGATGGACGGTCTTGCCTGGTAGGGAGTAGCCTGCAGCAGCAACAGCATGTGTCTGGTCGGTGTGTGTGTCTCTGTAAGATGACGACGTTGGGTTTGCAACGTTTGCACACTGCTCAGCCTAGTCACTGCCTGACAGGACATTCCAGCCTCCACAGCCTGGTTCACCGTGCTTTCATTGCGACTAGAATCAACCAGAACCGAGCAGACAAGATGGATGTGTGTACATCGGACAAGACCGGGGGGCCAGCATGCCATGCCATGCCATGCCATGTCAGATCAGATCAATCAGAATCAGCAAGACCGAGGCTCGGCTAGGCTGCTTGTCGAAATACTGTGGTAACAACCACCATCACTACATCACTAGGTTGCCTGTCTGACAGCAACGCCAGCCACAGCATCCCGGATTGGCAAGCCTGTCCAGACCAACACTTTAGGGGCTCCATGGGTGGTGACACAGTCACACAGGCACAAGACACCAGACACGGGCCTGCCAAACCCATCCCATGCCCCCCGTCCTCATCCCTCCCATCCTTACCCTTGGATCCCTTGCTCCTCTTTCTGCTACACTTATTTTTACTCTGTGCACATCATCGTTCCAAGATTGTTGGCCAGCTCACCATTCTTGTCCGGGCCTTGCAGTCGTCGGTCAAACAGAGCAGACACGGACAGAGCACCAGGCATTACTATACTACCTAGATATACCCTGCCCCAGGACTCCTGCCCCAGGTGGTCTAGCCCGCTGCATACCGTCATACACACAGTACATCATCGCTGCTAACCTCGCCCATCTCGGCGGGGAAACGAGAGCAAGCTTCCCTCCACATCGCAACCGACCCCACCCCCCACCTTTGGGCCAGCCTCCCTGCCCCCTCGACGCCAAACCAGACCAGCACAACCCGGCCAGCTACCCGAACAAGATCAACCAGGATCGTACCCAGGCCACACGGGAGACCGGTAATTCAGGCGGGACAACCACTTGTCTAGTGTCTTGTGCCATACTATACCCTACCTGCCCGCGCTGGTCAGCTCACCACCTACCTGACTTGCTCCTCACCTCTTCTCCTCCTCTCTCTGTTACTCTTCCTCCTAAGAAATACACCACCTCCTGGGGACAGGAGAAGAGACCTCCTGGTGACCTGGCCTGCCTGACCCTGCCCTGGACCCGCCCTGGTCTGGCATCCGGCCCTATCTGACCTAGGTCATACACCCGTTCTGCCACACGGAGCAGCCTCACAAGGTCGGTCGGTTCCTGTTTCGACAATAACCTCGACTGTAAAGCGACAGGGTACTGACCTCTTTCCCAGTGACGGTCTCCAAATCTCAGCCCTCCATCCGAACCCGTCCGAACTGCGTCGATCTCCCGTTTGCAACCAAGCACCCGACCTCCGGCCCAGACAGCAGCCACCATGCCTGAGACCTTTCGACGCTACGAGGAGCGTGACGTCTACTACGACGATGACCCTCCAAGAGGACCACCCATGCGCAGACCGCCGCCTCCCCGCGACGAAGAGATCTACTACGAGCGCAGGGAGGAGAGGCGGTCACGCACCCCTCCTCCTTCCATGGCCCGGCGCAGCGATGTTCAGGTTGCTGTTCGGGAAGAGGTAGACCGCGAGTCGAGGGTGCCTCATTTCATGCGCGAGGAATCTCGTCGACCACCCGAAGCAGGGCCCTTGGTCCTGCGTCAGCGCGACGTCGAGACTGTTGAGCGAGCTAGGCCGAGGCCAAGGTCCCCTTCTCCAGTTGTGAGGGAGCGCATCGTAACCAAGACAAGGGCGAGGAGCGTGAGCCCTGGGCCCCCGCCGCCGCCGCCGCCAGAGATCCGTGAAAGGGAAGAGATCCGTACGCGGGTTGTCGATCATTCCCGGGAGCGGGTACGGAGCCCAAGCAGGGGACCGGCCATGGACAGAGTGCGCATGGGAACACGGATAATCGAGCGCCCTGACCGTTCACCCAGCCCACCTCCGGTCATGGAACGCACGCGCACAAGGGTCATTGAGAGGGAGAGGTCGCCGTCGCCGACGCCGCTTCTGCCACCTGAGGTTGAGAGAAGCAGACTCAGAATCATCGAGCGGGAACGTGAGCGGGCTCCCACGCCCAGTCCAAGTCCATCGCCTCCTCCGCCTGAGCCGCAGGTAATCAGGGGCCCTACAATTGAGAGAGAAGTCATTACGCACTATCGAGATATCGATCACGGTAAGTGCCTGGCTTTTTGCGGTTCCGTCTTTTAACCCCCCCAGCCATGACAAAATTACTCGCCACAAAATTTGCAGAGAACTACCACTGACACGGAATGTAGGCTTGGTAGTGGCACGACCTCCTTCTCCTCCGCCACCACCCCGTCGAGTCGAAAAGCGGGAAACAGACATCGATATCTATCACGGTCGCGGTGAGACCGAGATTGACATCACCAAGACGCGGTCTCAATCACGCTCACGCGCACGTTCAATGTCCCGAGAACGGCCTAGGGTCTCGTATGACCCGCCTCCGGTCCGCGACCACTCATACTATCATGAAGACGACATCATGATCTCCAGTGGACGCGATAAGCTGAAGGTCGACATTGAGCATGAACACCGCAGCTCGTCGGCTCGGCCTCGCTCACACTCAGCTGCACCAGGTTATGATGACGAGGCGGACATGATCAGGGGTAGGATCGATTCTCGAGGCCGTATGGGCGAGGCCTGGGGCGGAGCCACCAAGGACTGGGTGGTTGTCGACGTCCCACCTGGCACCGAAAGAGTGCGCATGGATGGCGTGGGTGGTGGCTCTGCTGAGCTGACTTGGCAGCGGTACAATGGTGCTCGCAAGTCGAAGTTCATCCCTGAGCGTTCTAGTGAAAGTGCACTGGTGCCCTTGTCGCCGCCTACTTCGTCCTCCACGACGGTCATCTCTGACCGTGAGGCGTATGCGCCGCCTCGCGGTGATAGGGAGCGTGATCGATTGAGCGTTCAGATCTACGACAAGGAACGCGAACGAGACGTCGAGATCGAGAAAGTTAGTGACAGGCGTATCAGCCTGCGACCTACACCTCCGCCGCCGGCACCAATGCCGAAGAGCAGGGACATGTGGACTGAGGTCACGAAAGATCTTGTTGTCAGGGAAGCTATTGAAGAGCTCGGTTATGACTATGAAGAGACTGAGCAGTTCTTCTACGTCATGCAATATCTGAAATACGCAAGTCAAGCCCTTTAGCTTCTACAGACCTTGGGGTACAGACCGCTGACTTGAAATGCTCTTTAGGAGGATGTCCTGGAACTGGTCGAGATATCGGACCGTATCCGAGCACGGAGAAAGGACCGTATTCGAGAGATCCAGTACGAGCGCGAAGTCCGCGACGATTGGGAGCGCGACCGCCGTCACCACCGCCATCGTCCCAGGTGGGATGATGAGCGGGAGAGGGTCGTTGAGCGCGAGGTCGTGTACGACACAAGCCGCCCGCGGAGGTATTAACCTTTGCTGATGAGGGGACACATACTCCTCCGCGAGATGTTGACACAACCTTATGACCGTATGAAAACGTGGAAGCCGAAAACTTTCACTCTATGATCCGGCACACTCCGGCAGATATTCCTGCACCCTTTTGGACATCATCATTCCGCACCGCACCGAGACTTGAAATGTTTGCATATCATTATATAGAAAGCGGCGGGCTTCTCATGACCCCGATCTATTTTGCCGTCCTTGTACTTTTGGTCTTTACAGCCTGGATACCCTGACGTCGGTACTTTATCTTTGCAGATTGCCCTGACTACACAAGGACTCCATTCATCTATCTCCTGGATCAACAGAACATACTTGTTGATTTTGTTGCAAAGCGCGATACATAGCGGCACGACGACATGGAATATGATGGTCGACGACGAAGAGACGGATGAGATGCCGGCACAGGGAACGTGATATGATGAAGAGACGACGGCATTTGTTTTTCTGTTATACAACTTGATTCATCCCCTTGCATGATGCGCGTGGAGCAGTCTCTACGCGCATTACCACCCCTTATCCTGTTCATTTGACGATTTGACGATCAAGAAAAAGTTTTAAGGGGAGGTTTGTCAACGAAGAAGGAGAGGATTGTGCAAGAGCCGGACCAGGTTTTTCTTGTGAGCTGGGCGTTCATGTACAATGGTCTATTTTGTCTATGAAATCACGAAGTTTACGACCATCAATTGCCTTTTCGCCTTGTCTAATGGGTTGTGCTATGCGCACCAAAAGATTCAATTCGAAAGGTTGGTGTCCCGTTGCGATTTAATGTCTTCATTTCTACCACTCCATCGCTTCAGCACGCGAAGACTGAAGCTGTTCCACTGTTTTGGAGCGAGGAAGCGGCGGCTACTGCAGGTTACCCCCCTGCACTTGCATCCCGTTTCGTGTAGGTGTTCAGAGTGTTGCTATTATTTTCCAGCTTCTGGCCGATCACCTACCTCTGAGGCTAGCTGGATGAATCCCAACCAGCTCATGTTGCGTCACCACGCAGGCCGTTCAGAGCGTCCTGCCCTGCGGCTTGAATAGGTCTTGAGCTGCTTGACAAAATGGATTTGACGGGCCACAATGTCGCGAACACCTATAATTTTGGAGGTTCTAGCAATTAGAACGCCATTGACAAAATGGCAGCACCTTTTACTGCTCGAAGGGTCAAGAGATCTGTATGAGTGACCCTTGCCTCATTCCAACTTCTGGTCATTCTCCAGCTGACCAACATAGCTTCACCTCCTCACCCAGGACAGAGCCTGGAAACTCACAAGGACAGCGATAAAGGCCATCTCGAATGTGATCACATTCCCCTATTACAGATTCTATCGGCAGAACACACTTCTACCCATAGTCCGCCTGGCCAAAAGCGTGGAAGACAGAGATCCCGCCGACTCGATATCCCAGCGCCTGCAACAGTGGCAGACCCGGAAGCTAGATGAGTACAGGTTTGTGCAGCTCTCGGTATGTGGGCCCGGCAACACTGTTAGCGAGTGTCACATCCTTCTGATATTAGCTTCCAGGGAAGCCTGCTCGCGGCAGCGGTGATAGGCTCTTTCTCGTGGCCTATTCCCAGCACAATCCACTGGCTGGGCCCGGCCTCGTGGTACGCTTCGCTCATAATGTCCTTCTGCGCCGTCCTTCTCTCCTCGTCCGAGCGTTTCCTGTACGCCGCCACCAGGGATCATACGCAGCACCCTGACCTCGGGAGGCGGCTGAACATGGTCGTGAGGATCAGCGGAGGTGGGCCGGGGGACTTGATCCTCTCCACGGCTCCTCCGTCTACGCCCGTCGTCCAGCCTCAGCAGGCGGCGCAGGGAACGGCTGGGCCTGCTGTTGGTCAGAACTATGCCACTTCTGTAGAGCCTGTTCGGGTGGAGGTGAGGTGGAATATGGTCTTTACGTGGCAGGCGCCTATGATGCTCCTGTCTTACTCAATCATCACCTTCGTTATGGGCTTGTCAATATGTGTTCTCACACCTCTATATGATGGTCGGGAGTATGATGACGCATGCAAGGTATGCTTCCTTGACTCACACTCTGTCTCTCAACACTGATGCCGGCCCTGGTCACTGATGAGCCGCTGGAATACTGCCTGTGCAGATTGCTATACTTTACATTGCCTTCTCAGTCTTTGCTGGCGGTACCTTTGTGTGGTGCTCTTTCTGGGAGTATATATTTATTGATCTTGGTGATCTCTGAAATCAATCTGTTGGAACGTGGTGTTCTGGAAAACGCTCTTCCGGTCTCCTTCAAAGCGGGTGGATCGAAGAAGCAGGAAGAAATATTGTTGGGATAGGGTAGACTCCGTGAAATTGCTCCAAACATTTGCAACAATTAATCCTGCGTATTAATCTCAGCTTGTCTCACCTGTGAACCAAGCCATATTTCTCATTGGACTTTATTGAATGAAGACGACCTTTGCCCTGGGGTTCGCTACACGACCACAGCATCTACTATGTAGTAGGTCACCTGGGCGCTCCTCTCTGCCCAGCCTCTTGTGGAATTGATCTCCTATGAAACAATCTTCTAAAGGGCAAGCTCCTTTAGGACAACAAGGTGGCTGATAGTCGAGCTACAGGGGTTTCTATAATGTCGTTTTGGTATATTTTGAGACTGGCTATAATGCTGTATTTGTATTGATGTATATGACCAAATAAAGGAAATGTCATTACCGCTATATGCCTGGTTCTAGAAAGTATGCCATCATGGACATGTGCACTCTAAATTCATAAGTCAACTGAACAAGGAGAATTTGTGACGTTTGAGCAGCTCAAGTATCGGTACTGGGCACGTTGAGAGAACAGATTTCTTCCCGCAAATCAACATCCACTGTAGCACTTTAGGGATGAAGGCAAACGGAGAATTGTAATGATCGGGCCTAGAATCACGGTACACAGTATGCAAATCCAAGACATGCCATCAATTCAGTCGATTCAAAAATAACCCCGCCCCGGGGTCAGCGCCTCCTGAAGTGAATGATCAGTACCAATATATCTGCGAAGAACCGCCGCTCCCATAGACTCCCAGACGCCTTGCACCAGCCCTTGGGCATATTGTGAAACCCACGCAAACCCACAAAACCGTCCAATGAGCCGCAGAAAAGATAGATGGAAAAGCAAACCATACGTAGAGGAGCTCTCAAGCTCCCTCGCTCTGTTCCTTCCCATCTGTCCCTGTTATCTTCTCCCAGGCCTCCCCGGCCTTTCCGGTTGTCCACTTCCAGGCCTTGCCGAATTCATCAGTAGCCCAGCCCCAGAAGTCCTTAGTTCCGTCATCGCCGGATCCCTCGGGAACGTCGACTCCAACAGGGGCAGACACCTCGCCAGTCACGACCGGATCGACGCCTAGTGCCTTTGAAGACGTCGGCGAGGAGGCTGGCGGTGTTGGACTTGGCGTTGGCTCGACGGTGTAGCTGGTGACCGGGTCTGACGGGACTTCGATGGCCGGGACTTCGTCATGCACGCCGACTGGTTTTAGGGGCAAGCGTAAAGTGCCGTTGTTAGGCGAGGGCTCGAGGCCCAGAGAATCGCAAAGAATGTTGTAGACCTCGATGTTCTGGAACGGTTCAAGCTTGCTGCCTGGCGTGTGGGGGAAGGCGGGGCCTCGCGCAATAAAGATTGCCCGCATCAGGGGATGCTCGTGATCGTACCCGTGCAGGCCTTTGGGGCTGTAGTCGAGGTTTTTTGCCTTTGCCTCCTCTATATTGAACTCGTCTTTCGTTACAATGGCCCACCCGGCTTTGGGAATGATCCAAAGCGGCGCAATGCGGTCGTTTTGGGAGAAATGATACCGTTCTGGCATGTTGACGTCTCGCAGATAGACGTCAAAGTTTGGGTTCGTCTTGGCCTTGTCGGCCAGAGCATCGTACATTTCTTCCACATCGGCCGAACTCTTTGGCCGCAGGCCAACAAGTGGCCAGCCATCAATATGGTCAACCTTGCTGAGGTCAACGAGGTCATCCATTTGAATCATCCGGGAGATGTCCGTGGTGGCCATGCCGTGATCGGACACGACGATGACATTGACGATATCGGTCAAATTCCTTGCTTCGAGGCCGAGGAAAATGCCATCCATCATCTTATCCGCGTTCTGAATGGTGGAACGAATCTCTGTGCTGTTGGGCCCGAACCTGTGGCCGTCACCATCGACATCTGGGACATATGCTGCAATAAGCTGCGGCCGCATGTCGGCGGGGTCCACGTCTGGATCCTCCATGCCAGGCCGATCGAGAAACTCGAATATTCTGTTGACTTTGTTGGGTAGTTTCTCCTTGCCGTTATACTTATCAATGAACGCGGGTTCGACGTCACTGAGGCGAGCCTCGCTACCCGGCCACATATGGATGGCGCTGCGCACACCTTGCTTCTCAGCGGTGACCCAAAAGGGTTCGCCGTTCCACCATTTCGGCTGCATTGAAACCTTGGTATTGGTGTAGAAGAATTCCTCCTTGAGATCGGGATCCCAGAAGCTATTACCGACCACGCCATGCGCCTCAGGGTAGAGCCCCGTAGCAAGGGTGAAGTGGTTCGGGAAGGTGACGCTCGGGAAGGATGGGTTCATGTACAGTGGAGAGACACCCTCTTGGACGAACGCGTTGAGCCTGGGCGTAATGTTTCGTTGGAGAAAATCCGCTCTGAAACCGTCCAAACTGATAATGATCGTGGTCGGTGCGAACAAGGCAGTGCCGTTGCTGACGAGTGCCTGCTGTTTTACCAGCGGAGGAGCTTTGGTAGACAGCCGCCACGCAACGATGGACAGTACTGCAAAAGCGACTGCAATCAAGGCGTATACCACTGTCCACCGGCGGCGGTGCCTCTTCCGCTGTGATTTCGCGTCCGCCAGGTGAAGAAGTCCCCGCCGGTCGAGCTCGTCGCTGTCCTCGCGGTCACTGCTACCGGTCGAGCTGGTCTCCTTCATATGGCCCTCCTCCATCTCGTGCATCAGCTCGCCGTCCTCGCCATCCTGTGCCTTCTCCAGCAGTCTCTCTTTCTTCTGCCTCCTCCTCTGGCGTCTTTGTCTCCTTGCCTCGCTCCGCAGGTCCTCGATGGACTCTTCTTCGATGACTGCTCTGTCGGCCGGACTGCTGGATCGGCTCTTCTCGCTCCTGGTCTTGGAAAATAGGCGCATTGGTAGCGGCAGCGATAGGTTCGATCCCCTGCGCTGGCCAGACCCGCTGCGTTCGCGCTGGCGTTCCTGACGCCGGCGTGCCTCGATGACCAGCTGATCCATCTCCTCCTCCTCCAGGAGCACTATACGATCGTGAGCGCGCAGCTCGCGACTGTTGCGAGCTCTAGCCTGGCGCTCGTCATCTTCGGAGTCGCTCTCCTGATCGCTGCGGATGGAGGAAGCATCGGGGTCGTAGCTCTTTGCGGACAGCAGAGAGCTGTTGGGGGATTTTGGTCGGGTCAAAGGTTGAAGGAGAGGCATGGTGGGCGTGTGTAGTGCGTGGCTGTCGCCAGCAATGGTGCAAAGGAAGGACTTAGAAGATTAAAAAGCTCATCTGTGTTGGCAGTCGTTGCGACAAGCTCCTGGGGTTTGATGATCATTGTTGTCCAAGATTGAATTGCCCCTTTCCCAAAGTCTTCCGACACTGGTCGCATTGCAGAAGGTTTAACGGTGGGTCTGCGGGACCTAATGCGCTTGGCGTTTGATGCCGCGTCGAAACGCCAGGGGTGCATTTGGACGCCTGGGCCCCTATGCACTGGGTCGAAACAAGCACATGCACCTGCATCACACACGCAGCTGCTGCTGGCGGCCGTTTCTAGAGACAACTCCAACCAAGCCTCATGTTGGCCCTACTGGGGTACTCAGCTGATGAGAAACCCTCAGTTCTGCACAGCTACAAGTCGTCGGATTACACTACTGTGTGCTTAACTGATGAGGCCCATTCAGCGTGGCGATACAACGCTGGAAATGTTCCGAGTTCATCATTTCTTGACTCCATCACCCGCTTGGGGACAAGGCCCATTGTCCCCACCTGTCAGCGCTCCTTATGTCAGATTGTCGTTCGAGACTTATGTGCCAGGCCCATTTACAGTACCGCACGCTTGGGTCATTGAGTGGGTCATGTCGTTCCTTGAGGCTCAAATAAACCTTTGGAGAGTGTCCGGTGCCTGATCAAATCGCTCGGAGGAACGAGCTGGATTGCTGGGCCGGGCTGCATCACGGAATATGGCAGGTGCAGACATGGGTTCTTCATTGGGCCATATGCGAGCAAATGTCTCGATTCGGAGAACATGGGACGCCCCCTATGGACGCAGACGTCGCGGTGGCTTCCAGCTCTATGTGGGCTTACCTCTACTGGCAAAGTCATGGGGGAGCGCCATCGGGGCCTGGACCCAGGGTCCTGGGAATACCTCGAGTTGCACAAGATGCAATATTGATCCCTTGGCGCGTCTTCATCTCTGGCGGCTCCCAGCTGGGAGATGACCCCCAAGTGGGCTTCGGACGATGCCAGAGAGTGCTCTCGTACGTCCCGGTTGTAGGCTTCCTCTGTCCCGTCTCTCTCCCCATGTCTCGAACGCTTCACCAAGCTCTCGTTCCCCTTTCTCCTTTGCGGTCCTTCGCCTGGGACGAGCGCTACCTTCAGTAATGAGCGGCACTTCATGCGAAAATCGAGCCCTTGTTCGAGATGGTTTCTAGCCCCTTTGCGGCGTCCAGGCCGCCTGACGGTCGGCCTTTCGCTCATGTTGAATCCTTCCCCTCTACGCTATCTTCGAGAGCAAACAGTTGGGCTGTGAGAGATGACGTCGTCCGGAGGTTCTCAGACTCGGCGCCAAAGCCAGACAAGGAAGAGACAGACAAGCATATGAAGTGCGCGAGCCATCTGTCGCAGTCCCCAGTGTGCAGTTTCTAACTCCAGTTCGTAGATGTGCCGTCGACGCGTACCACGACGCCATCCTGCAGCTTAAACAGGTACTGAAGACGGATGATCTCGATAACATCCTCTCCCCGTCTTCGACAGTCACAGAGCTACATAAGGTCGCCATCAGTATCTACAGGGCACAGACAAATATACTGGAGCAACGCCAGATCGCGAAATTCGTCGACACACTGGGCCACTACTCGGGAGTCTTTGACGTTCTTTCTCAATGCGCTTTCGGCTACATGACGTTGATCTGGGGCAGCCTGAAGTTTGTTCTTCTCATGGCAAAAAGCCACTACGACACCTTATTCAAGTTCACGGACATCATGATCACTCTTTCGACGTCCTTGCCACGAATCGAGCTGTATAGACAGATCTTTCCCACGACACGAATACTACAATTTGTATCCCAGCTCTATGCGGCCATCGTTGAGTTCTTACAGGAATTCATCATATACCTCAAGCAAAAGAACTACCGCAAGTTCTTTGGCAACTTTACCAGGCCCTTTGACTTACAGTTTGGCCGCCTCGTGGCGCGGATACAGTCCCTCGAGCAGACCATTGACAAGGACGCATACGCCAGCGCCATATTGCTGCAAGTCACCCAGGCCCAGAGCATGGCAAGACACCGGGTCGACTTATCCATCCGGCGAACCCATAACGAGGGCTGCCTATCCGACGTCCCAGACATTGCGGTCTCGCCTTACCTTCTCGACATGAAGAGGGCCTTGTTCCACAGCTTCGAGATCGAGGCGTCCTACCACGAGGAGCTGGCAGCCACGTTCAAGATGACATCTTCGCCAGCGTGGGCCAGGTGGCTGTCCATCGAGCAGCAGTATGTCCCCAGCAAGTTCTCTCACAGGACAAACCTGGTCCAGGCCGAGTGTGATGCTCCAGATGCTGCGACTTGCCTGCAGTGGGTCACGCAGGTGCGCGCCGAGTCTCCACACATCGTTTCCGTGTTCCTGCTATGGGCCCGCGGCATGACAGCGCAGAGCGCCGTCGCCTCCATTGTGTTCCAGATGGTTCAACAGCGGCCTGCCGTCCTGCAACGGGCCGGGCTGAGCTTGAAGTCTTTCTCCGCGGCCAACGCGTCGCTGCACAAGCTATGGGACCTATTCCTCACCCTGGTTCAGCACCTGGGAGGGCTAATGGTGTACATATCTATCGGCTCGGTAGGGCAGGAGGAGTTCCTCATAGTGGCCTGGTTTGTAGACCTGTGTCAGAAGTGGTCCGGCCCGCCACTAAACGTGGTGATCATCCACCCATTTGATGAGAAATTCGTGCATGTTGAAGATGCAGTTGATTTAGACGATAAGTACGATGTGCACCCTTCTCTAACCACCAGCGATGCACTCTACCATGTGGTTCTCCTGGAGTTGGAGGTCCAAGAAGCTCTCAGCGAGACGGTACAGCTGGTCCTGTGGGAGGCTCTGTGGCGCGAGGTTCGCTACGCAGTGATTGGTATCGCCGTCACTCAGTCGGTCGAAGAAATCACGAGGTGCGCGAAGGAGCTGGCTGAGGAGCGGGGGTGCGAGGAAGACGTGATAGGCCTTTGGCTGTCGACGGTGGCAAAATGGACGAAAGACAACCGCGCGTTCCACATTATGAGGGAGCAAATCCAACGACACCTGAACGTGGTGGATATACACTTACCGGCCGCTGTGAGGACGAGGCTGGAGAGGATGGTTAGCTCCGCGGCCGGGTCGCGGCTCAGCGCAAGAGAGAGGAGGCTGTTGACGAAGGAGCTGCGGCAGGGCGAGCCAAAACCGCTGGACGACGAGGAGAGGAACTCCATCTGGGAGAAGATCCAGGGTTTTATCAAGCCCTCAACGATGGGCACATATAACGCGTCCATCAGAGAGTTGATGCTCGGGGTGCTTGAAGCGTACCTGGATGATCTCCCAGAGCAGGAGGGCGATGCAAGGCGATGCGTGAAGGAGCTTATGAGAGGTGTGTTTGGCTGGAATAAGACATGGAAGGCTGTATTCTCGGATGAACAAGGCCCAATCCTCGAGGGCATGGTGGCCGCGATAGACACAGGATTCTGCGATGTCCTCGATGCGATAATATCTGAGGTCGGGATTTAGCCATTCCTCTCCACCGTCACATAGCCATATTCGAATAAAAATACGAAAACGTTATTGCGGAGCCCCTGTATCTTGCTTACCTTCTACTGGGTATCCCACAGGAAATTGTTCCTCAGAAGCTTTGCCACATGAAGTTTTCCCAAAGGAGGCTATTCCCCAGATGTTTATTCTAAATGGGGTTATTCCATAGGAAACTGTTCTAGAGAAGGCCACGTCTCAAGTAGTCCGGTCTAGAAGAGCTTGTTCTAATTCCATAGGACGATATTCCACAGGAGGCTGTTCCTTCGGAGGCTGTTCTAGACAAGTTTTGGCATTGAGCACTGCCCAGGTGGTCGCCATACAATAATAGATGCTGTGGCCGGGTAGCGGACAGCCGAGCGAAGCTCGTAGACATCGTTATTCTTAGAAGCGATGCGCAGGTAATAAGCTTTATATATCGACATTTAATAACTCAGAACTAGCCCCCGGTATTTCTGCCAATGCTTGGGTGCCCAAACGCCCGCTGAACTCCAACATGGCCGACATCAAAAAGAGTTCAACACCATGCGTAGTACTCATTTTCATCCCATTCGGTGTCATTCGTGCTCTTTCCCCCTTTCCACCTGAAGCTCGGAATGGAGTTTTCGTGTCTCTCTTCGCTGATGACATCGACATCATCCTCATGATAATTGTGGAAGGCCTTGATCCCCCGAGTTACGGTTCCAGATGGGTTCCAAATAAGGACTTTTTGCAGATTCCATGCAATCGCTTCCGCAGCCGCCGCCCGCAGCAGCTCCAAAACATCGACGATTTTGTTCTCCTCCATAATTTTCAATCCTGTCTCTGGGTCATGGTCCAGCGTTACGACCCGCATGATCTTCAGCTTGCCCTCGCGCCAATCGTGATCCCAGTACACCCAGGATTTTCCGCTGTTAGTGATGGCGCCCCGGTACTTGATCTCGCGCTTGTGAAGGACACCAGCCATGAACTGTTCCCGAGCCAGCTGCCATGCGATTTGCGGAAAGCTGGGGAGGAAGGCTACGTGCGTCTTCTTGTGGTCAGCGGCGAATGTCTGGAATTTGGCCTTGACTGCAGCCACGTCCTTGTCACACAGGGGCTCCAGCTCATCCTCAGTGAGATATCTTGTCGCCGGATGCTCTGGGAGCTTGAAGTCCTCTGATTCCAAGTATACGGTCGCCTGGTCTGAGGGGAACACGGTCCAGCCAAGGTTGGCGTAGTATATTTTCCCGATGTCGCTATACAGTGCGCTGCACTCACTGTCGGCGTCCATGTGCTCCTGTAGCTTCTCCATCATGTATGCGGCCATCCCCAAACGCCGATACTTTGGGTTTGTGTACACACTCGCGATGGCGTAGGCTTTTGCTTCTATGAAGCCGTCGTTGATGCCTGTGCCATGTCCGGCGATGAGCACGGTCTTTTCAACGGACTCGCACGAGGCTACTATGTGAGTAGGGTCGTCCTTGTGGGATAAGACCCAATAGATGCAATGCCCGTCTTTGGACAGCGCCTGCTGCGACAAGTGTATCTCGCGGGCTACATAGTCGTCGATGCTCATGGGTGCAGCCCAAGCCTTGCCGTTGAGGCTCCATGCGAGCTTCCGGAGCTCGCCATCGGCTTGAGTGAAGACGACATCCTCGGTACTGATATTTTGGTCATCAAGAAAGGGGTCGCCCATTTTGGCAGATAGTATATTCCAGTGGTGTGTGAGATGTTCTCCAGATAATTGAAATAAAACAAGGAGGGTGTGATAAGAGGTACTGAGCGTTTGCTGGTGGTGCCCTGCCCGCCCTAGCCCCTTTATAGGCAGCTGAAAAAGAGTCAAACACAGACCCAGCTTGTAAGCCGGGAATTGTGGGTTGTCAGATGTCTTCGCTAAAATGAAGCGGAAGTCTCGCGAGCAGCACTTCGACCAGCGTTGCGTGAACTGATGTACGCAAGACGCCAAGAAAGCACTGAGGCCTGTAGATACGTCAGGAGCCAGATCGAAAGGCACTCACCACCGTGGGCGTTGCAGGATCCGAGGAGATGGGGGTGGGGGACCAGAGAGGCGGGCTGGGCAATCTTCAGCCAGCCAGCCTCTCTGCACCCCCACAGCAGGCCAGCGCCCAGAAGATTGTTAACCGGGCCCACCAGGAGCGCCAACAGAAGCACTAGCCGGCGGCGAGCTTGCCGTGTCTGTGCTTGAGCATATCAAGTTACGGTGCAGGATTCGGCACACATCACCACATCATGATGGCGGCCTGGCTAAGTGCTTATGCACTAATCATCATTTATCTGCAGACGGTCCTTTTGCTGTACGCCATCTGCTTGGCCAGGAAGGAGAAGGAGGCGTTATAACCTATGCCGTGGTGAGGCGTGCTTTGGGCCGAAGCGGTTTCTGGGGGCCAGGCGACTTGCAGTTGCATGAGCTGTGCTGACTGCAACAAGTCCTAATATACTTAAATCCGAACAAGTAGAAGTTTGTGGAACCTCAGTTCGAGGTTCTGGGGACAGAAATGGTCCCGCATACGTGCGGACCCTCTTGTAGCACGGGTAAGCATAGAGTCAAAGAGGACGCGAAAGACAGGATCACACGAGTTTTGGCGAGACGATTCAAGGCGTGGACAGTGGAACGTCGTCCCCTGGCAACTGAAGCCGCGGCGGCGGGAGATCAATCAGTGCTGCTATGGCGGCGCATAAGGATTGCTTGCAGCATAAAAGAAAGGATTGATGCCTCTCTGTTCTACACAGCAAAGGCATGGAGCTCTTCTGATGACTTGATATCCGCAAACACGAAGGGAAGAAAAAAAGGTATATGAGCAGACGGGGAGCATGGTTGAAGCAATACATATGATTAATTGCGAATTAATGGACCAGAGGTTCGGGCCCCCCTGGCAGGCGCGTGTACTGCCAAACTGCAGGCCAGTTACGACCTTGCTCGGAAGGAGCGAAAACTTTTCGCCGTGGTGCACGGACACCGTCCAGCACAAATCGCGCCGCCTCTCTCGCAAAATCAACCCACTCATTGCTAACAGCGGATCGCCAACGCCGACAGGGGAATTTTGATAACGACCAACTCACCTCACAACCTCCAGCACTCGACATCAGTACGTGACACTGCTCTCTCTTCTCTGTGACGACGACACAGCCGAACTGTCCTTCTAATCAGTATCCCTTCCTCGCAAACAGAACTTCGTCGAAAATGGGTGACTCGACCATCTCTGCTCCCAAGTGGCGCCTCGTTGAGGTTGGCCGTGTCGTCCTGATCCAGGAGGGGCCTTCCGCTGGCCGCCTGGCCACCATTGTCGAGATCATCGACCACAAGCGCGTACGTTGACGCCCCCTGCGATTGAGAACCTGGTTGTGGGAAGGAGGACGTTTTGATTGACTCTGGATGATATCACAGGCCCTGGTTGACGGTCCCGCCTCCGATGCCGCCCTCGCTGTTCCCCGACAAGCCGTTTCCTTCTCCAACGTCCTGCTCTCCGACCTCGTGGTTGCCAACCTGCCCCGGGGCGCCCGGACGCCAACCGTCAAGAAGTTCTGGGAGAAGGCCGAGATCGACAGCAAGTGGAAGGCGTCCAACTGGGCCAAGACCAAGGCCCAGCAGGCCAAGCGATCGGCCCTGACCGACTTCGACCGCTTCAAGGTCCTGCGCCTCAAGAAGCAGCGACGATTCGAGGAGCGCAAGGCCATCGCCAAGGTCAAGGCCTCCGCATAAGCGAACCCTCCCACCTCGGCAAACGACAGACATCGAAGAGTTCGGGTTTCGCGCGTCAGGGCAAGCGAGTGAGGGATCGGGTCGGCGATGATGGCGGCCGTGTGCATTGCGCGGCCGGCTGGACGATGGTGGATGGTGTTCTACTAGAGGTGTGACGGTATTCTGGACGGCACTGCATGAACACAACAACCAACACGACAGCATTTTGGGCCGCTGGGTTTTCTTTGCTGCGTTTAACGGAACATATCACCTTCCAAAAGGCAAAGGTGGCCGGCGTCAATGATAGGGAAATTCAGAAACCGAGAATCAAGACCACTCGTCATGGTCCAAACCAAATTATTGTGATACCAACCAACCAAAGTTTCCAAATCCCTGTAATCAAAAGTGTGGAAGTGCAGCGAACACTCGTTTCGGGCAGCAGCGGGAAACTGAACCAAACGTTGTGTTGGAGTTATAATTTGGATACATGCTTTCCAGTCTGACGTTGTCATGAGAAGCTACTTCAGAGGGCTATTTCGAACGTGCTGCCATAGGTACAAAGGAAGCATAGATATTGGATTTCCTAATTCCCAGGTGGCTGTGACATCTGTCCGAGTATCTGAGTTATTGTATCTGCTACAAAGAAGTGTCAATGTTTGTCTTGGCTAGGCATCTGCAGAACCCGTCATTGTTCTATGCAGTACAAAAGCTCCCCCATCAAAAAAAAGGTCGGCTGCTGAATCGGGTTAGCGTGGCTAGGGCTTCGTGGGCAGAATTGCCAGGGACAATTTGAGAGCTCTGCATCAACCAACACCCCCTCAGTCAGCCAGCCCATCACCTTCCCGCCACTCTAACGACGAGCCACCTTGACCTTTTGGGGTAGATATTGTTGCAGGTGAGTCTCTAGGATCTCAATTACCTGGTGTGCAAATTTGGCAGGTGTAGGACCAGGCGGCGCTCGAGTGTCAATATTTGAAAGTTGCCGTCTGCCCAGCGGCCTTCTGCATTGTGTGGGGTTCTGCGAGATTGAAATTTGTGGAAGGCTACCTCTGGCGCCAGCGTTCACTCGAACCCAACAGCTCGACCAAGCTTTGACTGAGCTGACCAACCCTCCCCGACCTCGCAGAAGCAGAAGACAGTCGCGAAAATGGCCAACCCTAGAGTCGAGGAGCTTCCGGACGAGGAGCCTACCAAGAACGTCTCCGTCGAGGAGGGTGCCGACGATGACAGCTCCGACTCTGAGATCGAGGCGGGCGACTCCAGCCTCCCCGCCGGCTCTACCGCCGTCATCCACTCTCGCAACGAGAAGAAGGCTCGCAAGGCCATGGAGAAGCTGCACCTGACCCGCATCCAGGGCATCACCCGCGTCACCCTCCGCCGACCGAAGAACGTGAGTCAATACCTGGGCCCAAACAGAGAAAGAGCAAGAGAGAGTTGGCAGAGCATGGGAAAGTGTCATGCGCAAACGAATTGTGCCCTCGTTCTGTTAGAATTGGGTCGTGGGCAGCGACAGGAAGCGCAGAGGACAGACGATGGCTAACTGAGCATTGTTACAGATCCTCTTCGTGATCAACAACCCCGAGGTGTACAAGTCTCCTAACAGCAACACGTACATGTGAGTGCCCCACAAAACCCTATGGCCCTTGCTCAACTCAGTACTGATCCAGACTTCTCTCAGCGTCTTCGGTGAGGCCAAGATTGAGGATCTCAACGCTTCTGCCCAGGCTGCCGCCGCCCAGCAGCTCGCCCAGGCCGAGCACGACCACGCTGGCCACGACCACGGCGAGTCCAGCAAGGCCGTCGAGGGTGGTGAGGCCAAGAAGGAGGAGGAGGAGGAGGATGACGGTGAGGAGGTTGACGCCGAGGGTATCGAGGACAAGGACATCGAGCTTGTCATGACCCAGGCCAACGTATCACGGAAGAAGGCCATCAAGGCGCTGAAGGAGAACGATAACGATATTGTCAACTCCATCATGGCTCTGAGCATCTAAAACCCGCCCATCCTTACTCTCTAAAGTCTTGTGGTATTACAAGAGATGCATGGAAGCGTCAAGGGTTTCTGTCATTTGGTGGACTCGGGGCCTGAAGGGGCCGGTTTGGAGCACATCAGAGTAGTCGGAGTTGATTCCCGGGTTTGATGGACTCAAAAATGAAAACGCCTTGCACTTGACCAAATCATCTTGAAATTGTTACGTCCATCTGCTGGTTCCTGGACCTGCCGTGACTTCAGCATTGATCCAACATATCCTCTCCGGGATGAAGGTCAAGATGCATGCAAACGTCGCAAATCCTGAGACGGTAGGCGCTGGCTACAAGAATTAATCCTAAGATGGCTGTCCTAAAGGAGGTCATCCTCAAGGAAGTTATCCTAGAAGGGAACGTTCTAGCGAAGTCAACTCTAAAAGTTGCGCGAATCGTGAGCAATGACAAAAGTTTGAGCCTCCGAGGAATGATTTGCCAATCGATCCCCGGTCACACCTATGCAGGCAAATGGAAACGCAATATTGTAGATCAAGCAAGAGCTTCGTAACGACTACCTCTCAACGATTTGGCCCAGGTGAATGAACATCTAAGCGCGTTGCCTGCAAGTCGTTTCTAGGCGGATGAAACCGGGGGGGGGGGGCCACCACTCACGTGATCTGAGCGACCGCCCAGCCGGACCGAAACCGTCATCGTCAACCTCCGTCCGCATTGAACCGCGTTGCTTCAAACTCTCCACTCCCTTGATTCCACATATCAATCGCAAAGATGGCCGCAGTAAGTGACTGTCCCCTCAATTGACTCGCACAGATGCCCTTCTGTCCCCGATGGCCCCTCGTTCGGTCACCCACCCCGGGCTTCCACCAACGGCCGCAAAATGGAAAGATACTGAGCTAATTTCTCCCGCCCTCTCCCGCGTAGCGATCCGCAGCCCTGAAGCTCGACTGGGCCAAAGTGACAACCTCGCTGGGCTTGCGCGGCCAGACGGTCGCGTCTCTGCAGGCATTCAAGTCGCGCAACGACAACGCGAAGCGCAAGGTGCAGCAGCTGTCGGAGCTCCCCACGGCTGTCGACTTCGCCCAGTACCGCTCTACGCTCAAGAACCAGGCCGTCGTCGACGAGATCGAGAAGCGCTTCAAGGCTTTCAAGCCCGCCACCTACGACATCTCCCGCCAGCTCAAGGCCATCGAGACCTTCGAGGCCGAGGCCGTCAAGAACGCCCAGGCCACCAAGGAGAAGGTTGACCTCGAGCTCCAGGACCTCACCAAGACGCTGCAGAACATTGAGCAGGCCAGGCCCTTCGAGGACCTCACTGTGGTATGTACACAGCTGGGAATCAGGGACAGGGGGTTTTTAGGAAAGTTGGAGATGCTGATGGGTCACTACAGGACGATGTTGCCGCCGCCGAGCCTTCGATCGATGAGAAGACATCCAAGCTGGTCTCCAGAGGCCGCTGGGGCGTCCCCGGATACAAGGTACATTTACACTTCCGCACCGACACGCGACCCATCTTTGCTAACGTCGGCCACAGGAAAAATTCGGCGACCTCTCCGTGCTATAGAGAACATGGACAGCACCTTCCCTTTGTGTACGCTAGCATTGTAGATATCGGGATCGGAGAGACGGGAGAAGTGAGATGGACGGCATGATCAAGAATACAAGTCATTCATCGCATTTCATACTTGTGTTGATAGCATTGACACGGTCTGCTGTTGTTCTCAAATGCTAATGGCCCCACTTACTCGGCTTGTCTTGTCAACAGGTCTCTTATTGTTTGAACCCAATGTAGCCTGCGAAGGCAACAGCAGGTTGAGTACAACCAGGTGGGACAGCAGTCAAAGGGAGACCAGCCAGTTCAAATTGGGCTTCAACAGGACGTCAGTCTATCGTCCCGGCTATCCAAGCCAACCCCTCAATCATCGCCATGTCCGCCTCAAACGCCCTCTGCAGGTGCGGAGCCTTCAACCAAAAGGTATGCGGCCACCCCAAGACAACATCGGTCCTGACATCAACCCCAGCGTTTCTCAGGACCTTCGCATAGCACGCTCCGTCCGAGTACAGCACATCATTCGTGCACACCTGGATCCACGTCCTCGGCATCCCCTTCAAGCTCTCCTCCCCAGCCTCAAGCGGCATCCTGTCCAACCCGTCCCTGGGGACATCCCTCTGCATCACCCCTAAGAGGCTGGTGTCGAAACTCCTATCCCAAGCACTAACGTGCAGATCCCGGACACCCTCGGGCACGTACTCTTTCCCGCTGAACGCGTCGCTGGTCACCGGGCAGCGCAGGACCACCCCCTGGAAGCTCGCCTTAGCAGCCCGCTGTGTCACAAGCGCGGCGAGCTGGCCGCCGCTCGACGAGCCCACGACGAGGACCTTGGCGTGTGGGTGCCATCCTATCACGAAGTCAAACGCGTCGACGCAGTCCTGCACGATGGTGGTCGCTGGGTGCTGGGGCTGGAGCCGGTACCCGACGGAGTACAGCCGCAGCCCGGGGAGGAAGGCCTCCGAATCCTTCACGATACGCCGGCAGGACAGATCCTCGCTGTCGGCGTCGCCGACCAACAGACCGCCACCGTGGTAGTAAATGACAATCCACGAGCACTCCGGCTTGTCTTCGACTGTTCGGTCGTACTGCAGTATGGGGATAGCATACCCGTCTAGTGTCGAGGGCACATGGTTGGTCTTGGTCTCGATGCCCTGCGCGAGGTGATGGTCTCTTGCCCCCGGTGATATCATGGCATTGTTGCGCTCACGACACTGTGCTGCATAGATTTGCTGTCTGACGATGTGGTCTGTGGCTGGCTTTGGGGCCAGGAGGTTTGCTTCCTGTTCGTGCTGGAGCCATGCTGGGTCAAGCGGTGGCGCTTTGTGCAGCACTGGCGGCTCTTGTTCCATATTCTGCCGTGTCCACACTTGAACACTGAAGCCAATCTGATTTCTTTGAATGAAACGCTGGCAGTTGATAATTACCGGACGTGTTGCGTGGGCTCGGTACTCCTGATGTGTGTAGTGCACGGCAGTCTACTGAGACAATGTGCCCGTTCAATTGACAGCAAGCTGCAATGACTTGCCTTCCACTCAGGCTCTCCAGAAGCAGCTGATTTCACACGTTGGGAGACATTTGATCACAGGATTTTCCCACCAATCAAAAACCACCCGTATACGCTAGGATCTAACAGTAAATAGCCGCTCAGACGGATAGATCTGCGTTGGTACAAGGGAGTTGCTCTTTGATAGTTGCCATGAAGCTAAAGGCACAGCTACAGTGTTCGCAAGACTTGACAACTGTTTACATGCAACATATCCAGTCAAGAGCAATAATAAAACGAAGGTCTTGCTCGCTGACTGTCACTGCAGTCCGGTGAATGACAACTGATCAGGACTACTAGTAATCGGGGAGCAACCTCAAAGTCCAAGACACTCGGAGCGGTTCCTCATTGGTTTGCTTTCGCACAATACACGCTTGTTGTCCCTGAGCTCATTCCAGGCCTGGCTCCGATTTCAGGTGCTATGGCCAACGCGCAAACACGTGCTCGAGCAATGACAAGCCCCCGCCTGGATTAAGAAAGCTCCGGCCCTTATTCTGCACCGGTATTGTTCTTGGCAATTGCTATTCTTCAATCATTGCATGGATTGGTAAGCACTGGATCTTTGTGCAGCGCGAGAACCTGGCCATCAGAACTCCGGGGAACGTCAACATATACAAAAGGGCGAATTGCTGATTATATGCTCTCTGCCCCAGAATTTTTAGCGTGTCTCTGCGACACCTCGGCAGTGACGTCGCGGGACCCATAATACGTAAAGAGTTAAAGTTCGGCCTGTCCACATTTCACCAAATCCACGACATCAGTCCAAAGCAGAATCGAAACCAAAATGGTCAAAGCCAGCTGCGTGTGTGGGGACTCCGCGTACGAGTTCACTGGGGAGTATCAGGCCTTCGTAAGTCCCAAAATAAAATAACTCCTTTGACTGGCAGCATTACCTGACTTACTTGATCTAGCTTGCGTGCCACTGTATACCTTGCCGCAAGGTCACCGGTGCTGATCGATCTTTGAATCTGGTCGTGCACAAGGATGAGGTGACAGTCACTTCGGGAACAGACAGACTGGTCTCTAGACCGGCCGATAGCGGCAAGGAGTTAACTTACTATCAGTGCAAGAACGTAGGCCAGGCGGAAAACCCTATCTTTTTCAGCGTGTACTGACCAGCAGGTAGTGTGGGAACACCATGTTTGCAGTTTCTGGCAAGGCTCCAGGGACATATTTTCTCAAGGCTGGTCTTATCGATGACACCGACTTCTTGAACAAACTCGGAACACCCAAGACGGAAATCTACTGCAAATATTTGTTGAATTGGGAGAAGACTTTCGAGGGCGCACAAGTGACCCAGAACTAGCTTTTTGAATTGACTGTACTACCGCAGTGTCTTCAAGTCCGTTGGCATTGGACATTGCAATTCATGAGAAAATTTGAACGTATTTACACCGCAACATCACAAGAAGACACCAGGATAAATCTCACACCACGTAACCAATTTGACATACCCTGACTGATGATAGCCTGGAGCCATTTGCTCCATCGTTCATGAACTCGAAATTTGTTGCAAGCGGTCATCCGGCCACGACTAAGACCCTTAGAGAGGGATGAAGTCTCCTGATGCCTCGAGTGCCTTCAGTTCTGTTTCTCCCACACCTATACCCCCGGACTCGTCTCTTGAAATCCTGGATTGGGGTGTGTCCCCACTTGGTGCAAGCGGAGGAGGGTTGGGCTGCGCGATTAGCTGGTCGTTGTGATCTGCGGTCAGTGGCCCAACAGAGCGTCCCATGACTTCGCGCTTGTATATCGTGTAGCCTTGGGCCTTATAAAATTTTGTCAGCCTCGTAACAGCCTCCCTTGCGACTCTCTTTTGATATGCTCTCTGAGTTTCATTGTCGCGCCGGTGTACCCTCCGGCGCCACATCTCGCACTGTATCATGAAAATCGTGTCAGCGCATAATAGTTTCTACTCGCCTAGACAGTTACACGACTACTGAGAGACAGGTATGTCTTAAAATTTTCCGTCTTCTGGAGTTTCAAATGCCAAATAGGCATCTCTCAATCAAAGAGGTATTTCTTTCCGACGCCACTTACCATGTCATCATCGGCGAGGAACCCTGGTGTTAGGGCGAAGGTCACCCGTCCTCCAATGTTGTGCCTGCCCAGTGTTCCACCAATCAAAAGTCTATGGGGTGTCAGTTGAACCATCGGCAGGCGACTTGGAAAAGCCGTTTTCGAAGCGAATCTCGGCTGGTGCATGATTTCAGGCAGGACAAACCTATAGAACAAGTTCAAGGCATGAGGGCCTATCCCATTGCCAGAATACTATCGATCGCAGGAGACATGTTAGCAACGCATTAATTATGAGATAGTCTGGAAAAGTTGAAAGAATCAGGCGCACATCAACGTGAATCCAGAAACACGAGATGTAGACAAGCTCTGTTCCTTGTGGACCCAGATCATCAGCAATCCTTCCTACGTCATCCGGTCTCTGGTCGGACGTTGCCCCAAACAAGATCGTGGGCTGCACCGATCCGTCACTCTGATATAAACTCTGCAACGCAATTGCAGTATCCTCAGACGTTTCAGGTAGTTTTTCGTCACTTTTGACCTGCAACAAAGCTTCCCAATCGTTGTTCCGCCCGGGCCCGCCGTGAGCAGTAGGCTTTAGTATTAGCCAGGATTCGATATATCCTATGAACTCCTCTTCTTCTTGTCCTGGCCTTGCGAGGTACATCTCTCCGTAATACTATAGTGTCCCAAATTAGTCGCGCTGTGGTTCATGAAGAATCAACTGTGAGAGCAGTTGCTTGCATGGTCGCCGGGAGGCCAATCGCCCAAGCCCTGGGTCGAAGATGAGAAGGCCATCCGGGCCAGCATCAATGATAGAAGATAGTGCCACAGATTTGCAAATATTACTTACACCCCTGCGTACCTTGCCGTCTGGATCTGTGTGGACGATAACTGACATTCGAAGAATATTACCTGATGCGTTATCGCTGAGACGCGGCAACTCGATCTCCATTGTTCCCTGTGCCTCTGCCAAAACTTGAGCCCTGTTACGAGCGTCGCTCCTTTTTGAGACCTCACGACATCGAGCGGGCCTCCGCGGAGTTTGAGGATCCTCAGAAGGTCTCGCAGAGGCTGGAGGGGTACGAACCGCATCTGGGCCTGAGCAGTCGGGAGGGCAGCTGCAAGATTGAATGTTTTCAAGTACTGCGGACAATCGTTGAAGTCTACCGTAGAGATCCTCGTTTCTGCTCGAATGAGATCTCTCAGGCTGTCTTTGCGGAGGTTTGGCACGGGCTTTTTGAATTCGTGGTCCCATTTTTGTGACTCAAATAGTCGTTGTCAATGGTCTTAATCTCTACACACTGATCCCCGTCTTCTCTCTGCAATACTGGCTGACGATATGTCTTCAGATAATTCGAGGCATCTAGCAAAAAGATACCATAACCGCGTGTTATGATATCTGGGGAGGCCGAGAATGAGCACTCGAAACCAGGCGGCACGCATACTGGCCAGAGAGTACTACTTGGTCTGAATTGATAGCGAAGTAGTAACACAAGACAATAAAGCAAACGTTTCTGGGTAGCTTGGGATGACGGAAGCGACGAGCACAAAGCAACACGTGACATTCGAAAGCCGACCACGATACCAAGTGCAACAAAGGTATAGGAAGAGACGGAAAGAAAAAAATCTCCATTTAGTCAAGGCCTAGAAAGTGGAAACTTGATCAAGGCAAACCTCGATACTGTCAACACCATAGAGGTCAACAACCCAGACAACCTGGCTCAATACCCATAAAAATCCCGGAAACCAACCCACACTGGGCATATAACTATTGGAGCTTAATGAGATAAGTTTGCACAGAAAATATACCGAGGCATATTGTGACTAGGTAGTTCCAATATTTGAAGGCTGCACGTTAGCAAAGATCTAGACAAGTGGTCCTCTCAACTGTAACCATTATTGTACAAGCTTTCTTCAGGTGTCCGCTACTCGGCCACAGCATCTTTGTAGTAGACTACCTAGGCTGTGCTCTCTACCCAACTTTCTATAGAATGCCCTACAGGATGGACTCCTTAGGATAAAATCTTAAAATTTCACCTCCTAGCACCCTACCTCTCAACATTCCAGCCCCCCTACCACTTGGCTTTAAGCCTAGTGACTTGTTACCCCTAGCCTCTGAATCTCTGTCCTTAAACATCCCACGTCCCACCTTCTGAATACGCATAAGGTAAGCCAGCCATTGGTGCTGTTGTAGCTAGTCACATGACCAAGCATTCACTGTAGATAGCTTCACTTTACCGTTACCGTGGGGAGGATATAAGGCCGTACACACTACACGCCTTCGGCCCCTTCTTCCCTCCTACACACCAGACAAGAACCAACAAATAAAGACCAATTTAAAGCAATTACTATTACCTAAGCCAGACCAATACTAATTAGTAGATTAGTATGGCAACTATTCTTACCTATCTTTAACCATCTTCTTATACAAATAATTAATCCCTTTAGGTAAGTCGATAACCCTCATCACGATTATTATAAACACCACGAGTACAAGCAATTGGTTAATTATTAGTTAATCATTATTAAGCCAGTATGATAATAATAATACTCTCAAGCCAGCATGATCACAAACAATAAATAACAAACGGGACACCTTTACTGGTCAAGTCTCGAAAACACCATATCAGCAAGCAATCGCAACCTTCTCGGACCTCGCGATACCTTCAAAAGAAAAGACTGCCAGTATAGCTAGTCATATAACCAAGCATTCACTGTAGATAGCTTTACTTTACTGTTACCGTGGGGAGGATATAAGGCCGTACACGCTACACGCCTTCGGCCCCTTCTTCCCTCCTACACACCAGACAAGAACCAACGAATAAAGACCAATTTGAAGCAATTGCTATTACCCAAGCCAGACCAACAGCTGTGCTATGACGTTTTCGAATTGTTCAAATGTGGCTGTGTCACTGCAATTATTTATGTAAAGAATTTGCCTACTGGCCTTGAATCTTAAGCTAGAAGACCCCGAATAGGGCGTCTTGAAGAATGGAACTCAAAGTAGTCACTTGATGTGAAGCAGACCAAGCTGAGAATCATTCGCCATGTCTATCCAGACATAAATCCTATAGAAACCGGTTTGATCTTCGGGCCAATTAGTCGGATATCTTCCGAGTTCCGATAAAAAAGAAAAAGGTTTCGAGTTTCGCAATCGCGTTTTGCGAACTCATGGATTATTGGAAACGACCAACGCTGAAATGAATCGACGTCTGCCTCCCCGGCCCAGATGATCTCGATCACTCTGGATCCTCGCCGTGCCAAGGCTGTTCACAGCTGAACTGTCTTTCCGTTAACCGTGACCACGAGCTGCCCAGTCTTCTTGTCGCCCGTAACCGCGATGTTAAAGCTCTGATTACAAAACACCCCACCCAGACCGAACTCGACCGTCGAGTCGGTCAGCGTCCACCCGCCGCCGAGTGCGCCCTCGGACTGCCCCGGAACCCCTGCGTTGAAGCCGCCCCCGACAGATTCTGTGGTTTGGGCAGAATTAGCTACATGTTTATCCTCGTATTCCACCCCCGTAGAAGAATGAATCGAGAGGAGAAAGAAAGCATACCGGCGGAAAAGTTGAGTCCCGCGCCCGCTGAATACCCAAAGGCGAGGTTGTCGGCGCCCCAGCCCAGCTCGCCGATCTTGCCTGCCAGGTCGACGTCCTCTGTCTTCGTGATGTTCACGGCTTGGGCGAGGGCCAGGGGCGCAAGCGCGAGGCTGGAAATGAAGGACGCACGCATTTTGGCTCGGATGCCTCGGGATTGGCCGTTGGTAGGGAGGCAAAGACTACGGATGATCCTTTACAGGTTCAAATTGGGTGACTGAGAGTATTGGTAGAGGGTGTTGAATGAGTGACTGTTCTGCGGTAAAGGGCAGCGAAGTGTCGGGAGACGAAGGTGATTTGGGTGATGGTACTGGCGTATAAATAGGTGCCCACTGCTTGGATCCACCCCTTGGCGAGATCAAATAAAGTTCCTTGTCCTCTTCTTCCCAGTCGTCGCCAATATGTCTGCTTCGGGATTCCCAGCCAACACGGGCACCCGGGAGTACGGTCAGTCTTGCTTGAGAAGCTGTTCGCCACCATGCTTTGGTCTCCTCATCAAAGATCCCCAAGCACAGCAGTCATCAAAACCAGTGGTAGCCCGTGATCCCGTCTCATACCATATGAGCCTGGAGACTGATGGTTAAGCTTTGACGATCGACACGCCGTGTATCTGGGTTCGACAGGCGAGTCATTCCAAGAGTCGGCTCCCTGCCCAGCAATCTACCCCTGAGAACAAAACGCTATTTTATGAGGATAAGGCTCAAGACATATGAAAAGCAGGATAATTGTATTGCGAGACGACTGCACGACTAGTTAGAACACACATTTCATATGGACGCTAATAGGGCTGTCTCGTCAAGATTGTCTTGTCTTCAATTGCGTAACGTCATGTTCACTGAGGTGAGTGCTGCCTGTTTAGGTATGTGAGAAAAGCAATTCTTGGTAACTCCTGTCCTGTAACCCCATTTCCCCGTCGATTTTCCGTCATCAAGCACTGTGGCTTATATACCGCGCTTTGCATCCTTTGCCGCTAAGCCAGACAGCCTCTTCTCGGGCTTGGGGTAATCTGGCCTACCACCGAGGATGTCGACCGCGTCCTTCATGTACCACCAGTAGCCTTTCGTTGGCCGACGATTTGCCCAGTCGGTCTCTTGCTCCTCCACCTCCTGCATGGGTGTGAAGACCACGTCCGCACCCTTGATTCCGATCACAGACATTCCCATGGGGTCGGACATGACACGCTCGGCAGCGTTCTTGCCGAAGTTCTCTAGGTGCTGGATGCATTTGATCGCAAGCCTCACAGCTCTGGATCGATCCATAGGAGAGGGAACACCACCTTGCTGCACGTGGCCGGGGATGCTGTCACGGGACTCAAATCTGTCGTGTGCCTCCTCGCGAATGATGTCTGCCACAAGCTTGGCACTGTACACCTTCGAAGCCTTCTCGTTGATGAGAATCAGTCGACCAGCACGCGACTGCCCCTTGTCCTTGGCGAAGACCTCCTTCAAGTGCCTAACATCAGCCTCGAGCATGCCCAGGCTGACGCCTTCTTCGGGAGTGTATACGGCGACAGCCCCTACACCGAGACCGGCGAGCGTCGCGACGTAGCCGGACCGGCCGCCCTGGGTCTCGATAACGAAGACACGACGGCGAGCAGCAGAGGCAGATTGCTTGATCTTGTCACAGTAGTTGACCAGTTCGTTTAGACAGGTGTCAGAGCCGATGGAGTACTCAGTACCGGGGACGTTGTTGGAGATGGTCGCGGGCAGGACAGTCATAGGGATCCGCAGTGATGGGAAATCCTTCTGGGCGATGCGGAGCTGCGACACGGCGTGGAAGGCCTCGAATCCGCCAATGAGGAAGAGGGCGTCGAATTTGTACTGCTTGACGAGATCTGCGATCAGTTCCATCCCGGACTCCTTGGGGAGTTCTCGGTTGGTTCCGATCTCAGAGCCACCTTTGCTTGCCCAACCGTCCACCTCGAGCCAGTCAAAAGGACGGACAGCACCCAAGGGCTTATCGCCGTGATGTCTTGCGAAACCAGCAAATCCGTTGCAGATCGCGACTGGCTCATGGCCACGGGAGATGCAGTAAGCCACACCGCCTCGAATGGCTGCATTCATGCCACCAGCTGGTGCTCCGACGTTGATAAAACCGATCCTCATGCGCTTGTTCTCGGGAAGTATGTGTTCTTGGCTGAGGTTGGCCGTTGTTGTCAGCATGTATGACTTGTACTGGTCTGCGAATTCGGTATCCCGCAGCGCCATGGCCCTGTCGAAGTCTTGAGCCTCGATAGCCTTGGCCACAGCCTTCGTGTCCTGCACCGCCTGCATGAGCGGCCTTCGGACGATCTGGTTCTCGGTTATAGCGATGAAGCAGGTCTCAGTCTCAGGCGTAGCTTCCAGGACGGCCTTGACAGCCTCGACTCCCTGGAGGGTGGCAAGCATTCGGTCGTAGGCAACCGCTGTGCCACCTCTCTGGACGTGTCCCAGAGTGGTGATCCGGGTATCAAGGTGGAGGCCCTTTGGATCGGCCAAGAGGTCTTTGACCATTTCGGGGGAAATCTTGCCGCCGTACTTGTCGTGAGCACCCTCGGCGATGATGACAATGGTCTTCCTCTTGCCCAGGCTGCGGTGCTTCTTGATAATGGCGCACATCTCCTCCCTCCAGTTGTCCTCCCTGGGCTTCTCGGGGATAAAGACGAAGTCGGCGCCGGTTGCAACACCGGTCATGAGCGCCAGCCATCCGCAATGGCGGCCCATGACCTCAACGACGAAGGCACGGGAGTGTGAAGAGGCGGTGGCCTCAATGTAGTCGACCATCTCGCAGATCCTCGAGAGTGCAGAGTAGGCCCCAATGGTGGCGTCAGTCCCAGACATGTCATTATCGATTGAGCCAACCGTGCCCACGATATTCAGGTGGCTGTACGGGGCGACCTGGTCTTTGGTGAGCTCCTTCTTCTCGATGAGCTCTTCCAGAAGGGAGGGCCACTCAGACCGGAACTTGTCTGCACCGGTCAGGGAGCCGTCGCCGCCGCAGATGATGATGGCGTCGATGCCATTGAGAATCATGTTCTTGGCGGCAGTGAGGCGGCCGGGCCGCTCGTAGAACGCCATGCACCGGGCAGTGCCGATGAGAGTGCCACCCTCGGAGAGCCAGCCACGAACGTCGTCCCAGGCCATCTTCCGAATGTAGTCACCTCCCCTGACAAGGCCCTCGTAGCCTTCGTAGACACAGTAGGCATCACAGCCCATGTGCAATGCCATGCGGACACAGGCCCGGACGACACCGTTCATGCCGGGGGAGTCACCTCCCGAGGTCATGATGGCGATCTTCTTCTTGACAGGCGCCATGCTGTCCTGTCTGAGTGGGATCCGGCGAGAGGGGATGTGTTAGGGTGTTGGATTTGGAATTGTTCCCAATGATGTTCGCCTGGTAACGTTCGTGTCTTGTTTGGCGTGATGTGTTTGTTTGTTCCAATATGTAGATAGACTCTCAATTAGGCTCTAGGTGTTGGTCAGTTGCTGTTCGTTGGCTGGTGCGGGGGAGCTGCAAAAGGGAGGCTGAGAATGAGACCGAGACTCAGAGAAAGTGAAAATGGCAGGTATTTGGATGGCTGGTGCCCAGGCGCATCCAGGCGTGCCTGAGCACATCTTTCGATTGTCTCGTGTCATCCCGTCCCTCCTCATCTCCCGGGGTACCATTTGTCTGACCGAGTGTCTGACTTGACTTACTGGAATGAAACCACGCAGTTGCACTCGCAGCCGACCAGAGGCTTGGCTCTCAGCTGGCGGAACCGAAGGGGTGTTTTGTGTTTCTGTGTGCGGTCGTGAGTCGGGCCACCGTATTGGTCCGTCTGAGGGGGATTAGAGACAAGAGAAGATCAGGAAGTGAAGGTAGGTAGGTGAGTGCCTCGGGGACGAGCAGCAGTCAACAACGGATGTGATGCGCCGGAAGACAAGGAAAACAGCTGCGTCAAGGTGGGACGACGGCAATGCAGGTCAGAGCAAGCTGAGCTCAGGTGAGCGTGCACAAGTGGGAGGGAGGGAGGAGGGACATCATAGCTCTTATCTTATCTTTTTGGGGGGGGGGCTGTCAACGTCAACCCCACCACGGCGACCGAAAAACTCTTGGGGTGACTTCATACTCCAGGGACTTAATCCCTCATACGACTTTTCCTGGTGTCCCTTGTAGCACGCCTCAGTCTCGCTGAAATGCCGCTGTAACAATGAGCTTGACGAGTGGGACCGGACCCAGCAGCGTCTCGAGACGGTGGCCTCACTGCAAGGAAAACTTTGACGCAAGTCATACGTCGCCGTGTCAACCCACCTGTCAGCGTATGTCTGTTTCTCTTCTTCTCTCCCCATGTCCATGCATTTCTACTATAGAACGGTACCAAAGGAGGAAACCCTGAGGCCCAGGCCTGGCCTGCAGCCACTTACGCCCGACTTGGAAGAGCCCAGCCTCACACACGGCCAACAGGGCTTGCTCTGCAAATGGGGTGAGCAATCTCGGGAACGTGGGGCATGGCCGATGCCGTCCTGGCGTGACGCCGAGGGTGATGCTGCAGGCTGTGCAGCCTTGCCATGTACACATTGGGCACCTATAGCAACACAGCAGTCGGCTACGACACCTTCCGATACCGATGACAACGGCACCTCGCACGTCAGAGCTCCAAGCTTGATTACAGGAACGGGCTGTGGGAGGTCAGGTGTCCAGTTCAAAGAACAGGACCAGCACTTGATCTAGACTTACGCTACCTAGGTACCTAACAGCTGGGTAGTAGTAAGTAGGTGTATCCCTAGGTATCTGGTATCCAGCCTAGTAGTGGGCCTTAGATCGATGGCGATGTGTGCAAGCTACGCATTTCGTGAGACGGAGTCCGTATCTGTCCGTTTTGTGCGTACAGTGAATTCTTGAAGCTTCCTCCTTCAAGGTTACCCTGTCTCTAAGTATTCTAGGTAACTACGTAGATGCTCCACCTGATGTCGAGCCTGGCAGCCCGCTAAATTTAGCGGCCGCAACCCCCTGCCTGCGGGAGCGTAACTGCAGCCTTCCCTATTGGCCCGTCAGTCGCGAATGCAGGAGGGGTGGCATCCGCGCCGGAGCTGCGATTCAGCTCTGCAAACAACATTCCTCGCGACAGCTTCAACCTCGGTCCAAATCGTCGCTCACGTTGACTGCTCGCCTCTTGACACTCCTACCCACACGGCTCAAAGCCACACCGAAACCACTTCGCGAACACGGCGGATCCAATCAGGCGACCCTGCAGAGCACTTCAACCGATTCCCGCTCCTTACATCTTTACGACGGCCGGGTCGATCAGCTCGCCCGATTCGTGAACGTCCAATGAGAGCACCTTGAATGAGCCCATGCGCAACTCCTGACACGATCTTGAAGAGCCAAGATGGCGTCGAACCCTGCCCAGTCTTTCGTCCTAAGGCCGGTGCCTCAAAGCGATCGCAGGCCAAAGAACCTGGGTGAATTCATCGCACGAATAAATGCCGACCGAGGTTTTCGAAATGTCACAGAGGAAAGCTTGCGCAAAGAAATGGAGGCAGAGGTAGAAGCGAGTGGCATGCTTGAATCGAAAGAAGTCGACATGACCAATGGCGAGGGCGCAGGTGTTGATGGCGATGAGGGAGCACAGGATGCCGAGGACGAAGACGGCGCAGACCAAGTTGGGATCGAGGAGCTTAATCAGGCGGTAGTAGACGTGCGACAACATGCCGAGTATGACTCCCCCGCCTTGCACTCTATCAGTGAGAGTTTGCTGACCTCTCTATCAGGACGGCACACCAGAATGCCATGCTAGCCCTCGACTTCGTCTCCTTGCTAATCACAAAAGAGAACCCAAGACCCGCCCAAGACACTGTTTCTCCAGCCCTTCGAGACCTCGTCGGTATCGGCAGCCTCGGCGCAGACAAACTAGCTGCTTCAAATGTTACCCCTCAGCGTCTGTTGGATAACAAATTAGTAGCAACGGGCTGGAAGTTGACGGACATCGACAGGACGGTGAACTCTGTCCTCACGTCCGCTTCTCGATTGCAGAAAGAGATCAGTGTTGAGACCAAATACTGGGCCGAGGTTCTCGCAGTCAGTGAGAAGGGCTGGGCTGTCACACGCGTTCCCAATGAGCCAGAGACTCTCGGTGTCAGGTACGGCTTCTCGGAAGCTGCGCCTGGCTTCCGAAACACGAGTCTTGCGCCCATGCGACGGGGCGACGATGGCACCGTTGACCTGGATTGTGGGAAAATGCTTGGCGAGTCCCAGCGACTACTCGTAACCTTCGAGAAGAATCACCGGCTCGTCGGGCGGTCTTCGCTTCCAAGACCACTCCCACAAGATGCGCCGTTGGAGGAGAGGGTCCTTGAAGCCCGGAACACCATCTTTGCGCAGGAATTGTGGCATGAGATGAATCGCGAGGGTCGCTTGCTACAAGCTTATGGCATTCGGCTCGAGAATGATGCGCTTTCACACACTTCGGACGACGGTACACGGATCGTCTTCAGTCTACAGCCACTCGAACAAGCCGTCGAGGAGGGTGCTTCCGAGGCCCTCCCAGAAGATTATCGTGCTGAGTCTCTGAGCTCGGCTCTCCATCAGCTGTTGACATATGCACATCGCATTAACAACCAGAGGCGCTCGCGTCCCAATTCCAAAAACCGAGATCAGTCCACAACGATGTCGCCGTACCCACTTCTGCGTCCTGTGCTCGCCAATCTCCAGCACGAAGCATCAATAGACAATGCCACGCGATTCATATCAGATTTGTCGACCATCTTGCACTCCGCAGGAATCTCCACAGTGAACTTTAGACTGGTCGAACCGCCCATCTCCTTGGATCTGGCCTCAACCAACGGGTCTCCATCAGAGGCCCTGATCCAAGCACTGTTCGGGCCTTTGGAGCTTCAGTACGAACTCAACATTACACCGGAGTCTCGACTTCTCATTCACTGCAAGACAGTCATGGGCAACACTATTGCGACAACCTACCACGTCTCCGTCCTACCACCGACCCAGGGAGGCGCGAATCCTCTGTCAAAAGCATACCCGCCAGTTCACCTTCAGGGGGAGGGATACACACTACCTGATCTCAAATATTACCTGCAACAAGCTGTCACGCGGGTCCTGGTCGACCGTGCCAGCACTATCGTGCTGACCGCCAGAGCACCATCGCCGAGCGATGAGGATGAGCTGCCAATCGTGTGGGCGAAGCACATCTCCGGGGTGGCCCTCGAGAACAGCAATGACAACAGGGAACAGTTGCGCTTTGAGATCATCCTCTCGGAGCTCGGCCACCCCGAGTTGCACCTCTTTGGAAGCTGGGTCGTCGATCAGCCCAAGCCTGCGACTAGGACGTGGACTTGGACGGTCGGCGACGTCAAGCAGGGGCTAAAGAAGGAAAGCATCGAGCAGGTTCTACGTAATGTCGTGGCTCGCGTGGCTCAGCCTCTGCCGTGATCTTACAACCGCATATGGCACATAGGCAAAGGGGATGCTTCAGACGTTCGACTCGCAGACGCAGTCATTTGAGCATCGTATTGGACTGCTTCACGAGATGGATCGTATTATCCGAATCAAGCAACATCTTTCTTGGCGATTGAGATCCTCAACAGGCCAAGTGATGCTTTGCAAGGTTGAAGCAGTCTGCAAAACAACTGTGCGCAGCGGCCGTGCGGCCGAGTAATATTGATACTATTCTACTATATTATAACACCGAAATTGGATCGGCGAGCATGCCATCCCTCCATTCAAAGCCATCTTTTGACAGTACACTCGCGACACCAAGACAGAAGAGACGAATTTCGTGTGAGGAAATGAGTGAAGTTCCACGTGTTTAAGCGATCCGAACTACCTAAGCCCTCGGACCCGATCGCCGCCGGCTTGCAGATTCATGCGATTTCATGTGCCTTGGTTGTCTTGGTTTTTTGGGGGGAATCCCCCATGGCAGCCAGCGGTCCTATACTCTCATATGCAATCAAAAGTTCCAAAAAGACACTAATTTGCACACATCTAACAGCACTTTTTTTCTACCATATCCTCTTTCCTAAACTACTTTTTATTATTATCTACCTCACATATATTCAATTTAAAAATCAAAACTATACTTGTAACCAGGGAAGAAAGAGCTTTTTTTTTTATAAGAATTGAATATATTAATACTGTTTTGAAAAAGTTGTAAAAAAAGTCATCCCAAAACTGTTGATTTCAAGTGTGCTCAGACCTACTTTTTCTGGAACTTTTGATTGTATATGAGAGTACCACGCGAAGCCGTCCAATACGCCCCAACGATTATGAACATTCTTCCTCCGCTAGCCATTCGTCTTTGCTCCGGCTGTCCGGGTGCAACCTTATCAGCAGCGTGGGAAATCCTTGACAAGATCAGCCAGATCTGCGAGTACGAGTACGACATTATTTCGAAGCCTTGCATTTAACATGCCACCTCAGCGTTACATTGACAGACGCGCTGCACGACACAAGTCGCAACCTCGGAGGGGCAGCACATGTTTCATGGCTAAACAACGGTATCGCCTGGGCGAGGCCGATTGGAAAGCTTCCATGCATCGAAAGAAGTTCTGGAACAACTTGTCCGCACGAGGCATCCTGGCATGCTTCTGACCCTGCTGCTAATCATGAGGGCGGTGAGACGCTGCTTTCCGGCGGTATCGTTGGAGTCTTTCCAGCAATCATTGGCTTCAGCGTTTGGCTCATGCCATTGCCGACTCTATAACTTTGTTCAAGAGTTCTCTAACAACTGCCGAAATGTCACCATCGATACTGATCGCCAGCCCAGCCTCGTCCAAGTCCTATAGAACAGCGGTCTCAGGCCCCAAGCCCAGTAGACCCTGATTAGCTTTATTATTACTCGTCCCCTGCCCCTGGTGACCAAGCCCTCAATCGGCAACCTTAACACGCCTGGGGTCGACATACCAGCGCCAAGCTCGAGGATCACCGTTGTCTTCTTACCGCTGAGCAATGTGTCGCTGCGAAGTTGCCTCCATCTCCGCTCTCCGTCTTGGAACGGCACCTCGTTGAACCAGTCCCCTGCCCTCACGCATATGTTCATCTTGGCCCCGCAGAATTGGCACGACGGGACCTTGTCTGCGTTGGTCAGGACTTGGGAGACTGGGTCGAGGGACGACTGGGCGGCTTCGACTAGCGGCGCGGATTGCACCGTAGCCTCTGGACGGCAGTTAGCCAGGCACTGTAGCACGGCATACGGCTTCTGGGGGGGTGGACAGCATCTGCGGGTCAAGCCCATTGGCAAGGAAGAGGCCGTCTGCGTTTGACGTCCTGACGTGAGCGTTGCCACTGCCGAAGCGCCCCAGCCATGAAGATGAGGGTGCGGTACATATCCGACGCAAGGCCGCGCGTGCACCACGGCAAGATGTGTGAAGAAGTACCCCCAACGTACTTGCTCCGAGGGCCACCCATTGAGCCCAAAGACGCTGTATAGTGTCCGCAGCCCGTACTTGAGGAAGCCCGGGAAGTGTTTCGCGAACAGCGACGGTGAAGTATAGTTCAGCCCGTCCGAAGCCGACAGGCCCGCGCCCGCGCTGACGAGGACCGCGTCTGCGGACTCAAGCCACGCCCTCGCGCGCGCTCCAGCGAGCCGCACTGGATCACAGGGCGTGACGGGTAATCCGCGTTCGACTTCGTGGACAACCAGCCTGCCCGCTCCTGCGGCACGCGGGTCAGCACCTCCTCGTAGATGGCGGTGTCCTCGTCGGTGAAGGTATCAAAGATTGCGTCCGTGACAGCACACACCGCGACCACTGCCGCCTCCCACGCGGGGAATGCAAACAAGCCTGTCGAGATGCCGCACAGTGCGACGATCTTGTGTCCGTCGGGCGATGTCGCGGGCAGGTCCTCCACGGCGTTGAGCACCGACGCATAGCAACCGCGCCAATTGCTCCTTCTCCAGCGCCGTGGGACCGCCGGCTCCAGGCCGCAGCTGCGGACCGACGGTGTGCACGACGTGGTCCGCCGCCAGGCAGTAAGCCCCCGTAACTATGGCCTCGCCCGGCTCGATCTCGCTGCCTCGGGACTGCATTACCTCATTGCTTATCGACTGTATTCACGAATGTACTGTCATCGGCACTGTATGGCATTTAACACTGGGTCTTTGAGTGTTTACTACTGTGTGAAGGGACCGCCTACTGCTCAGAAGAGTACGTATACGGATTATAAGCGAAACCACTTACCTCATTGCACTTGTGCCGTAGCCGCGGCCCGGCCTACGAGTGGATGTTGTCGTCGATCCATTGGTGAGGCGGCTGAAAGCATCCCAGACCCTGGCTGGCTGCTGGCTGCGTTGGTGATGGCTGTGAGCCCTATAAGGATCGTGATGTCCCCTTGCCAGAGGGACACAGTAACAATATCTTTGTTTTTGTCCCGCTTCAGTGTTGCTGTTGGCTGGATCGAGCATGCTTGTGTCAGGACTCTTCGTGACGTCTGCTGGTTTAGTATGGCATCTGTGCCGTCAACATTGATGTCCGCTGGCAGTTCTGGGTCTGGCAGCCGGACGCAGAGCAGAGGCTGCAATAAGCGCACATGGCTTGAGGGCTCGAGATCGTCTAGTTGGTCCTTGATGTGGCGATAGTGGTGGTGGTGGTGATGATGATGATTATGAAGGCCATCGCTGGGATCTTTCTGCCTCGGCAGCATCAGCTTCGTCTAGAAGATAATTCAATTTGTCTTTTATTTTTAGCCATTGTGAATATATTGCAGGTCCACTGTGGTCTGCTATGTACTATGTAATTGCCGCGCCACTTCTGATTGCAAGCTCCAAGTTCAGTATGATAGAATCGTTAGACTAGGTGCATTCCTACACATTTCGATCCATCTTCACGACAATATATCATATATTCGTATTTACAGTGCCGCTTCCCTGATGGCTTGGTTGAGATGAAGCCGGTGGAATTACTGTAGTCGCGCCCTATGTCTTCACGGGTGGATCCGGGAAATTTTGCGGCCGGCTTGCTTGTATCGCGTGACAGACCACCAACGTCCGACGTATGTAGGCTCATTAATTTTTTTGAGCCTTGACGTGACTTACTCGTTGCTGCCTCTCGGGCCCGGCCAGAATGGGTCCCTCTTCACGAACGATAGGGATGCAAGACGCAGGGGTTTAAGGTTATATCGAGATCCCAGGCAAACAATTACGGTAACGGCCGAGTTTCCGCCGACGGTAGTTTCAAAATTTCAGGGCACCACGGTCTCGCCCCTGGTTATTTACTCTATTGTGGAAACGGAGAGAGGGTCATGGAGCGAACCTTGGAAACCTCTTTTTTGCTCCCTCCCGCTCCAGCTCTGCCGACTTCCGGTCCATCTTCAATGTTCCGACCCTGACAATCAAGCAGCTGCCGATTCTGCCTTACCACAGGGCCACGCTGGCCCCTGACGGTGTGCATCCGTGAGACCAACTAGCATGGAGCATGATGGAGTCAAAATTGAGCTCGTCCCGCCAGGAGTGATGACATTGGCTGCAGCAGCCATCTCGCGACAGGGATATCCACCTCAGTGTGATTTCCAGCAACCTGAAGCAACCTGACGTTTCCGCAAGAGTCTGTTGATTCAAGACATTACTGTTGTATTTCATTTTGCATCAGCTACCCGAGCCGTCATTGCTTTGGTAGGGGGGTATCCGTCCTAAAATGCCAAATTCCTATCCCGGCACGGTCCTGTCCTTAATCCCAAACCATCCCATGTGTATATCATGCCACCGAGCCATCCCGTCACGTTACATCGAATCACGACCACTGGGGCTTCGATTCAGAGACCCCTTGGGCGTTGGTGACCAGCTCGATCTGGTCCTGACTCCTGCTCCACTGGTCCGCCGACCCTCTGTGCTCCTCGTCCTCGCCCCGCGGCACCGTGCCTATGTGGATGGAATGGTTGACATAGATCTTGTTCTTGGACATACCCGCGCCCGACGACTCCGGGAAGCCCTTGGACCGGTTGCCATATGCCCCCGAGTGATAACCGCCTGACTTGTACCCGCTGCCGCCCTTGCGCCGCGTGTAGAGCGCCGTGACCGCTGGCAGGCACGCGCAGATTATCCCGAGTCCCACTTCTGCGTTTCTGTAGACAGGAGAATGCGAGCGTGAGTTATCAGGCTGTAGTGCAATGTATTCGGAGTTGAGATTGTAATAATAGACGAAATATGCTTACCCAGAGAGAATGACTTTGACAAATACAACCGTCTGGTTGATCGAACTGCCCTCTGCTATAATCATCCCAAGCCGGTAGATAGAGAAGGCGGTCGCGATGCCGCCCGCGCACAGGATGCCCGCCACGCGCAGCTTCTTCCTCAGCGGCAGCTGCAGCGACCACGTGAGGGGCGTGGGCAGGAGAAGGATGACGAGGTCGCTGACTGCGCTGACGATGGCGTCGGCGGTGATGATGGCCCTCTGGTCCAGGCACTTGCTCATGTCCCCCTCCCAGTAGGCGTGGATCGGCCAGCAGATCTAGCGCTTGTTAATCTCCTGCTACGGGATCATTCCAAAACATGAAAGACAGGATGTCCTTTGAGAGTGGAAAGAACAGTACGAACCCGGATCTTGACCACGAGCGCCGAAAAGTAGTATCCCCCCAGCAGGCCCATGAAGATGTAGATGCCCATAATCGTCTTCTTGTGCACCGACCCGAAGACCCTCGCGATGATTAGCAGCAGCGCCATCTTCACGCTGAGAGCCATCGGGGCGTAGAAAACAGTCGCCGCATATCCGGTCTAGGCCGTCATGTCAGCCACATGCTGTAAAGTGGAACAGTGGTTAGAAATTTCGCCTACCTTTAAAAAGTAGGGAAGCTGAATGGTTGTCACCTCCCACTGATTAATGCCGCCGCCATGTATGGAAGCTATTGCCCTTTGGTGTAAGTCGAACTATTCGCTGGGTTTTCCCTTCGGCTTGGGGCGGAAAGAAAGCATACCAAAGATACTGTCAATGCAGTACCCGAGAAAGAGGATATATGAGAAATATGTGATATCTGTAATAATGTCAGTGATCTGATGCTTGTAATTGTCCCAATACAAGACATTAGTCCGAGGCGCGCCTCACAGTCCTCGAGATTCCATGTCCCTCGGAGGACGCTAGACTTGGCATAGTGCTTGAGTCCAATAAACACCGTCACGAACAGTATGCTGAGGGCCTGGGTGACATAGTTGACGGTTCGGAGGACATCCGCGGGCTCGTCAAAGTTCGGAGTGACACCCGAGGGGGCCGGGGCGGCGCCCACAAGTGTTGACGACGACATCTAGGACGGGGCGAGTGGGCGAGGGTGTGCTAGTGCGGCCGCAAGCAGCGCGGTCAGGACGTCCGATGGTCAACAAACAACAGAAAAGATGATCATCGAGGACAGGTATGACGGGTTAGTCTAGAGGTGGATGGAGCCTCGCTGAAGAACGGACACCTGGCCCCCCCCTCGGTTGTTATTCAATATGTAGCTAAGTGTCTGCCAAGCTCCGCATCTTGTATGGGGCGGCGGGCCTTGTGGTATGTCCTGGGGCAAAATCTCTTCTTCTTGCGTTGCGTTGCATCAGAGCCCGTGCTTGCCGGTGTCCTTGCGCCTGCATGACCTGATCTTATTTGACGGCTGTATCATTTCGATGTACGAGGATGTTCAGGGGAAAATTCCGGCTTGGCTATCCCACAGTCATGCCCTCCCGCAGGTGGCGGTCCCGGGGCAGACCAGGCGGTTTCCGTGGACCGGGAGGAAACAACATCAAACCGGAGTGCTTGGTTGCGGTGGAGGCCGGGATGGATGGCCCCGGGACGCACCCTGGTCGTAGAGACTCATGTACTTCCGTCCGGCTCAGCCTTTATGCACCCTCGGTGGGGCCCCAGAATCGGTGATGTTGTGGCCGAAGTGTTGAAGTCTTTGGTTTCTGGAAACTGTCCTGAATCAGTACGGGCTTCACCTTCATACGCACTAGATTTCATTTCCCTTGGAGCGGCGATGGAGGGGTTCTCCTCACAGCTCTGGAGCACGGGCGTGAGCTTGCGCCGAGCCACCAAGCACCGGCATGCGTTTGGTTCGCTGTGGGCCCAGCGCAGAAGAACCCCCAGTATTGTCTCCGTCCAAGATGATCATTTTCCCCACCCAAGATGATCATGGCCCACCTGCGAATCGAGTATGCAGGAGATAATGTCACACGATCCAGCCAAAAATGGATCCTACCCCCGAATTGAACGTGCTCTTATACTTGGGGCGACATATTCGTCTTCTTTGGGGCCGTTAAAGTTTAGGACCTGTCTGATATCTCATCTATTCATCCAAACTCTTTGTTCGCAATCTCACCGTACATCAGCGGCCGTCGTTCATTGCCCCAAATAACCTTCTCACCAGCCAATCACACACAAATCCACAATGGGAGACGCTTCCGTCAGCAGGGCCGGGTCCAAGCTGTTCCAGCCCCTGGCCATCGCCAACGGGAAGATACAACTGAAGCATCGGGTGGTGCTGGCGCCCCTGACGAGGAACCGTGGCACGCCAGTCAAGGAGTCCACTCCGGAGGACCCTAACAGAGAATGGATTCCCAATGATCTGATGGCAGAGTACTACTCTCAGCGCACGACAGACGGAGGTCTCTTAATATCCGAGGCGATCCCGCCCAACCTGGAGGTGAGCCGCTGCTGATCACTGATCATGTCGCCCCCCTGGCATACAGAGGTTGGGGGAGGGGGGGACAACGAAGTCATGGCTGACATACTTCCTCCAGGGCAATGCCATGCCTGGCGTGCCGGGCCTCTTCCGGGCAGACCAGGCCGAGGCGTGGAAGAAGGTGACGAGCGCGGTGCACGCCAAGGGCGGCGTCATCTACGCGCAGCTGTGGCACTCGGGCCGGGCTAACATCCCGCAACTGACGGGCACGCCGACGCTGTCGGCGTCGGCCACGCCGTGGGACAGCCCGGAGGAGACGTTCCCGTACCCGCCGCCGCACACCTCGACGCCGGTGAAGCTGCGCGACCACCCGCCCGTCGAGATGACGGTGGAGAAGATCAAGCAGACGATCGGCGACTACTGCAAGGCCGCGAAGGCGGCTATGGACGCGGGCTTCGACGGTGTTGAGGTGCACGGCGGGAACGGGTACCTCCCAGAGCAGTTCCTCTCGTCCAACATCAACAAGCGCACCGACGACTACGGCGGCAGCCCCGAAAAGCGCTGCCGGTTCACGCTTGAGCTGATGGACGAGCTCGCCAAGACGGTGGGGCAGGACAATCTCGCGATCCGGCTGAGCCCCTTCGGACTCTTCAACCAGGCGCGCGGCGAACAGCGCCTCGAGACTTGGGGCCACCTGTGCCGCGAGCTCAAGAAGAGCCTGCCGACTCTCAGCTACGTCAGCTTCATCGAACCGCGGTACGAGCAGATCTTCAGCGAGGAGCAGAAGCAGGGCTTCCTGAGCAGCTGGGGTCTGGCCGAGGTGGACCTGAGCGAGTTCCGCCGCATCTTCGGCGACACGCCCTTCCTATCTGGGGGCGGCTGGAACGACCAGAACGCCTGGGGCGAGGTCGAGAGCGGGAAGTACGACGGCCTGCTGTTCGGCCGCTACTTCATCAGCAACCCGGACTTGGTCGAGAGACTGAGGGAGGGCCGTCCCCTGACGCAGTACGACCGGTCGCGCTTCTACGGGCCCTTCCCGGCGGACCCGCACGTGGGATACACCGACTACCCAACATGGGAGCAGCAGCAGAAGAAGGAGGATGCCCTCAGCCAGAAGCAGCCTCAGATGTAGAGCCAGATTCCTTGATTAGATGCCATACTTGATTAGATAGCGGTCAACCCATCAAATTGCCTCTTCTTGCTCAGGCGTGCCCAGTCCTGTTTTCAGGAGCCAGCGCGCCGAGAGTTTCAGATCGCGTCTTGGTTGAACTTGGCCCAGCTTTGCTTGCCAGCCCTCTTGAGCTTGAGCCCACTCTTCGGCAGCTTGGTGGAGATGGCGAGAGCAGCTGTGTTGTTTCGGGATCAAGCTGGGGTCCCAGGGCTCCCGTCGCGGTCGTCCCCGGAGTCGGGGGCGAGGGGCTTATTGAGGTTAAGGTTTCGTCAGGGTCCATAGCTCGAACAGTGATGTCCTGGCCTAGCTGAGCCGTAGTTTGTTTACCTCACGATTAAGGTTTCCGGCGTTTCTCAGGACCCTTTTTTCTATTCTTACCGCGCTGTCCTTCTCCCGAAGGCCTCGGAGATGAAGGCCGAGCAGCTGCGGAGCTTTGAGACAAGCGCTGCCTCTGTTCTAGAACGAATCCGTCCTAGCTTCTTCCCGTCCCTACCCAGTCAGCCAGTGCTGTGTACACTAGGCTTTCCGTCACCGCGTGGGACAATTTGCCCCCTGTCTCGTCGGCCTGTCCATGCTGGACGTTGCACACAACACTACTGGGCGGTACGGGTAAAAGGCCGGAACCCGGCCGTGAAGGGAGGGATAGCGTAGCTTGCCAAATCCACACCGCCGACCCAGAGTTTAAAAGTGCCTCTTGTTTCTCAGCCACTCGACTCACGCTGCCGTGCCATGCTCTGGTGGAGCCATCGTCATTCCAGACGGATGGTGGTTCACCTGACCGGGCAGCGTCGCATCCGCAGGCAATAGTCGGGCAACCCCCTAGTGGATCAATGAAGCAGCTCGAAAAGTCAAGGAACCCCCCTTCTGGTTGCCTGGTTCGAAGCTTGGGCAGTGCAGAAATAATTGGGCAATTCCCAAATCACCTACACCACCCCGTCGTGTGGTGGTGACGTGGAACCTGCGTGTGCGTGCGTGCGTGTGCGTGTGTGTGTGCGTGTGTGTGTGCGTGCGTGCGTTGCGCTGATGAACAGGCGGCCGGCCTTAGACGAAGGGGCCGGCCCACAACAAAGTGTCTGCCCGGGAGGACAGACAGTAATCCATCAGCAGGGACGGTTGCCGGGTGCGCCTTTCCCATGAGCGGGAGGATGGGGATCTGCTATCTCGCAGATTGCGATTTGCGCAAGGAGGGGCAGGACGGGCTGCAGGTGAACGCATGTGGCGTCGCCCGACTGCCCGCGCGGAGCTGGAGCTCCAAGATGCTAATAAGAGTGCCCGAGAATGTGCCTGAAGTGCCTGCAGGCAGCCCTGGGCAGTGCTGGCAGCAGTTTCCCTGGGTTGGCAGGCGGCTTTCCTGATGCGGTAAATAAAAGGCCCAGAATATGCAGGTGAGGGGTTTTCCAGGCACATTCCACGCAAGGGCGTTGGGCGGGTGCGTGGCGGTGGTTGTGGTGGTGTGTGGTCTGACATATCGAGATCTGCTGTCGCAGCGCAGGAGAGGGGTAATCAAGCACGTCAAGGTACACTACACTAGGTACGGCAGACTACTGTGCTGTACAACTACCACAAGATGCAGCCTACTGCTGCGGGCTGTGCGGGAGGATCAGCCACACAGACAAGACGGTGAAGCTGTCAGCGGCAGCCTCGGCCTAGCCCATTGCAACACACCTTCTTGTACTCCGTACCTGCGTCCAACCTTGCCTCAACCCCCCCCCCCTTTCCGGCCGGGCTGATTGATGTTTGAGAACCCCGCTGGCAGCGAGGTCCAGCTGACTTGTTGGATGCCTGTGATACTGTGCTCACTGCTACTGTTGTGCTCCCGTCGATGCCATTGCTTCTTGTGGCAGTTAGAGTGATGACTACGAGCCACACAAACGGTTCGAGTTTCAAGTTGTGGTCACGATGGTCCGCGGGCTTCCTCTCGGCTGGGTGAAGCTCTGTCGCATGTTGATTAAGACTTTTTGTTTCTCGAGTGTGTTGCTATATAACTAAGTGCGCGTGTGTACACCGCTACACTGCTATCTAGGTTTCGAAACATGCTTATGCAGGGCGATTCAGCCCGACGCCTCTGACGTGCGTAAGCTGATGATTGATGTTATTGTGACTCGGTCTCGGCTCGCGAGATCGTGTCATTGTGTGTATTGTGTGTCATAACAGTTGAGTGATGATCCGACACTCCCGAACACGGCAAGGCAGTAACGCGGCCTGCTAGTCCCAGTAAACCCAAATCCAGTCTGTAAATGTCGTGCCATGCTCTGCCCCGGGAAAGTGGTATCAAATCGCTCAGAAAACATACGCTCGGAACTCCATGCTTGCTGGAAAAAAAGACCAAAAAAAATTGAGAGCCGGAACCGGAATCAGATGACCGTGAATGCTTCCGAAATTCTTCGAGAAGGAAAATTCATGAGGCCGGCAGCCCCGTTCGTGTGCTTGTGGTGTACAGTTGACCTCTCATGGGAGGTCAAAGGCATCATCTTCCGTCTGGTAGACCTCTTCGGTCTGTCCACCAAAGTAAATAGCTCTCCGCTTCCAGCCTCCACGCTTGAGATATTGCGTTGGATCGTCCGGAGAGGCAACCTGTGGTCTCCGTTGAGGGCTCTGTGGTGAAGCCAGCTCGTTGCTCCTCTTCACGGCGGCGTCCTCCTCCTCGTCATCGTCGTGGTCGAACCAGGACTTGCCCGAGTCGACACTCGACGCCGGTGAGGGCCATCCTTTGGAATAGGCTTCATCATCGTGCGCCCGGTTGCGCTCGATCATCCGGCCAAGGGCCTGCCCCCTCTCAAAGCCAAAGTCGAAGCCGTCGTGGACCACCAGTGAGAACCCGGAGTCAGAGTGGTGCATGCGTGGCCGCCGTAGCTCATGGCCGGCGAAAGACTGTTTTGATCGTAAAGTCTGCGTTGGCAGACTCTCACGGGACTTGGCCGAAATGTCTGGATCCTGAGCAACTGGTGGGTTGAGCTTGAGTGGGTCCCACTCTATTGGTGGCCAGTGTGTTCGTGCATGCCTCTCTGTCGATGATATCCTCGAGACGGATGCCGGTGCACCGTCGCTGTGTTGCCTCCTGTGGAGAATTGTCTGATCCTCCAGTTCCTCCGCTGGAATTGTCGTACGCAGCTTCTTGTGGCTACGGACCCCACGTAAGATCCGGTGGCCAGCCGAGCCAACCATGGTGATGTAATTGCGAGGTGCCCCGGTGGTGATGATATCCTTGGTGGGAAGTGGTGTGGTAGAGAGTGACAGTCTCCGCTAACACTGATGAGAGAGTCTCTTGAATGACTGCAAGTACAGTCCTGATGTTGGCTAATGTGTGCCAAATTTGGGTGAGAGAATATGGTAAGGACCGTCTTTGGAAGAATGAAGCCAGTCAACCGGATGGGTTGGCGGGGGATGCCGTCTTTGATATATCCATCAGGCACCGAGCGAGAAGCCCGGCCAATCCGGGTGATGTGCCTTGCAGCAATCGTTGCAGGCAGGACAGATACGAGGGTACATGCGAATGCAGAGCGGTACTTGCTTAGAAACCTGCCTGTGATCGCTAATCTAGCGATGTGCCAGGGCTTGTGAAGCGAACAGGTTTGCCGATGGTACGCCAGGGCATGGCAGAAACACGCCAGTGGGTGTGGTACTTGCCCGGGCGATGCACCCCAACTTTTTTTTTTTTCCCTTCCTGCGCACTAGTCGATTCCAAGGTTGTGTTCATCTGGCGGTGACTTGTCGGCCGGGCTTCTATGACAGCCAGATCCTGACCTACTTGGCCCGCTGGGGAGAGACCCTTCCCTTGAGTACCTCAGCCCTAGTGTGGGGCTGTACGTCAGCGGGAACCCAGATGACGGTCTCTCAGGCGTGATCTTCCCTTGATTGATCGGACGGGAAGCGAAGACAGTCAGCCACTGCCACCGGAATGCCCACAGACAGGGAGTAGACCATATGAGTTGACGATGAGAACCAATCACTTCTCGTTGCCATTGAGTTGGACGGCGAAAAAGAAAAAGGTCTTGGGCCCGCAACTCTGATACGGCCAATGGGCACAGAACCTGTCACGGGGCTGTCATCGTATCTTGCTGACGTGTAAGCCGTCATGTGCCCGGAGTTTGGTATCTGGCCCTCGCTGTAAATACGGTACTCGCTGCCTTGGTTGTGCTGCGTCTGCCATGTTGAGGTCATGAACATATAATCCTGCAATCAAGGATCGTGTTGATGATCTCCTGTGTCTTCTTTTTTTTGTCCCCAGCGACCCATTAATTTCATCATAATCCCCCAGATTTCTCGTCACGGAACCCGGGACCCAATGCTGGCAAGGATGGACAGGGGGTGGCCAATTCCTAAAAACTGGGCCATGCGATCGGGAAGGGATTGCCGCTCTACTCGAGCTGAGCCTCGCGATGGTTGGCTGTGATCGATTGCTGCAATATTCCGGAAACAGGACCAAGTGCGCTCGGCTGCCCACGAGCGCGACGAGTGCTTTTGTGTTTCCCGGCTTCGTGGTTGATCTGTAGATCAGGATGCAATTCGGGCAGGTCACCAGAGATTCTGAGACTGTTCACTGATCCTAGCCTCCTTAGCGCAGCCACACCAGTGGGTGAATTGCGTGTAAAGAAGGTTGCCAACCATGCCATTGGCATGCATACCCCGCGCGATCTTAGCACTGAAAGACGCACACATCCTCATGCAGAGTGGGTGTCTTGCACGAAACGGCACACGGAGCAACCTGCGGCCCTCGGGGCGCCTGGGCACTTGTGAATGAGCCCCACGGCGCCAGCGTGCACCATGCAAGTATGACAAGAACCCAACAAGTGACACTTTTCACTGCTCTGAAGTTTTCAACATTGCATGCTTCCCGATTTGGACGACGGGATGCCACAGACCTTGCACGCGATCGCGCCTCGAGTTCGAGTGAGCGCTTGGGATTGTCCAACTAATGAGATCATCGGCCGCAGCTGGATGTTTCAAACCTTGGAAAACACCGGATGACCAGACCGCGGCACCTGCGCACCTCTGCATGGAAGCAGCCTGGGCCTTGCTCTTCCCGGCCTCAGTCACGTAAAAACTTGACCGCCACGCGTTAAGTGGGCCAAAATCGTGGGCGGCTCATTCCAAGCGTTCATGCTGCGCGTCTACTCTACACTACCGACGTGAAGGCGCCTGTCAACGGTCCTTGTGTTTTTGTTCCTGGCCGGAAATTAGGAGGATTAAAATGTCTTGCTATTGCGTGGGACAGACATCCCTTCGTACCTGTTAAGGTGTTGCGTCACAGACAGGGATGACTGCTTAAAGAAGTACCGGATTCAGTACACAGTATTCAGAACCCAGGAGCTCGGAATAGCTCCATTGGCTTGGATTGGAGTTTCTTTCCACAACTTCGTATTGCCGCCTGGTCGGTCCTCCCTGCCTCCATGCTATAGTGTAGCTGTCAACGGCATGCGAAGCTTAAATTGGGGGCCTCTCCATGGTCAGGGGCTGTGCAGCTGTAGTACTTGCGATTTCTGAATCACCAGCCCGGGGACGCCAGACTGCACGGAGCCTCACCGAGGCTCAGTCTGTGGCTTTTGTGGCTGCCAACGTTTACAGTCGTGATTGGTGCGGCAGGAACAGATTTTGAGCCTGTTGAGGCCTTCGTCTCTCCCTGGAAAGGATCGAGATCGAATTTCTAGCTTCGCGATAGCAGCTATGTACTTGGGCAACGCCACGGACATTGCATCCCAGTAGTAGCGAGACACAGGCAGGCCACCCCCCTCGTACTCGCATCACCATTCTGATCGTGCGTGAAAGTGGGTGTGAATGAGAGGTGAGTGTGTGAATCTCAAGGCGAACCGGGCTTGTCTTTCAGTCCGACGTAGAGGCAGGCTGGGCGCCAAGTGCCGGCCGCCGCACCGAGGGTGGGCGCCGAGTGACCAAGGTCGCGCGAGGCGATGCCTGAAACAACGCCTGCGTGTCCCGCCACCTCTCCCGTTGCCCTCTCGGTGACCGTGGCTCACAGCAGCGAAAAGCTTCATGTCAAAATTTGGGAAGTTCAGATGACAAAGGAAAAGTCGACCCCCGCATGCCGGCGGCCCATCCCTGCAGCACATCGCGCGGCTTGTATATCTCTTGCGAGTTTCGGTTTGCCGACCGCTTCATCTCATCCGATAAAAGCTGAGCCACTCCCGTGATGTTGAGTTGCGATGTTTCAAATTCTGCTCCTCCCTGGATGTTCACATTGGCGTTTGCCTTGTGACGGCCAATTGCCTCGTGCCTCGGCATTACCAAGGCGTTTGTCGACCTCGTCGCCGGGCGCATTGACCACGCTGGGATCGATTGACAGGCTATTTCGAGATTTTGTCATACGTCAGGGCATCGGGGACGTGCTTGGCTCGGTGTGATTACAGCACGCCGTCGCTCTCGCCTGGCAGTCTCTTCACACGCTTCTGCTCCCAGTCGTCGAGGTCTTTTGCGGCAAGTCGCTGTGAAACACGGGCAGCGTCAGCAGATGCGTCCTTGTCTTCATACCGTATGAGATATGCCGCGGTGACTCACGTAGTATTCGTCCCTGATGTCGACCTTGCGCCCTTGTCTGCCGACACCGAGCTCTTCCTCCCTAGTCATCTGCCGCACTTTCCTGTCATGTTTCTCGTATCGGACAGCCGTTGCTGGCGTGAGAACGAAAGAGCCGGCCACGATGATCGAGATGAAGGGCAAGCCAAAGAGCAGGAACGGGCGCTTCGCGAGGGCCGCTCGGTAGCGCGCCGCAATGGTGTTTGCGTCGGCGGACGAAACGTATTTCTTCTTCGGGAACACGCCCATCGTGACAGGTTCCGCGATTGTGACGGAGGTCAGGACCAAATGCAGTTAGATGGTTATGGGTAGCCGTTGTAAATCAAGGAAGCTCTCAGGCCTGAGAGTACGCGGCGAAGTGTTGGCCTGGCTGGACGGTGGCATGGTACGAGCAAATTGCTTCGACAAGCTATTAGAGCTGCAGGAGCCTTTCTGTCGAATCGAACTGACATGCGCCAGTACCCCAGACTGACCTAAGCCAGAACCAGCCAATTCAGGGGCTAGGGTTATAGGCAGGGGGGGTATCATCCAACCCCTTGCGAACCGTACACTCGCCCATCAGATTTAATGCCTTTAACTTAAATCAGGCCCCAGAGGCGATTTCCGCCTCCTTTCTTCCCCAGCACATAGGACGAAAGACAAGGAGATAATATGACGTCTGTCTGGATCGCGTGGTTAGCATGTATCGCGCTGACTGCGAGAGTAGCGAAATGCTGGGAACACTCAGACGCAGATACGGTCAAGACAGCCCTCGCGACACATGATGCTGCGCTTGTGGCTTGTAAGTGGACTACTTTCAACCGTAATCTCTGAGCTAACAGCCATTGTGCTCTACAGTCGTTTCTGTGAGTTTCCTGTCTGTCAAACCGGTGCATCTTCCGGGGCCGAACAATTGAACACTGACGATGGTGTGTATCTGCCAGCCAAGCGAGTGAGTGACTTCTACCGTTGACAGGGAAAGGTTGGGGGTGTCGCTAATTCTTGGGAAGGTTGAAGAGTCAGGCTCTTGAGAGTGAATGGCTCTCCGTGGCTTCTATATCCAATCACCCGCTTCTAAGTATTGACTGCGACACGGACCGAAGCATATGCGCCGAGCACGAGGTGAACTCGCGCCCAGCTCTGCACGCCTTTGAGAAGGGCAATCTTGTAGCCACTTACTTGGGACCTCTTAGAGGCTCTGGGTAAGTAAATTAGCCAGACTCCCGCTCATGAGCCGCTCCTAATAAGCATATGAAGCATATCAAACTTTGTCTCTCGACTGACGAGGCCCGTCGTGACCGAGGTTTCGACGGACGGTCTTGATGCCTTTAATAACATCGATGAGACGGTCTTTGTTGCTCACATCGGTCCGGACGATCATGCAGCTCGAGAGATATTTGCAGAGATCGCAAAAAAGTACAGGGGGGAGTTCACCTTCGGGCTCATGCCTGATAGAGACCTCGTCAACGAACAGGGATCAGCCACGCCCACAATTACTTGCAACCTGAAAGATGGAGGAGGTGTTAAGAAAACGGCCGCTTCATTCACTGGTTCAGAAGCACTGGAAAATTTTGTTATTGAGGCATCAAGACCTGTAGTCGGGGAATTGACAAAGTACAATCAGCAAAGGTTGCTCAACGTGAGTGTAGACCCCAGCCCCCTACCGCCACAAGCCTAAAGCGGCCCAAAGAGACTTGCACTGACAGAATATCTCACCAGCGTGGATGGCCCATGGTTTACCTATTTGCAAAGACCGAAGAAGGTCGCTCGAGGCTTCGGATGGAGCTGCACAACTTTGCTAAGGGTTACTATGACTCGCTGACCTGTGTGACGGTCGATCCAGTGGAGTTCCCAGGGCTGCAGGAGGAGATGGGGCTTGAGCCTGGGGTTTTTCCCTCAGGAGCTGTTCATCAGTTGTCCAAAGACCGCGTCTATCCATATCCGCGTGGCTTGCCCGTGGACTCGCAGTCACTACAGAAATGGGGACTCGATGTTTGGCAAGGGCGCATCAAACCGTGGACTCCTCCTGGGGCGGCAACTCTGCCGGATGATCCCGGCCCGACCAAGAAAGCAAAGAGGAAGGTCTCACTGGCCAACATCCCGGGTGTGACTATCAGGGTCGGAGGACACGATGAACTGTAGACTATTTACGCTATCCCTGTACTTGTTTAGCTTGGCCTTTGTGCCGTAGTCGAGTTCTGAGGTTTAGACTCTGATGTGCTGGTGGATGATGGGGAGAGGTGGAGTGGCCAAACAAACTGATCGTCAAGCGGATCATGAGTCAGTTGTCACTGACATTCCAAGCGTATGTCATCTCACACAATTAGATGCAGTCATGGTTCGCCGCGCGTCAAATGACAAAGTTGATGAGCATCACCAGCGACCCCTTCGGTGGGCTCAACCTTGTGAGGTTGCGCTGCTGAAAACCAGTAAAGATCGTGAAATCTTTCTGTGATCACGCGGTGGGTAGCAGCACACTTCATCAAGGGGACGTCAACCTCAATAGCTCAAGTCAAGGCAGTGCTCATATGTGATGCGAAAATAACCCAATTGGTTTTCTGTATCCCATAAAATCCCTCCCGAGGAGCCTCAGGGATTACCAGCCTTGAATGGCCGTTGACTTTTGGACGAGACAGCGCGAATAAGGTAGTACAAGCCCAAATGCTGACTCATCGGGCTCTTCCAGGCTGGCACAGGCATTTGGTCCTCGTGACAGCGCGCCATCCTAGTTTGACGCGTCGCGCTCCTCCAACTCCGACACAACTCTTGCCTCGGCCCGTCTTCTCACTTGGCCCACGGATCTGTGCGGCGCCACTCTTTCGAGTGACCTTGAGATGAAGAGATCAAGTCAGGATGGCTGCCGAGTCGCACAATCGGGCCGGACCAACCGGTCATGATGCTGCGAATCCAGGAGCGGCCGCAAATGGTGGTGCGCCTCCATCGACTCTGGCTGCACAGCTCGCCGGTAACATCTCTACCTCGGCCAGGTCCTCGAGACCCGACGAGGCCAGCGAGCTCAAGCGGCTGTTTGAGGAGATCGAGAGAGTCAAGAACAAGCCAGACTCATTGAAGACGCCGGACGAGCATGTGGAGCACAATCACATGCTGATCTATGTCTACGCGCGGGTCATTCTCGACGGTCTCAAGTGGGACGATCCATTCGCCAACCACGAACAGCTAAAATCCGATGCATTGACTGCTGTTCACTTCCTCAGGGTCACAATCGCCGAGACTCCAGTCGTTCTCGCATCTACCACCGGTGGCACCGCCTTTCTCCATCGAGGCCCTGAACCACTGTGGGTCTGGCTGTTCCCGAAGCTTCTCAGGATGCTCGGGCACTCCCGATGTCTGGCATTGTGTTGTCCATTGGAATCACTCTTCCAATTTGTTCTCGTGACAGCAAGCACATCTGGCGGCTCGTGGAACATTGTCAACCCGCTTTATGGGTATCTACAGGCGAATTTTCGATGTGAGATGAACGCATCCCACACTCTAGGGCAGCGCTAACCGCTACGCAGCAATCCTGTCACATATGAGATTGGCCCCTGCAGCTACCAAAGGCTCTATAGACATTGAGCTACCGGATCTAAATACCCTGCACGCGTTACTGCCCGGGGGGGCCCCTGGCGGCGCCGTCCGCTGTCCAACTTATACTCTTGTTGATGGGGAGCATGCCTTTCGGCACGCTTCCAGTCTTTTGAACATCCTGCATGGTGTTGCTGTGCCAGGCCGAACACCAAAACAATCAGTCCCACCTTTCACCCAGCACATTCCCTGGCTGATAGACTGCATCGAAGCATTGAACGAAGAGCAGAAGCGATGGAGAGACCACAGCAAATATGATCCAGTATCTCTCTTGAATCAAGCCTTGAGTCTCATTTCCCCGCGTTCTGGAGTGGAACAAGCCGCAACCCACAAGTTGTACTCCGTAATTGTCTTGCTCGCAGCGGATGTTGCTCAGAACCAGACAGGGTCCTCAGACCGAGAGCAGATTGACTCCTCGACCACCAAGGTACTGGCTTTGGCTCTTGTCCAAATCGCTGACGCTGCCACTAAGCAAAGGCCGTTAGCGAAACTTTCTGTCGCTCAATTACTCAAGCCACTGGAGCAAATGCTCGCCGAAGGAGTTGCTGGCGATATTTCTGGGGATTTTCAGGTACGTTCGACTTGATCGTGTCGTGTTCGGTGTAGCCAAGTCTGACCTCTGTTGCATACAGCGATCCGTGAATCTGTTCCGGGAGGCGGTTGTCTTCCCTACGAATCAGTCATTCAGCTCCGGACTCGCGCCGCAGTATTTCGTGGATAGAGAAATACGGTTAAAGGTTCAATCAATTGAGTCCAAGGCGCATGCACCAACAGATCAGACACGTCTTGTCAAACGGAGAAAACTCACTCAGGAGTCCTCGTCAGTGCAACTTGTTCTTAAACAACTCTGTCGGTTACTTCGTCTGCCACAAGCAACGAGCTTGAACCAGCTTGAGAGCCGAATTTTGTAAGCTCTGGCAAAAAGAATAACGCGACGCCGAAAGAAGCTGACAGCAAATGACAGGAGCTCCTTCCCAGCTGCTAACGACGCTGTGCGGTGTTCGGTCATTGAGATGCTCGCTTGTATTCCTTGCGCAGCTGATGACTCTCTTATCCTGGAGTCGGTAGGCCAGCGTGGTCTGCAATGCCCATTTTGCTCCAAGGCTGACGGAAGGGTGCCACGGTCGCCATGTACTGATCCCACGTCTGCTTCATTAGCCGGCTCCTTTTTCGCAAAGCTCATATGCCTGCCAGAATTTCGTGAATCGCGTCGTCCACGGGTTGTCGCAATGATAGCTCTCAGACGTGTCATAGTGCACTCGAAAAGCCCTGAGATGCTGGACCTGGAAAAATCGGCCATTGGCCAATGGTGCTTGTCAACTCTCCAAAGCTCCCTCAGAGAACTACGTATTGCAGCCGGCAGGGCAATTACCCTTTTCTTGCGGCCCTGTGTCGGCCAGGACGTTGGCATGCAAATCTTGAACCGGAACACTGCCAACGCTTTGGGATTTGTGCGATCTGTCTCCGATAAAAATGAGCCAAGCATCAACGAGACTTCTCTAATGGCTTGGGGTCAAATGGGCAGAGTAGTCACAGATGAAGGTCTCAATCTCGTCTTGGTCAAGATGCTGGACTTTCTTGGCCATCAAAACCCTATTGTTTCTGCAGTCGCCTTGAACGAGATCACAAATCTTGCCGCTTCTCGCAAAACAACGCCACGACGCCTCCTAGAACCTTTCTGGAGAAGTCTCGCGTATTCGACCGTCAAAGATATGCTCACACGGCCTCAAACTACGCAAATGGTAGCAGATCTCTTGAGGACCAGCGTGGCAGAGTTGCTTCTGCTCATTCAGTCTCATGCTCTGCCATGGCTTGTACTTCACGGCAAGAAAGACATTATACAGAAGTTCTCCGATGCCAGAAGAGATGAGCACTTGCAAGACATGTTTTTGGATGAGACGAATCTCAGCGCCATCTTGGCACGTCTGTTTGTGCAGGACGAAGCCAATATCGAAAAATTCTCGATGTCGGCGCTGATCAATGTCTGTCCGACATTCAACGGCACAGCCCTCACGGAAGTGTTGAGAACTAGTCCTGTCCTGACAATCTTGGAACTTCTCAGAATGAGTGTGGAAGGGGATGAATCGACCAAGGCCTCTGTAAGTAAACTGTATCAATTTGGTCAGGCTCACGCCGAGAACTAATGAGCACCAGGCCCGCTCAGCGCTGACCATGGTGGCAAGCTTGCTGGCGGTCGTCCCCCGAGATGGGAAGAGAAAGGGTGGTCATCACGTCATCGGCCGATTTCTTCGGGAGCATGCTCTAGGATTGTCGGCACGAATGATCGAAGTCATCAACAATGCCTCACCCGTGCCTCCGCCAATGCGTGAGCGCAAACTTTGCATCAAGGCTATGGAAGAAATGATAGTACTGGCCAAGGAGTACATTCGCATGGCACGGCCACAGGTTCGTCCTATCACGGGTGTTGGCTGACCATGTCGCTGACCATCTGATGCCAGATATCCGTCTGCCTACTGTCCGCCCTGTCATTAGACGAGTTGAGAACCACCGCGTTTGCATGTTGGTACTCCATGATGACTCATGTGGGAGAGGAGGATGTTGAAGAGCTCATCGAGACGACCTTCTTCATTATCGGGCAGTATTGGCCCTGCTTTGCAGAGGAGAGCCGAGAACAAAGCAAGGCTCTGCTGCGTTTCCTGCTCAGCAATCACGAGGCAGTCTTGAACAACATGATTGCAAAACTCCCGTCATTAAACCATATCAGCGAGCTCTCGGAACTTTGGAAAAAGCTCGATGCGCGTCGGCCGCCACTCGATGCTCGCGCTGCCTTCGCATTGTTCATCGAAAGAGTGCGTCACGAAAATGCTGGTGTTGTTGAGAAAGGTCTGCTTGAACTCTCCGAATACCTGCGCCAGAATCAAGGTTACCTACAGGCATCAGCCATTAGCGAGCAGCCTGACAGCGTCGTGAAGAACCTGGCTCGAGCACTGTTGGACTGCACCTCTAAGTACAACGGGATCAACCTTGACATTGCTCGAATCTGTGCAGAGTGTATCGGGTTGATGGGCTGCCTGGACTCGAACAGGCTCGAGACTGTTCGGGATCAGCGTGAATTCATTGCACTTTCCAACTTCACAGATGCGGACGAGACCACGGATTTCGCAGCCTTCATCTTAGAGGAGGTCCTTGTCAAATCCTTCGTGTCGACTACGGATTCTAGCTTGCAAGGGTTTCTGTCATATGTCATGCAAGAGCTCTTGGAAAGATGCGACTACAAGACAGCAGTTGGCCTGCAGGGAGCAGAGGGTGAGCGCATCTATAGGAAATGGCTGAGCATGCCAGAGAGCGTGCGCGATGTGCTGCTCCCTTTTCTGACATCCAGGTACAAGCTTGCGCCGATGCCAAGCATCAAGACCGAGTACCCCATCTTCCGCGCTGGCCGCTCATATGCCAACTGGCTCCGGCAATTTACGCTGGACTTGCTACACAAGGGACAGAACCCCTTTGCTGAGATTATATTTGACCCGCTATGCCGGGCTATCAGGGTCAAGGACTTGTCGGTCGCCATTTTTATGCTTCCATATCTGGTTGTTCATATCACTCTCGGCAACAAGAGCACGCATCAGGAAAAGGATGCAGTGTGGAACGAGCTGCTGAGCATCTTGAAACAAGACGTTCCTGAGAATGCTTCCTACTTGGAGAGAGAGGACAGGAAGCTCTTTTGCGAGGTATGTGGCTTGGCAGATACCTAATTTATTCCGCTGACGAAAATAGGCCGTGTTCAGAGTCATCGATTACGCGATGAGATTCTTGCAGGTGAAGAGGTCGTCTCGGCTCAATAAAAACGACGAGAACAATCTCGTACTAATTCAGAAACGATTGGACTCTATACCGCCAGAGTTGGTTTCGCAGCGCGCCATCGACTGCAAGCAATACGCGCGTGCTTTGTTCCACCTGGAGCCTCACATTTTGCGGCAGCGAGAAGAACACAGTGACGACGCCGATAACATTCAACAGGCATTGGACTCTCTACAGCACGTCTATGCCCACATTGACGAACCGGATGGTCTCGAAGGGGTGTCTGCCAACCTCAAGGTCATCGACCTGAAGCAGCAAATTCTGAGCCACAGGAAGGCGGGGAGGTGGTCTAGGGCGCAGACCTGGTGTGAAGTTCAGCTCGCGGAGGATCCGCACAATGTAGACGTGCAAATTGATCTGCTGACTTGTCTCAAGGAGTCGGGTCAATATGGTGAGAACACTATCTGTCGCAAGACTCTTCCCTGCCATTGCTAACACTGCATAGACGTATTGTTGAACCACATTGGAGGCTTAGATACCGATGGACCTTGGATCAACAAGATTGCGCCATTTGCCGTGGAAGCTGCTTGGGCCACCGGAAGATGGGAGACCCTTAAGAAATACTTGGGCTCCTACAAGGCTGGCAATCATCTGGATGAATTCAACCTCGGCGTTGGATCAGCGCTTCTCGCACTCAAGGATGGCCGGATAGACAGTTTCGTCGACCAACTAAAAGAACTCAAGGAGAAGACTGCTTCTTCGATGTCCATGTCGGCTACAGCGTCGCTTCAGGCGGCTCATGACTCCATGTTGAGGTGCCATGTGCTTGCAGACCTTGAAATCATTGCAGGAGATTACAAGAAGGAAGCCAATGACCAACAAGGAGTGATGGCCTCATTAGACCGCCGACTGGAGGTACTGGGTGCGTTTGTGAGCGACAAACAGTACGTTTTGGGAATACGACGAGCCGCGATGGAGTTGATGAGGTGAGTCCTGAGACAAGTCCATTGATTCCTCCCGCTAACATTCATCTAAGGCCAAAATTTTCAGACGGAGATATCTCATCTCTATGGCTATCAAGTGCAAGATTAGCCCGAAAAGCAGACTCACTCCAACAGTCGTTTAACGCCGTACTACATGCGTCGCAACTTGGAGATGGCTCGGCAACCATCGAGAATGCCAGACTGTTGTGGAAAGAAGGTCACCACAGAAAAGCCATCCAAATCCTCGAGAACGCCATTCAGACCAATTCGTTCATAGGGTACAACCTGGGGCCTGCTGCCCCCACGTCAAGTAAAGGGCCTGAAGTGCAAAGGAACTTGCTGACAGCCCGAGCGCATCTCCTCTTGGCGAAGTGGCAAGATTCGGCAGGACAGACACACGCGAGTGCTCTGCGAGCGCAGTACCAGCAGGCGGCAAAGACGCACGCAATGTGGGAGAAAGGCCATTATTACCTCGGCCGTCATTACAAGAAAGTCCTTGAGTCTGAGAAGGCGTTGAGTCCGGACGAGCAGAGCGACGAGTACCTCACCGGAGAAACAGCCAAACTTGTCATCGAGAACTACCTCCGGTCACTGAACTACGGCACAAAGTACCTATACCAGACTCTGCCGCGGATCTTGTCGTTGTGGATGGATCTAGGCGCTCAGATCGACAAGGCCCCCGAAGGGAAGATTTCACTGTCTAGGGAGCTAACCCAGCGGAGGAAGACCTTGTTGCACGAGCTCAACAAATACTTCTACAAACACATGCAGCGCATGCCTGCTTACATATTCTACACAGCGATGCCGCAGATCGTGGCTCGCATTGCTCATCCGAACCCAGACATCTTCACTTATTTGCAACACATCATTATCAAGATTGTGGAGGCACATCCGCGACAAGCTCTCTGGGGCCTCTTCGCCATCATGACCAGCAAGCAGTTGTCTGACCGAACGAAACGCGGTCATCAACTGCTGGCCCAACTCCGCAACATCAGCGGAAAGAAGGTGGATGGTTCGGCATACGATCTGAGTAAGCTCCTGAGAATGGGCGAGAAACTGGCAGAACAGCTGCTGCTGGCTTGCAATAACGGTGACTTCCAGAGCAACAGAACCACACATGCCAGCATTACTCGGGATCTCAACTTCAACCACAGGTGCACGCCTTGCCCCTTGGTTGTTCCAATTGAGGCATGCCTGACCGCGACATTGCCGACACTGACGGACAACATCAAGAAACACAAAGCGTTTTCGAGAGATGTAGTGGCAATTGACTCGTTCCTAGATGATGTCCTCGTTCTAGGATCGCTCGCGAAGCCACGCCGACTGACGGCTCGTGGCACGGATGGGAAGCTATACAACCTACTGATCAAGCCAAAGGACGACCTGCGGACGGATCAGCGTCTGATGGAATTCAACAGCATGATCAACCGGTCTCTCAAACGAGATGCCGAAAGCAGCCGCAGGCAACTCTATATTCGCACGTACGCGGTGACACCGCTGAACGAAGAATGCGGAATTCTCGAGTGGGTTGACGGGCTCAAGACACTGCGCGATATCCTGTTGGGCCTTTACAAGCCCCGTGGCATTGTGCCGAATTACGGCCAGATTCAGCAGATGATGAAAGAAGCCAGCACGTCGGACAAGAACATCAGGCTTTTCACAGAACAAGTACTTGGCATGTTCCCACCGGTACTGCCAAGCTGGTTCATCTCGCAATTCCCCAACCCGTCAGCCTGGTTTGCTGCCCGGCTCAAGTACACGCGGTCATGTGCGGTAATGTCGATGGTGGGCACGATCCTGGGACTGGGCGACAGGCACGGCGAGAACGTTCTGCTGGAAGAGGGCAACGGCGGCGTGTTCCACGTGGACTTTAACTGTCTGTTCGACAAGGGTCTGACATTTGCGCAGCCGGAGCGGGTGCCGTTCCGGCTGACGCACAACATGGTAGCGGCGATGGGAATCTACGGGTTCGAAGGGCCGTTCAGGCAGTGCAGCGAGCTGACGCTTTCGATCCTGCGGCAGCAGGAGGAGACTCTGATGACGATCCTGGAGGCCTTCATCTACGACCCCACACTGGACCTGCAGAGGGACAAGAAGCGCAAGAGCGACGTGGTGAAGCTGAACCCGACGAGCGTGGTGGAGAGCATCAAGAGGAAGGTTCGGGGCTTCATCGGCGATGAGAGCATCCCGCTGGGCGTGGAGGGCCAGGTGGAGGAGCTGGTGAGGCAGGCGACGAACCCGAGAAACCTGTCGGCAATGTACATTGGGTGGTGTGCTTTTTTGTAGGTAGGTGTGTCGCATGACGATTGATAACAAGCTGCTATTGGGCTGGTATTGAAGCTACGGATGAGGCTGTAAGGAATTCCTACAACCGGGTCCCTTGTGTGTAGGCATCTCAATCAGAAACAGCAGGTGATGAAAGAGGCGATGCGCTGTCGAAGGATGCCCTACACAATCGGTCTTGGACGCCTACCCATTTTAGTTCTGCTGCATTGGTTTTCAAAGGTCCATTGATCGCACTCATGCAGTAGATATGTATTGAATCAATTCGTCCCATGCCTGGTCGAAAGAGACTCGGGAGCTGCCTCGGTGGTTGTCTTCACTGTTTCACGCGGGGGGGGGGGGGCGTATCTGGAAGCGTTAGGCATCGATTACAGGGGTGTCGGCTGCCTGGGTGAGCTCGACACGACACGGCATTCAGCACACAAAGCAACGCAACGAAACAGGACGGGACGGGAAGGCGCCACCACCACCCACCCACCTTCACCGGAACCCAACCTCCCACTTCCTTTATGTATCTGCCCTGCATCCCATTTCCATGGCAGCATAAATTCTGTTTTCATTCGATTTTCACTGTCAACAGAGTCATCCCCGTCATCGGCCACGTTTCAAACATCCATCAGCGGCTTTTGTGGGCAATCTCGTCTCTGCTCGTGTCGCTGCGACTGACCTGATCGACACGACCGCGGGTGAGGTCAACGTCATACTCTGTTTACCCTTTGAAAAGTTGCATCGAGCCACGACACCCTCTCAACACTCCAAGCAACCACGTTCCCACTGCTGCAGGATAACGCGATCGATCTGTGACTTGTATCACTTCCTTCGACTTGCACTTTTGAAAAAATCCCTTCAAAATGCCTGCCTATCGCGTTGGTAAGCGAGCCATGGCGTCCTCCCCGCGTCCGCCTCATTCCCTTGCTGGCGCGTGACAACCGTGTCAAGCTGTTGATACTACCCTAATCCCCAACACAAATCGTCGCAAGTCGTACAGAAACACTGTTAACGTTCGTCATTAGAGGTTTCCCCAAACAACCGTGCTGGCTGCCAAGACAGCCTTCACAAGAAGGAAAATGTCAAGATCATGAAGGGCGAGCTGCGCTTCGGATCCTGGCTCGAGTTTGGAGAGTACGGCTCTTGGAGGTGGAAGCACTGGTAAGCATAAGTCCTAATCAAGTCCGCTAGCAAGTGGTCCTTAGTGCTGAAGCCTCTCCTTTTCCTGCTTTTAGGGGCTGCGTCTCTGGCAAACAGCTCGAGAATCTGCGTGAAGAGATTCTCAAGGATGACTCGTATGATTTCGACATGATCGACGGCTACGATGAGATTAAGTAAGTACTGGCTGCTTCCAATTTGATTTCACGTCGGCTAAATGCTGCCACAGTGATCACCCTGAGCTCCAAGCCAAGATCCGCACCGCTATGACCGAGGGCAAGATCGCGGATGAGGACTTCAACGGTGACCCTGAGTACAATGTCCTGGGCCAGTCAGGAATTCGTGGCCGTGCTACTAAGAAGAAAACCGATGACGAGGACGAGAATGGCGAGAAGGCAGTAAGCGTACTGCTTCCAACACTTGTTGCAATCAAATGCTGATGCCCCTAGAACGGTGATGACACCCCCGCCAAGAAGCCGGCCAAGAAGCGTGGCCGCAAGAAGGCTGGCGACGATGCGGACGAGGAAGAAGAGCAGGAGAAGGCAGAGGCTCCTCCCACTAAGAAGGCTCGGAAGAGCAAAGCAAAGAAGCAGGCCAGCGACGATGAAGATGCCCCGCCCGTCGAAGCTCCCAAGGCAAAGGGACGAGCCAAGAAGACCAAGGTAGAGCCGGAGACCGATGAGGGAGCCGCCGTCGAGGCTGAGCCTCCCAAGAAGAGGGGTCGACCCAAGAAGGCAAAAGCCGAGCCTGAAGCCGACAATGAGCCTGTCGTTGAGCAGCCCAAGAAAAGAGGCCGTGCCAAGAAAGCCATGGTTGAGCCCGAGGCCGACGAGGATGCTCCAGAGAGCGAGCCCGAGCCCGAGCCTGAGCCAGTGGCAAAGAAGGGCGGCCGAAAGAAGAAGGCTGCTGCCAACGGCGATGACCATCAGGCCGAGGCTCCCAAGGCCGCTCCTGCGAAACGGGGCCGACCGAAGAAGAGGTAAGCATAAGGTCTGTCCGATATGTAAAAATGAAGTCTAAAAACGCAGTGATTCTTGAGATAGGGAAAGGGATCATCCCACTGTCTGCATCTCCCGTTATCAGTTCCTGTTGGCGTGACAGTCAAATGGTAGGATTTTGAGAATCCGAACGGACCATCAAAGGACTTTGGCAGTCTTTGCTTTCTAATTACGACGACAAATTTCTGGCTCTGCCTCAAGGGAACGTCGCCGATGATATCCCTGAGTTGTCGACGTTTGATTTCGCCGACTTCAAGCCTTGGAAGGATGATTCTTTAAGCACAAAATTGTTTTTCACGTGCCAGTCCAAAGCTCTCATCTGTTCTCAGAGAAGAGCGGATATGCACCATACCAAAAGTCTTTTATCGAGGTTGTTTTACATTGCTTGGCCACGAGCAGCTTTTCGCACTGTCTTGATAGGCTCGGCCAGATAGTCTTGGGGGTTGACTGTCTCTTAGTATTAGCTACCACAGTATTTCAAATCAAGACAACGACCGTCCACAAAAAAAAAAGGTTTTCTCTGTATGTTCGGCCTGGCTGATCCTACCCATCCCTCGACCTTTTTGCCTATATGAACATCGGCTCCTGCTGCTGCTCCTCTCTTTATTGCAACATTGAACTTTGCCAGACACGGCTCGACCAGCCGTTCTACACAACGCTCAGTCTTCAAGTGCCATTGTGCTCAACGACCGCCCTTTGTCGCACTGCAGATAATGTGATAAAGCACAATACCATTGTCCCGTGCCTTCCTCCCGAGGTCGCCGTCGCCCCGACCAGTTTCCCGGGGATAAAACAACTCAATTTCCCTCCGTCCATGCAGGCCGCCCAGCATCTTGACTCCTGTGCCTTATCACGGTCAAAGAATCAATAACCTGACATACTTTTTAAATTCTCTTCGATTCAACTGACCTGTGGGGCTCGATTTGACACTTGATAATTGTGGAAACCATGGGTAAGTCATCCCCGTCGCTATGAACCTGCTGTGTTAATTTTGTGCTAATTCTCATTAAGCCATTCCGTACTCATTCAAGGAAGAGCTGACTCTCCCACTATCTTTCGGATACGAGGAGAGATTAATCGAGCTCGATGGCGATTACACGCCGATCCACGAGCTCCCTGTTGAGGATGTCAATATTCATGAGCTCCTAGCTGAGGACGTTGACAGCCCTCTGAAGCAACAGCCTGTAAAGAAGGCGTCCAGGCCTAACAAGGCCAGCCGCACATTCCGCCATGCCCAACTTGCCGTCCGCCAATTCATCCAGCAGAGGCAGCGCAGGGCAGATGTGGGCCCGAGGCGTGACGACGCAGACGAGCGCTTACCCCTGTCCGTAATCGAGCTCCTCCTCACACACCTCGACATCCGCGGCGGCGCAGCGCGGTACGCGGGGGAGGATGGAAAGGACTCTGTCGGGGTGCGCGCGCCGGTCCGGCCCTGTCCGACCTCTGCCGAGGGGCTGTACGACCGCCTCGTCTACTCACGGGACATGGCCCGCCGGAGGAGAGCCCACCCCCTCGCCTGGCGGCTTCTCGGATCCTGCGACCCGGTCGCGCGCCATGACTCCGCGTGTTGTGTCACTTGGGCCGAGCTGCCGCTACTGCTGGAGCCGGTAGTCGCCGAGATGAAGCTGTGTCTGGGCTACATGGCGGTGTTCCGGTCGCGCCTGGACCTCGAAACCGAGGGCTATGACCACTGGCTCGATCTTTCGCAACTTCGCAAATGCGTCTTTCGCCTGACTGGATTCTGGCCCCGCGATATCGAGCACGACCTTGAAGCTTGGGCTTTTGGGCTGCCCGAGGGTCTCATCCGCTTGCTTTATCCTCAGTGCGGCAGGTTTGACCACGAGCAGATGGCCATCAACCTAGACGAGGTCATCATGGGGCCTGCTTGGGATAGGCTTGTTAAGCTTGAGAGTATTGTTCGCCTCCATCAGCACTATTGCTCTTAAGCGTGATGAGGTCCAGGGTGGTAACCGTTTTGATTCAACAATGAATGCATAATCTTAGTGAGCGTGCGAGTCTCGGGAGTTTGTCTTTGGCCCTGAACTTGAAAAGGATATTGGCTTGTAAAATAAAATTGATACCGGTTGACCCAAAACTCCGTTTGCTAATTTTGGTTCTGTCATGGTCCGGTGCTCTTCCAAGGTTTTGTGCACAAAGCAACGAGGAGCAGAGGGGAAACTGACTGCTTACTGCTACGTAATCATTTTACGGTAAGTTATTCACTCATGGTGAGTGGGGATCGCAGTACAAGGAACAAATTTAGACTGGATAGAAATGGGAATGTTAGCAGACGGGTGTATCAACCTACCTAGGTACAAAGTTATTGGAGTTGAACTTTTTGCTACGCCTGAGTTGGAAGGCGTTTCCAAAATCATGACCAGAGAGCTTTTGAAATACCATAGGAAGCACATCCTACCATGTCTGACTTTGCTCGTCAACACACAAACCTTTCTTACACCGGGGTTGAGAATTCAAGTGTCAAATTAAGTAATTAGAACACAATCCCTTCTTACATTGTGCTGTTCCTACGTGCAGGTAGCCTCTAAAGATAAACGTGGTACTGTGCAACAGTACACACACTGACAGAACGAGCTGCAGCAGAAGAAAAGAAAGACATGAGAGCCAACTGCGGAAAGTGAGGTCCAACGCCCGAATTCCTATAAGAGTGTATGATACGTGTTGAAGGGGAGTCCTCTAATTGAGTTGAGAGTGGTCTCAAGAAAACGGGTATGATCGCATTGCCTTCAGCAGGCCGCAAAGTGGGCGCAGAGGTTAGGAAAGAGCTGCGCGGTTAGTCCTTACAGCAATCAGTTGGCTTTCATCGTCGAGGTCATTAGATAAGCACATCAAAGTTTTGGCGAAATATGAAAGCTCAGTGCTAAAAGTGTCTACTGTCTCACCTTTTGTTGACCCAGAAATGGGACTGCAGCCACCCACCCACTTCAGGAAACTGAAGCCTGTCTTGGTTTCAGAAGTCCCTGACATGGCGTAACTTGAGTACTTGAGATGCTGCGGTTTTGCAAAGAAGCATCACGATCCATTCTCTCTCCTCCACCAACCCAAACAGTCAACTCCAATCTGTTCCGCGAGCGAGGCTTTCACTCGGGCTGAGTCTGCCGCAGTTTTCCTACTCGAGGAAACAAAGCCATTTCTCTTGCCCACAACCCCTTCCTACCTCGGTCATTCGCGTGCTCCTGGACGCGGCTCAAAGACCCCTTTGCGGGGGGGCAACCGCCTGCTGACTTTGCATTTCTTTGTACCCGCTCAACAGCAGGTGCGAAACTTTTTCGAGCCACATTTCACGGACGCCACACACTCGCCGCGAACAGCTACTTAAACTCAAGACTGCGTCAATCAAGTAGGCTCAAACCAATCACTCGTTCGTTTAAGGGTTCCTTTTTTTTTTTCATTTTTTTTTTTGGCAACAACCACCACGAAATGACACTGACCATCTCCAACAGTTGAAAAACTGCCTGAATATGGCACAAATCATCACCCCAAGTTCGTCATCCCGCTCCGCGGATGCGATCGGCCTGAACCCTCAAGACAACGATTTGGTAGCCGCTGACGATGGCGACGTCATGGTCAAGAACAAAATGGTGATCAGTAAGTACGAGCCTTGTGTTGCAGTCCCCCGCCTGCTGCATTTTGGAATGCTCCAGGATACACTGTACTAACAAGTATCAGTTGAGCTTGAGGAGAAGTACCTTCTCACGCCAGGCATCCTGACCATCACGCCCTCTGGGGAACTTAAAGCCAACTTGGCCCACGAGGAGCCCGATCAAGGTACCATGGTCGGTTTATACCCAGCCCTTCCCCCGCCCGAGGACTACGAGCCACAGATCCCGTCTTGGTTGCGAGAATACTTGATAAAGGAACTCGACCTCTTTGGCAGCGGGCCTCCTTCTGCATGCGGTTCCCTCTACGATCAGATGGTGAGGAGCAGAGACGTCGGGAGGGAGGGCACGAACCTGAGCGTCAGCTCGGCGGCGCTCCTTCTCTCATGCGGCACAACGAGCCTGCGCGACTCAATTACCGATCTTCGCGACTTTTGCTCCAGCGGGGAGCCTGTGTGCGAGGACACCTATGCAATGGAGTTTGGAATTGTCGAAGGAGTCATCAAGAGGCTCGCTGGCTGGCACCCTTCTCAGAGCATCCAGAACAGACTGCTGGCCACTAGGCCGACCAACAACGAAAGTAACGAGCAGTCGCCCGCGAAGCGCCGTAAGACTTCCAAAAACAAACGGGTCGGTGTCGCCGCAACAGCGACACCAGACCTACCGAGGGACATCGAGCTGCTTATTGACATGGGATCGCGGGGTATGGCCATGAAGGGGGCTCTCGACACCTCTCTTGAAGACCTGATCATCACCCCGGTGTCTCGGCTGATAGAGAAGCTTGAGATCGTCTACAAGGGACTTCGGAACGAGGAGATCAAGAAAAAAGAGCAATTCAACGGAGGAGACCATTCCTCGGATTCGGGTGTCTCGGCTTGCTCGCCCTGAGGTGGATCTGTTGTTGCCGTTCATCCTTGCGTTGTCACATCTGTCACGAGGGCCTGAAGGGGCGCACTGTTTGACTGTTGGATTTCCTTTTGTTCAGGATCAATCTGGTACCCACGATGATGGATACTGCATTTTCATGTATTTCACTTCCGCTATGATGGACGCATCCAAGTACATAAGATGAGCATTTGGCTCAGTGGGCTGGAAGTGCTCAAGTGCTGACAGTGCTGGACGATGTTGCACTGTTCACTTCTGAAAACACCATTCGATAACAAATTACTTTTGCACTTGGTATCCCGGCTCTGATGGAATGTGATTGATGACATACTAGTAGCCTACTCACCTGGGGTTCTGTTGTGCTCCAGGTGTGCCCTGTCTGTGCCGGGAAATAATAAGACCTGTACGTCACTGCATTGCACTTGATCGAGAAGCTGCATCGAATTTTGACAAATTGGATTGAAGCCGCGTCATCCAGATCACGAAAATGGGGTCAACTTTTGTCGAATTGGTCCTTGATGGTGCGGCACGTTGCTTGCGATAGGAAGCCGTGCTTATCAGGATGTCCAAATCGTCCCAAGTACAGCAGGTTTCCCAGCGACCCTCCCCCCCTCCCGGGAAACTTGGGTCATCTGTCAATGTAGTCTTGAGCCATACAACGCAACCGTCATAGCCATGGAAGCTTGCCAACAAGCAAAGATGGTTCGACAGACACTTACACTACATTCCTCACTACTATTTGATCCGCGCAAGAAGGAATTTGTGAAGAATGTCTCTATCAAAATCGACCCTCAGTCTGGCGGAATCGCCGAGGTATATGAGCGGGCCTCAGACGAAGAGATTCACGACGGCGACATCGACCTCAGAGGCAAGGTCGTGATGCCGGGCTTTGTCGACGCGCGGTGAGGCGGCCCGTGGGAGATGGGGCCGATGTCAATCAAGTTCTACGCCGACTACAGGCGCAAGGCGATGCGATTCCCTCCGCTTTATCCGCCCGTCCTAGGTGGTGACGCTGGGGCAGGGATCCGGTTCCCCCCAACGCAGGCGGAGCTTAACCCTGCGGTGCCGCTTTTCAGCCAGGAAGAGATGATCGCAATTGTGGAGGAGGCGCGGCTGGCGAACCTGCCGGTCGTGGCCCACGCAGGGACGGTGGAGGGGGCTACGATGGCGGTCCGGGCTGGTGTGACTAGTGTGGAACACATGAATGAAAACACGGACGAGCTGTGGGCCGAGATGGCGGAGGCGGGCATCCTCTACGTGCCGACGCTAACGGTGTTAGACCTGGTGCTCTCTGGAGCGGAGTTCAAGAAGATGCAGGAGAGGGTGAAGAAGGCATTCGACATGGGGGTTAGGCTCGCGACTGGCGGGGACACAGGGACATTCGCACACGGCGAAGGGGTGAGGGAGTTGGAGCTCCTTCGGGATGCAGATATTCCCCTTGAGGAGGTGCTCGCGGCGTGCTTTGTGGGCGGATGGGAGGCATGTGGGAAGGACTTGTGTGGGTATCGGTTTGGGTTCTTCGAGAAGGGGGCTAGAGCGGATATCATTGCACTCGACACAGATCCCAGGGAGGATAAGAAGGCGCTGAGGAAGGTGAGCTTCGTGATGAAAGACGGAGAAACATACAAGCAGGGTGGTGTGCCAGTCGGCCTACCAGGCGAGCATAGATGGAACGAGTCCAAGGAAGAGGCAATAGAGGAGGAGGAGGAGGAGGAGGAGGAGGATGAATGGGTCAGAGTGTGAGGAAAAAGCCAAAAGCGAACAAGCTTCGACGAGTGACAGCATAGGGTTGCAACGCAGGTGAGCAGGATCGCGTACCTGGTCGCAGCGTGTCCAGGGGGGGTGCCCTCGTACCGCGAAAACGGTCTACCCCTCACGACTTAGACGACTTTGACCCGCAATGTCACCTCATCCGAACCTCAACTCCTGCAGTAGTCTATTAAAGCCATCTCCTCCCCCCGCATCGTGGCCCACGCTGTCACGCTGTCCCGCTGTCTCGTCATGGAGTTCGGATGGGTCGGCGTGCAAACCCTGGCTTTGGGCTGTGGACTGGTGGCTTGCGCCAAGAAAGCTTGTCGATACTTCCCGCTACGGCTGCTTCGTTCCTGTCCGTCGAATGAGTTCCTCAGCCCATCAGTATATCCGCCTCAATGGATGGGGATCCCTTTTACCGGATCTGTTTCCAAAAGAGGGGGGGGGGGAAGGCAAAGCAAAGGTGAGATGGTGAGGTCGCATTTTCTCCATCTTCTCCAACTTTTTCTCCAACACACACACATCGACCACCAGTCGGTAACACCGCGATTGCCTTTTCGCGCCGCAATGACAGGGGAGGATGAGCCCGACTCGGTGCAACAACATACGAGGAAGGGCCGACAGAGAGGAGATGGCTGTGAAGATGGAAGAAATGGGTAAGTAGCTGCAGTTGCAGCCGCAAACGACTGGTTCCCTGCACAGTCTTCACCGTCACATCCCGTTCCCCCTCGGAGAACCTTCGCCTTGGAGATATACCCTCAACCTCCCCCCTTCCCTCCCCGTCCGCTGAGGACAGTCTCTCCGACGTGAAGACCATTGGCAACAGTGTCTACTTCTTCTCTTCGCAATGAGGCTCGCCGCCATCCTCAGCCTCGCCACTCTGGCGGCCCAAGCCAGCTACGCCCTGCTTGGACGCCCTAATCACCTCTTCAACGCCGAGCCCAGGGACCTGCTTCAGGATGTTGTCACCTTCGACAACTACTCTCTAATCATTAATGGCGAGCGCCAGTTCATCTACTCCGGAGAATTTCACCCCTTCCGACTTCCCGTCCCCTCCTTGTGGCCCGACGTCTTGGCCAAGGTCAAGGCATTGGGGCTCAACACCATTTCCATTTACATACACTGGGGCGCTCTCGAGGGAAAAGCCGGCGACTTCAATGCCCAAGGCCCTCTAGTCCTCGAGCCTTTATTTAGAGCTGCCCAGGCCGTTGGTCTGTATATTATCGCCAGGCCTGGCCCCTACATCAACGCAGAGGCTACCGGAGGCGGCTTTCCGGGCTGGCTCCAGCGGATTGAGGGAAAGCTGAGAACCAATGCTACAGACTACCTCTCTGCCACAGATAACTACATGGCTCAGATTGGAGCTCTCATTGCGAAGTATCAGATCACCAACGGTGGTCCCGTCATCCTCGTTCAGGTCGAAAATGAGTACACAGGGGCCGAGCCCGGCTCCGGTGTCATCTTCCCGAACGGCGAATACATGCAGTACATCGAGGACCAGCTTCACAATGCCGGTGTTGTGGTACCGTTGATCAGCAATGACGCTAGACCCGCAGGGCACAACGCTCCCGGTACCGGCGTTGGAGAGGTTGACATCTATGGTCATGATTCCTACCCTCTGGGCTTCGACTGCGCCAATCCTTCCTCATGGCCGGCGGGTGCCCTTCCAACAACTTTTCGCCAGACACATCTGCAGCAAAGCCCCAGTACCCCTTACACGATCCCAGAGTTTCAAGGAGGTAGCTTCGACCCTCCGGGCGGTGTTGGCTTCGAGAAATGCGCCGCCCTCGTTAACATGGAGTTCGAGCGCGTCTTCTACAAGAACAATTACGCGGCTGGCGTCACCATTTACAGTCTCTACATGATTTTCGGTGGAACGAATTGGGGCAACATCGGCCATCCTGGCGGTTACGTATGTGTTTTCCACCACGCCTTGCTCGTTTTGATATCTTCTTCAGGTAGTCGGCAGGCCGGGTCTCGCGAGGTCCAACCTCAGACCAACCTCTGATACTTTTCCCAGCACATGTGTTCTGGACTTTTGCTTACCAAATATCCAACAGTCGAGTTACGACTACGGCTCTGTCATTCGTGAGGACCGCGCCGTAGATAGGGAGAAGTACTCTGAGTTAAAGCTCCAAGCAAACTTTCTCAAGGTCTCCCCAGGCTACCTCGTGACTTCTGCAGCGAATTCGTCCTCAACCGGCATCTACAACACGAACTCGGATATTCTCACCACCCCTCTCCTTGGATCTAATGGATCGTTTTTCATTATTCGGCACTCCGACTACACCTCTCAGACGTCCTCTAACTATACGCTGTCCTTGCCTACTTCAGCCGGGACTGTCTCTATCCCACAACTTGGCGGTTCTCTGAGCCTCAACGGCCGAGACTCCAAGGTTCACGTCACTGATTACCCTGTTGGAGACTCAAAACTACTCTACTCCACAGCTGAAATCTTCACTTGGCAAGTCTTCGACAACAAGACGGTGCTTGTGCTATATGGTGGCCCAAATGAACTCCATGAGCTGGCCATCTCAGGTGCATCTGGCGGGACCGTGCTTGAGGGAGATGGTGTGACTATCCAACAGACTAATAGCTCCGTCGTCGCTCAGTGGCAAACCTCTGCTGATAGGAGTGTTGTACAATTTGGAGATCTCTTTGTTTATATCCTTGGTATGTGCCCACTCTCTGGCATTTTCCCGCCAAAATTTGCTAACCTAACCACGAGATGAAGACCGCAACAGTGCCTACAACTACTGGGTTGCCGACGTGGCGGATGGCGCGGTAATTGTCAACGGGCCGTACCTGGTGCGATCAGCGGTGGTCGAAGGTGACAAGTTGGTCCTTGCCGCAGATTTCAATAAGACGACGAGCATCGAAGTCATAGGAGTGCCTTCAGGTGTCACTTCCTTGCAGGTCAATCAAGCCACTCTGGAGCACACCACTGACTCATTGGGCTCATGGATCGCCAGCCAAGACTACTCGCCTCCCGAATTTGAGATCCCTGACCTTTCCAGCGCCTCATGGTACTACATCGATTCACTGCCCGAGATCCAGTCCAGCTACGATGACTCAGCCTGGCCGAACGCCGACCACACAAACACCACGAATCCTGTTGGCTCTCCTCTTTTGACTCCCGTCTCCCTTTACGCATCGGACTATGGATTCAATACAGGGTCTCTGCTGTTCAGGGGTCACTTCATCGCCTCTGGAAATGAATCCAAGATTGAGCTTCGCACACAAGGCGGGGAGGCCTTTGGCGCGTCGGTCTGGCTCAATAGCACATTCATAGGCTCTTGGGCAGGCAATTCCGTTGATGAAGACCACAACTCGACCTTTACCCTGCCTAACCTGGTAGCAGGAAACTCATATGTCTTCACTGTCTTGGTCGACCAGACCGGATTGGATGAGAACTATAACGTTGGAGGGGATGCACAGAAAAACCCCCGAGGTATCCTCGACTACACTTTTCCATCAGATATCACATGGAAGGTTACGGGCAACCTCGGCGGCGAGGACTACGCCGACCGCGTCCGTGGCCCCCTCAACGAGGGTGGCCTTTACGTCGAGCGACAGGGTTACCACCAGGCTGCTCCGCCTTTAGAGGACTTTACGACGGGGACCTCGCCCTACGACGGCATCACATCCGCAGGAGTGGGTTATTACACAACGAACTTCACGCTATCCATCCCTTCTGAGCAGTGGGATGTTCCACTGTCCCTAGTCTTCGCCAATGACACGTCCGCAGCGGCTGCTGCGCCATACCGGGCGCTAATCTATGTGAATGGGTACCAACTCGGTCGGTACACGAGCAACGTAGGACCTCAGGCCGAGTTCCCCGTACCCGAGGGTGTCCTGGACTACCAAGGGGAGAACTGGCTCGGCGTAGCGCTGTGGGCGCTAGGTGAACCCGGTGCGAAGGTGCCTGGGCTTAATTGGACACACAGCTCAACGCCCGCGCTGACGGGCTGGACCACGCCATCGCTTGTAGAGCAACCTGCATGGGAGTTGAGGCCAGGAGCTTACTGAAAAATCACCATTCTTCTCTTCTTCCTGCCACTTTTGTGCGGGATGCTGTTTTCCTGGGGCATAGTGATTGTAATCTCCCTGTAGTATTTTTTGAGTAGATGTTAATGTCATGGCTCAACAATGTTTCCACTCTTGTTGCTGCCCAAAATTATAGCACTTCGAGGAGTTGGGCTGCAGATTCTTGCAGTTGGCCAAACAGACGTAGATTGCCTTCACTTCCTATTTCGCTGGAAGCCACTGAAATATGCTGAGGCCACACAGGAGTACGTGTAGTCGCTGTGCGAGCACGTTGGGCTTCGAAGGCGGCAAAGGGTTAATGGCAAAAGTATCCAATTACAAGAGCCCATTCCTTCCTCGTACTTTGGAAATCATGTTTAGTCTACCAAATCCTAGGGTCAAGAGTTGATGGCAGCTGTGCCTGCTCAGTCTTCGGGTTTACCCATGATCGGAAACTTCCCAGGGTTGTCTCAAGACCTCAGGCAAGGAGAAAACCCCTGGATTTTAAGTTGCTTAGAATAGGCTGGAATACGCTGCTCAGGTTTTGGAGGGGCCCGCAGACAGCTAGGTCACAGATGATTGTTCAAAAATGAGCTGGGCAAGACGGATTTTCACTGCTGGCATTTCCGCACTCTGGTCTGATAGAATTGGAGCAAAACATTTGAAGTGACTCCATTCCAAAACAAACATTTACCTGCCTCGGCGAACCAAGTCCACAAGCTCGTGGCACCTGAGCCTCACACCCATTTGTTACAAGAACGAGCCGCGTTGTCCCTGTTTGGAAATACCTAGGTTCAGATTCACTGTATTTTGCATGCCAAACGGGAGGGTGTGGTGCATCCCAATCCGCTCTGCCTCACGCGCCATCCTTTTCCAGCTGACCTCAATTTCATTACAAGCACCTCTCGACCTGACGCGACACGCCTTGCATGGCGCACCGAGAATTCCATCATCAGCCAACATGCGCTTTCGTAAGATCAAACAACAACAGGGCAGGAGACCCTACACTCCTGTTGTCCTCGCTGCTGGCAAGACCTCTCCCATCGGGCCTTCCAAGTCGCAGAGACCTCAGAATGCCGATGCTGCCGGGTCTGAGGAGAGGCCAAATGAGACCGAAGAGGAGTACGTGGAGAGGATCATAAGACTAATGGAAGAGGGGGACAGAGAACATGAAGAGGAGCAGAAAATTACCAAGGCCAAGAAACAAAATGAGAAGGAAATTGAGAAGAGGGAGGAAGGGAAACGCTTTGCGGGCGCGAGAGCCAGCACTTGCAGCAGTCAACAAAACGTCGACAAGCCCCAGACGACGACGACGACGACGACAACTTCCGCAGAAGCCCAAACCAACAGTGCCTACAATTTTGACAAGAAGCAATCCAAGCGCCCGCCTGATGATTTCTGGGGCGGAGTTTTCACCGACCATGCTCCCCTTCCCCGAGCTCATCGCTTTGAAGCCGTGTTCCTCTTCGTCTCCACTTCTACGCTTACCCAAGACGGATTTTATTGAGAACTCTCTGGATGATAGCCCAAAAATGCCTCTTAACAATACCGCAATGATCCCCCCTGTTCAACTTGAGCCAAAGGCCGCCAAGGTTGAGTCAGAGGTTGAGGGAAAGAAGTCAAAGGACAAGAAGTCCCCACGGAGAAAAGACCCAAGAGCAAAAGGCACAGATGAGACTGTAGCGGACAGCGACCCAGCGACCGAGGCCGAAATCACCGGCCAGACGTTCGAGCAGGTCTGCGAGGACCTCAAAACCTACATTGAGGGAATAGATACCCGCTGGAGCACGGGGTCCGAGATGAAGCAGACCCGATTCTGCCTAGAGACAATTAGAGCCGTGACGGAGAGGGTCAAAGAGCTGGGCAAGCACTCTCTCGAGAAACACCACATGGCGGCTGGAGCCTCCTCATCGTTGTCTACGCCATCTGCGATTGACGCCAAGAACCATTGTGCTGCCCCCAGCCCATCCACTTCGAACAGAGAGCCCTGCGGCCAACGCCTGCCGTGCGTGGCCGACCCGAACAAGAAAGAACCAAAGAAAAACCCATCAATTCCCATATTCGAGGCCAGGAGTCTGAGTAAGTCGGACTTTGCGCAAGCTTTGCTTTCCCCCAAAGATCCTATTCTAACGTGAGACGGCAGGGGATATCAAGCTTGGCGACTTTGCGGTGCGCGACGAAAATATCATCACAAATTCGAAGCAATCGAAGCAATCGCGTCAGAAGTGGAAGTGTGCTGTTAGCGAGCGTGCCGACGATGACAGACAGGTGTGTTGAGGGGCTGACTAAGCAAGTTCACTAACTAGAACACCAGCTAGGCTGCCTATAGCACTAGATAGCTTCTCCTTAACACACACACCCACTACAAATATACCTTTAATCAAATAAGCTATCAGAAACCCTCTATTTGGTTTCCTAATTTAATTTATAAAGTTATTAAGTACTTTATAATATAGTAGCTATAACTTTAATTTAATTCTCCTAGTTTTTATATTAAAAACTAATTCCTAGTAATATTATATATAATTATCTTTCTTATATATAATAATTAAAATAATATTATAACTTAACCTAGTTGGCTAAAGGTTTTAAATATTTAGTTATATTTTAAATAATTATTACTAAGTAGTTAAATTATCTTTCTGGGTATTAAGTTACTATTAGCCTAGTAGTTTTAATAAATATCTAATTATTAGATCCCCTTAATTAAAATAATTTACTCTTATAACTATAAAGCCTTTATTTTTTATTTTTTAATCCTTAATACC